>CAJGYM010000113.1:0-210985 GCA_904845305.1 Caenorhabditis auriculariae
TATTATATTTTTTTATCTCAAAAAGTGCAACTTCCTCTTTGGGCTGATAAATTGGACGAAATTAATCTCCATGAGACTTGTAATTAGTATAAAAAAAGGTTAGTTTAATCAGAATAATCAACACGAGAAGAGAGATATCAAGCTGCGAAAAAAAGCTCTGTCTTAAAAAAATTTTTAAAAAATCATCGAAAAAGTTTTTGTAAAAAATCGAGATACAAGAAAAAAACTTGAAGTTACGAACTTCCTTTTAAAAGTTCCTAACTTTGGGCGTTTAGAATTTAGAGATACTTGATAATGATCCTACTGTGAATCAAGCAACCAGTGTAGAGAACGGATCAGAAGAAGCTCAGAAATTGTACTCCGAATCCAAAAAAAATTATTTTCTGTTTACGTCTTCAATGATACAAACTTCAGAACAGCCATCCTACTGTGGCCATCCAAGAAACAAAGATTTCGTAGCAAAACTACAAAAAAGGTAACTCACGTCGGCATGGTGAGGACAATGGTAAGGATGCTCAGAACGGGCGAGTTGGGACAATCGTTGCTTGTTTCTCACCTGGGAGGCGCAGGTGCGCTTCAGCCGGTAGGAGAGCATCTGAGGCTCTCGGCTCTGGCTTGAGCTCGGCTTGGGCTCGGCTTGGCTCGGAGACGACGAGAGATGAAGAGGGCGCAGAGAAGCGTCTGATAAGCGTGTGATAATAATCGCCATGTGTGTGGTGAGTGTGCACGGAGAAAAGCCAAGTAGAGCGGTTATTTCTTGTTTTTTTCGGAGCCAAGGAAGAAGAAAAAAAGTGTGAAACGGCTGAGGGGCCTCTCCTTCGGGGAACCTTTGGGCGCGCGTGAGATTGTGACGAAAAGTTCAAGATTTGGAGACTGAGAAAATAGCTGAGAGATTGAATTTTGGTGCCTTATTAAAGGTGCGTAGGTTAAAGGGGAATGAACATTTTAAAAAATCAGTTGAAAAGAATTCTTATGAATGTTTCAGGATCAGTAGAAAATCTAATTTTAATATTCAAATGTCAAATTTATCATGATCAAATACCAAGAAGTCTTCTTCCTACTTCATTCATCAATTTGATTCTGGAGAATTTAGAATTTAGAAAAGCTGAACCTTCAGTTAGTAAGTCTTTAGATTTACCGAAGATTCGTTTTCAAATTTTTTTAGTTCAAAAAAAGCTGAACTTTTTCCAACCATCGTGGGTGAAAAATAATTTCACAAAAAAACTTTGAGAACAGTGTTTTTTTGAAAAAAAGTTCAACGCAAAATTTTTAACAAAAAATGTTAAGAAAAATCATGATATTTCAACTAAGAAATGAAATTTGGTCAAGAGAAAACTTCTCAAACGCTGACTTTTCGAATCCCATACTTCAAAATGGCTGCAAAAAAGCTGCACTTTCCAAAGTTTGGCCAGACGTTCTGAAGCATAGAACTTGGTGAAAAGGTGAAAAAAATGAAATTTTTTAGTGAATAGAGCAACTTAGCACCTCAAAGAACAAATTTTTCAGAACCGGTAACGACGAAAAAAATGTTTAGAAATCGAATTTGGACATGAGATATGTTTTGGGATTAAATTCACCCAAAATTGAATTAACATGCCCTTATCTTTACAGAAGATAATTACAAAAAAATTTTTAAAACCTTTAAAACTCCCGAAAATTGTAAACAAGAAATAATTTTTTTAAAACGTTTCCTTGTTGAATTAATATAATTGTCATCTATCTCTCAAAACTTTGAAAATCAAACAAAACGAAAACGGGTTCCAAGGGCTCTTTCCCCCCGACTTTTGACTTTTTGAAAATCAATTTTTGACCGGATATTGATCTAGAAATCTGTCTTTGCAATATCAAAACAAAATCTAACAAAAAAGGAAAAAACTTTCTATGTAAACGAAAAGTATGCAGAAGCCTTACTAACCAATAAAAAAATAAATCTTTACGTGGGGGGGCATCTGAATGAAAAAGAACAATCACTAATGAGTCGATTTTCTAGAGACCTTCCAAGTAATTAGCTCCAAACCCTATTGAAAACCTCTATGCGGCATTGAAATCGAAGCCTAATTGGATTCTCAAACATTTGTTTCTCTGTGATATTCTCACTTCGCTCTCCTTTCTGCCTACGGTCTTAATGATCAACAAAAGTTTCCATAACACAAAAACAAAAATATTTCTAGTAATTCCTTACAAGGAAGGTCTTTTTACTTTGCGGTTGGGAATTTCTTGAAAATCGGCCAGAATACTCTTTGATGTACCAGATGAAGATCCTGATTATTTATAGGAACGAAAAATGAATTTTAAGAAAGTTCATTATTCGTAAGGAATGTGAAGAGCAAGACTATGTGAGAAAAGAAGAGATTAAAATGCCGTAGGGAAGCTAGGAGCCGCGAGAAATCTATTTAAATAAGCAAGAAGGACGATTTCCTCTTCGACGTTTTCCTCGAGATTTAATTGGAGAACGGCATGTTTTATTAATTTTTCTCAGCTTGTTCGTGATTTTCCTTGTGGTTAACTTCCCGGGGAAAACTCACAAAGAGTGCTCCGATGTCAGAGAACGGCTCGAGGCTTGCTATCTTGATCTGACACAAACATTCAGATAATTATTTCTCTCGCGTCCGACAACAAACTACTTGCGCTCGTTCCCATCTTGTAATACCCACAGTTTTGTTAAGTGGAAACTTGAAAAATCTCTTTTCAATTGCTAAAGCGCAGGGCGACCGCAACGCTTCAAGCCATTTGAGGAGATTTTTAACTCGATCTGCACTACGAAACCTGAAAAATAAGATTGTCAGCTCAGAAAAATGTTGAACAGTTATGAAAAAAAAAAGGGCAAGTATATTTTCTATTTCATATTGATTTGGAAAATAGCTGAAAAAAGGCTTTTTGAAGCCAAAAACTATGGAGCTCTAGTTTTTTGAGCTCTTTCAGGCCACGCCCTAACGTACTATTTTCGATAGAAGTCTTGCGATAAAATTCAAAACGGTTCAATTCATTTTTTTTTTCAAAAAAAAATATCTGGGAACCGGAAGAGGTCATTCTGAAAATGCACAATTAATGGAAAATAAGTTCGTTTGACGCTTTCAAGAGTCTTAGAAAATGAAGAGCACTTGATCCCACCGGTAAAGTGTTCGCATATTGAATTACAAACATCGTTTGCGATATAATAACCAAAAAACAACCAAATTAGTAAAAATTTGAAAATTTGCAAGTTGAATTTTCGATTATTTTTCCTTATTTCTCGAGAGAATTATTCATAAATGACGTTTTTCTCCCAAATTAAGATCTATTCTTACGGAACATTCATTAGCGAACTTTTTGCAAATAAAAAAGATAAATCATATGTTTGGCGCTCAACTTTCGCTGGTCAACTTTTTACGCTGCAACTTCTAGCTTCTTATTCGAACTTGGAATGGCTTCGAGAAGCGTCGAGGTCACGTCGCGGTAGAAAAAAAAAGATTTCAAGAAAGAAAATCTCGACAGTTACGTTCGAAATCAAGATATAGTCTGTTCAGATTTTAAATGTCAAGCAGCTAACTCCACCCCCAAGGCTACAATATCTTTCGCGTCAATGTTTTATCTACATCTGCCAATGGCCCTTTAATAAGGCTGCTTTTTTGACCTCTTTTTCTATCTTTTAGATCGAAAAAGATCAAAATTAGTCCCGCGCGATGAAACATCGACGCGAAAAGGTACCGTCTCAGCAGGGGCGGAGTTAGCTGGTTGACATTCAAAATCTGAACAGACTATATGTCTTTTTTCAAACAGAAAAAAATACATTTTCAGAAATTTTAATGTACACGTATTTTAATTTCAGTAAAGGACCCAGGATCACTCGATATAAGCTGTTGCAAAATGTGCAGCTGCCTTCGCAGCATAACTTGGTGCTGAGGAAAAAAAAAAAGAAGAACGTGATTCGAATTAGTTGGAAATAACGAAGAAGCAAAGGAACGGAGGGAATATGCGACGTCAAAGAAGAATGTAGTCAAAATAAATATAGTCTTGAAAAAAGTTTGTGCGAAAAATAGCTCCAGCGATAAATACGTATGAGTCTCGGGAAGTTATTTTTCTAATCCCCCAAAACCATCATCCTACCTTCTCAGGCGCATTTTTTCTTAGCAAAACATTCATGAAAACTCAAGACTTTATTTAATGAAAAAAAGCGGAAAAGCAAAAGAAACAGGGAAATTTCTCACACGAATTAATCATTCCATGCGCGGAGAAAAAATTCCGGAGAGAATCAAATGATTCCGGTCTCAAAACGGCTAATGCCAATTGAAATGAATTTTTTTGAAAACAAAACGGAAAAAGGGTTCTTCTGAGCTGGAAACCTGCCAGCTTCTCCCTTGGTACCCATTTGAACGTCATACCCACGCTCGAACGCGTTTTCCCTCATTTCACTCGGTTTTTTTTGACCCCAGTTTTTCGAAGAAGTTTCAGAAGATGATAATTGTTTATCAATTAACATCTTCTGAAACTTATCAATTAACATCCAACTTTTGATCTTTTTAGGAGTTAAAAAAATGCAGCCATTTTTTTCGGGTATGCTATTAAATTGTTTGCCAAGTTTTTTGACGACCCAAAAACCTCAATTCGCCTCAAACAACATTCGGAAAGCTCTTCCCCGCAAGACCTTTATGTGACATTCTATGCTTTTTTGTTAATTGAAGAAAAAATGAAGAGCCAGTTGTGATAACTTTATAAGATCATAATTTCAGAATTTCACAGTGGCCAGAATTTTTTTCATTCTTTTTGATCGGAAAAAGAAAACTAAAAAAATTTATGAACAAGAAATATTTTCATTTAACGCACTTTGGTACCGCATTTCGCGGAATTTTTTTCCCGAAGATCAAAATGATTTTTTTCAATGTTTCCGTTTTTGATTTGCTTACGAAATTCGAGCTTAGAGCCAAGGTCAGCTCATCGCTAAACTCGTGGATTTTTTAAGTATCCCCGAAACAGATTTTGGCACGATTTACAAAAAAATTCGCAGAGAAAAATTTTTGAGGTTTTCTTTCTCATTTCAATATTTAAAAATGAACGAACCTTGAAGAACAGTTGCGTAGAATCAGAAGATCTTCGAATTCGCGCTGAAAGTTGGAGCAGCGGTTTTTCAGAAGAACACTCGGCGCCTGTGAAGCAGGGAGAAAATAAAAACAAGTTTTCGTCGCATACTCGACCTGATTGCTTTTGCATTCGCCCCGAAATAGCCTTAGGTTCTTTTTTTATTGTAATTTCTGATGAGAACTTTCAAAAAAAACGACGTTTTATGAATGGAGGAAAACGGAAACCCACTGTTTTTCTAAGCCGGGGAAAGCTAACAGGAATCGAAAGTGATGAAAAATTGAAAAAGGTTCCCCTCAAAGCAGGTGCATATTTCTGCAAAAAAGTTTTCGAACTTTGAATTTTATGTTTGGCAAGTCTGAGAGACTTTAAGTTTTTATCTTATAGCTGAAGTCTCTTTCTTTATTAATAATAGCTTTATTTTTTTCGTATTTTTTTATCTACTTGCCTGTATACTTAACCTTAAGTTGGACCTTTCAACTTTAGAAGATCGTCTTTTTTTAACTTGAAAATCTTCCTTTTCAACTTGAGTTTTTTTGGAAAATGTTTTTCATTCTTACGCGACTAAAAAAACATTTTTTTGAGAAAACTTCTTTAAAAAAAGAATTTTTTCTTCGCGGTTTTTTTCTAATTCGTAAAAAAAAAGGGATCCTATCCGATCAAGCCCTATACTTGTTACACGAACCTTTTTCAACCAACAGAATAACCGGAAAACCTGCGAAGGTCAGCCGCGGAATTGATTTCGCAAAATGTCTTCTTGACAATTCGTTCCACAAAATGGCCCATTCCATTCACTCCGGCGTCGTTCCATTTGCAGTGAGGAAATCAACGAGAAAATCGTTTCACACCTTCCTGTCCGTCACTTTTTTCCAGGTGCGAATGGTGGATCTCTGAAAAAAAAGCATTAAATTTTTGGCTTTTTTTTTCTTTGGTTTTCAGAAGTTTTTCCAATGCTTTTTTTGTTCCATTGAGCTGAAATCATCGTTTCCAGAAATATATTTTTTGATATTGCAACTTTTTCGAACACCTGCTGCATCTTTCCTTCGCGTTAGTGTGACCCGAGACTGCGCGGCTGATGTCAGCTGGGGGTATAGCTCAGTGGTAGAGCGCTCCCTTAGCATGGGAGAGGGCTGGGGTTCAATTCCCCATACCTCCATAACGTTTTTGCAATTTGTTCCTTTTTGAACTACATTAATATTTGAAGGTGTGAATGGTTCGGTACCAAATAATTTTTTTATTGCATTTTTTTCTTTATTGAATAAAATCTCATATAAACTTAAAATTCAACTGACAGAAAAATTTGAATAAAGTTTATTGGCGTTTTTTTTTTCCTTCTCGTTTTAGATTGAAGAGAAAAAAATTAACTGACGCTTGAGAGTAAAAAAAAAAGAAATATTCGACGAAGTATTCCCTGTTAGTGCCCATTTCAAAATTTTTGTGCTTTTTCAAGCAGTTTTTTTGAAGTTTAAAAAATATCTGCTGTACAGAAATTGCAACAATATCCTGTTTGAAATTCATTTTCACTGCACTCAGGACAGGCTATGAAACGCTTCATTTTACAATGCTCAGTGTTATTTTTTCTTTTAGATGTTTCCGTTTGTTGAAAAAAACTCCACATAATTCCACTGATTCAGGGATCTTTTCTTCGTACTAAAATTCTTCGACAAGCATGAAAGTTTTCTATCGTTCACTACTTTATCTTTTTCAGCTGTTTGGTTTGAAGCGAAACTCCACTCAAACGATCTAAACTATCCGAGTGATGAGCAAACGATTGGGGAAGCAAAAAACGAAGCGATGTTATCCGCGGCTGAGCCGAACAGCCATTCGCCGCCTCTGAGTTATGGCGGATTGTTTTTGAATTTATCGCCGAGCCTGCCGTTCCTTCTTCATCATTTTCCCCTCTCCACAAAATGTTCAGAGCCCAATTGGCGTAGGAAATCTCTGTCAATTGGATTGAGCTCACGGCGTGACTGAATTATGACTGCTTCGGGAATTGTTCACAAGAGAAAAAATATCTTGAATGGTACCAGTCCGTGATCTTATTGTACATTCTCGAAGTGAGGCTGATTTAAAAAATTTTTTTTGTAGATTACTTGCCATTCAGAACTTCTGATTATTAAGATCATGACACTGAGGCCTTTTTTTCAGGCTGCTTGAAGATGTCGTAATCGATATATTTTTGAGACATTTGTCAAATAATCTTACCTTTATTGTTGTTCTTCAAGTCTAGAGAAACGTATCTTAAAACCTTTTTCAAACTAAAAAACGCTTTAAAACTTCGAAATACTTCTGAAAAAAAAAACAATAAAGCGCTCGTTCTCAGTTTTACTGTCTCAAGTCAAAAGTGGAGGGAACAATTGTTCAGAAATCTCGAGGGACTTTCTTATAGTCAACATTTGCCGACCTGAAAGGTGGGATGAGCAGATTGACAAGGATGACGCGTTGCGTACGCGACGCGGCTTTAGGCAAAAACTCGAGTTCATGGAAAAAAAACAAATAAGTGCGAGAAGTTGAAAAATAAAAAACCAGAATGACTAATAATTGAACTTTGCTGAGGAAAATTATCGTATAGAAAAGAACTAGAGTTCTCAAAATGACCATTTGAAAAGAATGACATTTTTCAAAAACTTAAAACTTTCTTTTTGACATTTCAAAGGAATGTCGTTTTTGATAGATCAACCAAAATTGATCACTTTCGTTCTTTTCATTTTGTGGCTTTTTAAATAATGACTGACAAATAAATTGAAGTTTGCTTGGAAACGCAGGGCGTGCCACCGTTCTTATTTTTACTAATCGACTTCTCGACAAAACCAGTGCCCAGAAAGAAGCTTTCTTTCCAATGATAAGTTCCTCGCAGCTTTCCAAAGGTTTTAGGATGCTCCCCTTATAAGTTTCGTTTTCCAAGCTGTACACGACCTAGTTGAAAAGCAAACTGAGTTATTTGGGAATGCAATGGACGAATAATGGTCATTTTCTAAAGAATCATATTCTTACTAGTAAATGAATGTTCGCCTTAATGAGCAAAATTTACATTTTTTTTTTCCAAATTGATTACTTTAGAATTCCAACATCAATATTCCGCCACAAACGTGTATACAATCGGAAAACGATGAAATAATTCCAAAAATGTCCGAGTTCAAAACTCTACACTTTGTAGCTGCAAGAGCCGTAGTGAACGTCAAAATCAAATTATTATCAAGATTTATAAAGTACTAGATACTAAAGGATAAAAAATACAAGATTCAAAGTTTCGGGTGGACATGATAGTGAATTACTCTGAAGTACTCCAATAGTCAGTTTACCTTCAATTTTCCTTCTACTTAAGATGGAGTCTATTCAACTTCTCAAAAGAATGGCTCCACTCGGATTACCTGGACCACCTCTGAAGAAATGGCGCCGCCCACGAAGCGATTGGCGCGACACGGTGGCCCGCCTCCTGCGACTCGGCTGCCCTGCACTGGAAATGCCCTTTTGGCGATCCGCCGGCTCCACAGTATGCCCAAGGAGCAGTACATGTGTCAGCTCTGCGCCAACCACGGCATCTTCAACCAGCCCAAAAAAGGCCACAAACAAAAATGTCCATACCGGACCTGTCCGTGAGTTTTTTAAAACCGATTTTCCGTATGTGTACCTCCAAGACGCAAGCGATGTTAACTTTAATAGGGGATTTTCTTTCTTTTTTTAACTTCAATAAGACATTTTTCGATCCAAGTGATCTTGTTAAAGATCACGCTGATCTGTCAATAAATTATTCTCTTACCGTTCTTGATCTGTGATAATTAAAATTATACGGACGATGAATAAAAGTCGATACAGTTTGTTTGAATAACAGAAATTAAGAAAAAAATAATAATCAGATTTGAATGTGATTTATAAGTTATAAGAAAAAAACAAGGAAATTGAGATCTGGTGTTATTTGAGGGAAATTTGTCTTTCTCGGTGTTTCTCATCTCTTTGTAAGATTAAACTAACACTATCAACATTTTTGTTTGAATCTTTCTTGTTTTTTATCACTCATTTTAGCGTGTCTTGGTTCAAGTGGAAGCTTCGATCTTTCTTTCTCTTACTTTCAATCGATCAGTCATATTCAATTCAATTCAATTCATCTTTTTTGACTTTTTTTCAAATGAGAATAATCTCACACCGACTGAGAACTTCTTAAGTTGTTTCAATCTTTTTAATGAAGTTTTTATAGATACCTACACTATAGATAGTGAAGATACACTTACTTCATTTATTTTTCTTTGAAAATCGTATTGATATTTTTTTTTCAAGGTGTTCTCTTTGTGCGCTGAACACCAAACGGAGGGCGCTCGACCAAATCGAACGGCAACTCAAAATCACCAACGAATCTTCTACAACTCGTGAGTTTGTTTTAAGTTTGCAGGAGGAAAGCTTTACGAACTTATTGAAAAATACGGCAAATATCAGAAGCTACTGATCAGTCACGTTTTCGATGACAATAAAGAAGAAAAAAGCTTGCACTTTTGAAGGACACATCTTTTTTTCTTATTTTTTGTAGTTTACAACTCATCGGAAAACGTACTTGTTTATCATTGCTCGCAAGACTTTTGTAGTTTTTCAAGAGTTCTCAGAGTTTTTTTTTGCGGGCTACAATTTTTCAGAAACTCAGCAGCTTCTAATATTATTCCGACGTCTTTGTTTATGTGAATGAGAGATGAAAAAAAAGGCTGTGTACTTTCAGGAAACATTTTTCAGTCTAATAGTAAAAAAAAACCAAAAACGTGCCATTTTCTTAAGATTCTGATGACAAGAAGAAGGGTTTCTCAAAGTTTCAAATAAGAAATTTCTCAGAATTGTCCCGCAACATCTAAATATCTTTTTCTAGCTTTTCTTCAAAGTATTTGCTGAAGAGTTTAGAGTAAACTGTCTAGTACTGTTTTTTCAGAGTTTTTCTCAAAGTTTCTCCATTTGGCTTCATCATAAGCTCAAATGCTTTTTGTTTTATTTCACAATTGTACTTCTCCGCAATTCTCTCAGACCTCTGTCTATGTTTCCTAGACTGAATTCCTTCTAAGAACTCAAAACATTCTAATAATATCCAATGATGCAATCTGTTGCTGGAAAAAAGTCACGCGTCGGCCCCATCAGACACCTGCGCCCTATCGACAAACACCTAGACGGTTACGGTATTCTGAAGGCCGCAAATCTTTCCCTTTTTCGGTCACAACTTTCCCACAGTTCTCCGACCTTCGTCACGCCAATTTGTCACTACGGTGGCTCTTGAGACGCGTGCCGGAGATCCGCTTTCAGATTTCATACTCAATTTTTCTTTTCGGCTTGGGTGCCTGCTGGAAATATGGTTGTTCAGCAAATCTCGTTAATTGTTCTAACTTCGATTAGGTTCTTAATTTCAAAAACTCTTTGTGCGCAAAAATTTCGGCTTTTCTGTGGATAAAGGTAACAATATAAAATTGACGGAGCTTTTTTATTTTTTGTAATTTCAAGTTATCCGGTAAGTTTTGGACCTAATGAATAAAAAAGAGAATAATGTTGAAAGAAATGATACTCAAGACCTAAAAAAGCTGGAGATTGATTTGCGATTGGTCATACCAAAACTATATAAATTGCGCGATTCGGATTCGTCGTTTCTTGATAATTTATTTATCTTCTCTCCCTTTTTGAAGCTTTCTTTTTTCTTACATCAAGCAGAAATTTGTAAAAAAAAAAGGTTCAACTCAGTCTTGAAAACTTTTATGAAATCATTTTGAAAGCTGTTTCCGGACAACTACTGCTGAAAACTTGTGGGATAGCAATCTTCTCTGAAACATCGAGAAAAACTGCTGTTGCAGGCGAAAAAAATGACACCGGAACATAAATCGCGGCTCTTTTACTGCCGACAAATTGATAGTGGCGCCTGTCGAGTCCTCGAGTTCTTGCTATTTTTTATCGCTGTTCATTTCTCACACTTTTCTGCTCCCGTTGTAAGGAGCCTTTTGTCCTTTTCCTACAGTTTCCAGGATCGGGGTCTTGAAAGAAGCTTTTGTTTGGTTTTTTCAGCGGGATGTCCGACGTCTCCGAGTTCGACGAAGTTGCAAACGGTTCCTACGGAGCCGTCTTCTCCGTTTCAAGAATATCGACAGAGGTGAGATTAACTCAAAAATTAACCTTCTTTTAAAAAAAGTAGTCTTGTTCCGAAAGGTTTTTGGGGTCTTCGCAGGTGCGAGACTTCAACGCCAATTTGTCCTATGGAATGCGCTGGACTTATTTTATGCAAGAGGAAAGGAAAAGACCATTTTAGAAACTGGAATTTTCTCGTTATCACAAAAATCTTGACATTCTCAAAATTCCAGCGTGCTCTCACAGCCGATACCGTTTTCCGTTCAGCTTCCAGCCACAATTACTCGACGGGAACTTAAGGTAAAAATTAATTAAGTTTTTTCTACTGTGTTTGAATTTTCGAGCTTTACTTTTTCCTCATAGGCGATAATGAAAAAAGAGCCCGTTGATATGAGAACCCAGACGAGCTGGTCTGTTTTGAGTTGTGGCGAACTAAATATAATCTGTTCAAAAACATTTCGGGATGGTTGAAGACCCAAAAAATTGCTATGACCTAAAACAACACTAAGGACCTTTCTTCGACTCGAGATCTTTATGATTTCTACCTTCAAATAGTTCAGAGGAACTTGCTGAAAATATAGATGTGGAAATTGCAGTTACTCCGTCGAGAAGAACTGATGCCGCCGCCGTCTTCGCCCAACCTGAAAAGACCGTGCAAAACGCTAGACGACGCCATCGAGCACATCAAAAAGCACAAGAGCATTTTCCATTCGGCCGAAATGCTCGCCATGCCAAATGCGGACTTTCTGCCTACCGTATGACTCGTCAATCTGAAATCTTTCAAGTGCGCGTTTCCGCCCACTTTATGCACCAATTGCTTTGCGTCGTGTGCTACGAGTATTCCTTTGAGATGTAAAGAAAAAATGTTATTTATAATTTTAATGAATGAATTTGGATCGATAATTGTTAAATATTGTGAAGTTTGTGATTTTTACAATAATTATTTTTCTGAAAATCATCATTTCCATTGTTCTATCACCTGTATCCGCCGTCTTTTCAATCGTTTCGAATAAAAATGCTACTCAGAAAAGACAAAAGAAGTACTCCTTTGGAGAAGTTTTCAGTAACTCACAGAAATTGTAATAATTTAACTTTCTGAGCTGAAACGACCAAAATATCGCCTTGGCAAGGCCAATTAATTAACGAAAAGCGGGCGGCGCAGGAAGAAAAAATAGGCGAAGCGTGTCGGATTTGTCGCTGAGAAGAATGGGCGATAAATCGGAGATGTCGGCGGCGGAGGTCCAGGTGGGGCCAGACGCCTCGACGCCCAACTCGTTAAATATGAGCAAGATTAACACGAAGCCGAAACGACAAATTGACCGTCTGCTTCATTTCATTCGACTCGCAAGGAAAAGCTCTGCGAAAGGAAGTAAGTTCTTGGGTTCAGTCACCATCAAACTTTTACTTTTGATGAGTGCAGGTCAAAATTAGAGAGATGTGCTCTGGGCCATCCAGGCTGGCCATAGTGTTGCAACGCGGTCGAATTTTTTCCACTTTTTGAACATTTTTGTCTCGAAATTTTCACAGAGCGTGTAGTTGAGGGAGTGATCGAAAATGTGTTATTTGGGAAAATTATGTGATTAAAATTATGAAATGAGATGAAAAAAGTTCGCGATTGTGGGTCGATTCGGCCATCAACCTCGGCCCAACGCACAGCTCTGCAAAACTCGAAATGAACAACTCCCATGCTGGCCAGGTGTCTCAACGAGTGTACCCATATTAAATCCGTGTTTTTATGTGATTGAGTCTCATCTGTGCTAAAACTGGGAAAAAACGGGCACAAGAAGAAATACGGAGCATGCTATATTTATTTCGGAAACCTGAGTCCCCACTGTGCTGAAATAGTGTCTTGCAGCTGGGCCACCCTCATCAGCATGAGAGAATATCAAAATAATTTAGAATCGACCCTGCAGATAACTTCAGATATCAATTGAGGTGTATGATCAAATATGAGCTGGAAAATAAAGCGAGAGATTTTTTTTCTGGAGATCAATCAATTTTCAGGTTACCTTCTTTCAGACACTTCACGATGAGACTGGTCTCTTGAGGATTTGGAGGACCTCAACTAACATCTTATTCTGATCTTTTCTGGTGCAACTTGTCACGTCATCTGCAATCAAAAATGCTATCCATCTGTTAATTTTGTCATTTTCTTCGCTCTTGAGACCAAAAAAGTATAGCCTAGTTACATGGTTCTAGCAGAATATATTAATTTCTGCATCTTTATTTCTACCAGTTCTGTTGGCGTGGTCAACTTTTCAATCTGACCAGTGAGTGCCACAATTTTTGAGATCCCTACTGATAAAATTCTTAGACTAATCTGAAGATGTTGAGCTTAATTCACGGTTCGGAGAATGAACAACGACGTAAACCGAACTTCCAGACTGATTCACCTTTGTTAAAAGGCTTTTCGAAGAAAATATCACTGATGAACCTATTCAGGAGATATCTTTGAAAATCACGAAGTAGACGTTGATCTTCGATTTCGAAAAAAAAATCGTTTTATAAACCAATGAAATATTCTAACACATCCTCAATCACTTTTTTCCGTTGAAAAAATAACTTTTTAAAACGTCAAATTCAATTAACCAATGCATATCAGGGCTGAAATTGAGTAAAGATGGCCAAAGCTTGAAAATATTTACAAGCTTCAATTCCCTTTTACTGCTCGGCTTATAATAAAAATGAGAATTACTTTTTTTCTTTTAAAAAGGGCAAATGAAGAAAAGAAGAAGAACATGGCGGCGGAATTGAACCCATAAATTGAGGCCGGCTCTCATTTCGGCTCCGTCACATTTTCTGAAGAGCTCGTAAATCCCGGAACACCACACCTATTTTCCTTCCCGCGAATCACTTTCTATTTGATTTTTTGGACGATTCCATAGCAGCGCTCCATTTACGTTCAAAAGCTTTTTTTCTTACATTTTCTCCCTTTTTTTCTCTTTTGTTTTAAATTAGTCGCAATCAAAAGGCTTTAAAGGAGAAAAAAAACATGCAGAATAATCTCATACCGACACGCGCAAGCCGTTTTGTGGTCGGCGGCGACAAACAGTCACTTCAAAGGTCTCGTCCTTTCGCACTCTAAAATAATACTTTTAACTTCTTTTGATTTTCGATCTAGAGTTTTATCTCGGTCGAGTCTAACCGAACGTCAACCCGACAACCAGATGGAAAATGTCGGATATTTTTATCACATGACAATCTCTTGGAAGGCTTTCCATCTCTCGAATGTTGCGATAAAGCCTATTTTCGTTCCGAACCCACCTACGCCATAAATCTTTCCGAAAACAAACAAAAAGAGATAAGTCCCCTGGAGAAGGCCTGAATAGAGAGATCAAGTTTGATCGGCAGGATCCCCCCTGGGAAAACGAAAGAAAAGTTGAATGAGAAATGCGGCTGGTAAGTATAAGTACGACGGCGGCCGCCCATAAAGCCGTTGCTCATTGCAGATGTCGACGGAGAAAAAAAAGAGTTCCGAACTGACGGACACATGCAAATCATTGTAGAAACTCGCATGTGGCTCCTAATAATTCCCCGGCTTCTTCTCTTCATCCATCTTGACTTTCATTTTCCCATGAATCTTTTATACTTCACTGAACCCATCGCTCAATTGTCTTTATACCTTATTTTTCCTCAGAAACGTTCCTAATAGTATGGCCTGAAGCCGTTCTGCAGCCTCCCAATTAGCATTTCGTCCTCTAGAAAATAAATATTTAATTTTTAAATCAGGGCTTGAATCTTGTGCGAGACACGACTGGAAATACTCTATCTGAAGTAAACCAACTGAAGAAATCTTTTGATATTTTCCAAAAGAAAAAAATAATAACAAATACGTGTCAACTTCACGACCCTGTCAAAAAAACGTTCGCAGCACTTCTTGCCGTCTATTCTTTTTTTTTGGAAGCATTCTTTCAGATATTATTTTTTGTTTTATTTTTTTTTTATCGTAAAAATCATAACTGTTTCATACGATGAAACTTTTTTCTAAATAGATAGTTCTCCAACTGATTTCTGTTAAAAATTTTTTCTTACAAAAAAATGAACAGATCAATAATGTGAACTAACCTTGATGCCCAACTATAATTATTATGACAAAACACGAATTAAAAAAAAATAATAATGAAATTTTAAAAACGAACAAGGAAAACATTGCGCGTGAAGATAATCTTCGTGCATGCACTCTGTCTGCAACGTACTTTCATAGTACAGTAGAGAGAAAAAAAATTCCGCCGAACACAAAATTGAGAAAGCTTTTTTTCTCATATATGAGATAACCAATGCGGTATCTTCCTTACAAGTCTCAATCTACGTTCCAGAATGGCGTTCAGGTATGCGTTTTCTTCGGTTTGATTTTTTTTTTTCTAAAGTTCGACATGCTTATCAGAAGCGTGATTTTAATAGACAAAAAACATTTGGATTCAAGTTTAAAAGCAACTATGAAAAAGTCTGTTCATTTTTTTCCGATTCGAAACTTCAATCTTTCAATACGAGGGTCATCAGTTCTATTCATAGAAGTCTGTATTTTTCCTTCCACTAGATATTTTCATGAATTCCGGTTTTCGCCCCGTAAACAGGTTTTCAAAAGACAAGGGCTAGGTATATAATTACTTAAGATTTTTTTTGACGCAAGTGGTGACGGAAGAGAAAACAAAGCTCGAGTCTTCTTTTGAAAAATATTCGCAAAATTTTAAGAAAATAGGAATCAAAGAAACTGGTCCATAGTCCAAAACAATTTTTTTCATTTTTTTCCGAATTCCAAAAAAAGATGATTTTTGAAGAGTCATTTGAAAAATCGAATTACTAAATATTTGATGAAGTTCGATGGGAACGGCTGATTCATGTGCCTTTTTTTCAACGATTCGCATACACCAACCGTTTTTTTTTTTCAGTTCCCTATTGTGTACTCTCTTTTAATATTCTCGTTTTGTTCAAATTTTGCGGTTATCATCCAAGCTTCAATATTGTTCTTTTTTTGCAGAAAAAGGGCAACGTCAAGTGCTCAAATTCGAAAGCAAATTGAGTTTTTGTGAAAATGAAGCAGCTTTTTGAATATAGATAATCAGTAGACCTTCCATTATGGGATTTTTCTTGAAAAACGCCCAATGCACGTAATAAGCGCCTTTGGTCCAGGAAAGTATCAGAAAAAAATAGTCTGAAGTTTTTTTTCTTCTGTTCATCCGAATTTGACTCAAAATTTGTCAATGATTTTCTTTAAAAGAAATAAAAAGCGCGTAAAAAAAAAAGAAGCTAAAATATGGTCAAACCCCAAGAAAAAAAATCAACAGTTTCGAGAGAGGAAAAAACATTTTATGCATGGATTGAATCGCGTGATGAGCGATATATTCTTTTCATAGTTTTTCGATTTCAAAAAAGACATACGTGAGCCTTCATTAATATTGTTGTAAATAGAAGTTTTTGAGTATATTTTTCCCCCTTTTTCTTTTGAGATTGTCGTAATGCAGAATATGTGAGACATTATAGTTTGTGAGAAAATTGTTCATACGGTATTTGAAAGCTCAATCGTGAGTTTTCTGTATGTTCCTACAAACGCCGCATAAGGACTTTCCTAAAAACTATGTATGGTCTCGAAGAGAAGAGCCTTTTTTATTGTTTTTAGATCATGCCGATTTCTGGGCCTCGGGAAATAAAACCCAACAAAGATTTAAGAAAAAAAAATATTCCTTCTCTTCTGCATATGGAAAACATTAGCTTTTTTTCGACCTATGTATTTCATTTTTTTTTCCATTAGAATGACGAAAAGATGAAACCAGACACCTTGCCGTCCCTCATTTCCCCTTTTCTATCTCAATATGTTTATTGTGTTTGTTTCACATTCTGAGTTGTGTTCTAGTTCATTCCTCAAAAATAAGATTCATGGAAAATACTGAGAGTATGGGTATTGTAGATGCATTTAAAAAAATATTGATGAGGTTTTTTATTTTTTTCTTCTAAAACCATTTCAACGCCATGTAACTGAATTTAATGGTATTAAAAATTTTTTTGTTTAGAACAACCTCGTGTAATGTCTCTGTTCTTTGCGGAAATTATATCTGCCAAAATAACCTTTTCAAAAGAACTAAAAAAGGGTTTGCAGAAGTCCCATCATAATTAATTATGCAGCTAACGAACTGGTTAATATCATTTGGAAGTTCATTGAAATGCGACGAGCGGCCGAAAAGTTATCCGAACTCGCCTTTTTTGCTAAGTGTTTTTGCCGTTTCTTCCTTTTTATCGTTGCAAAAAAGAAAAAAACAAAAGCAATTAGGAAATTTTACGTTTGACGTGGGGATAGATTTTTCTTAAGAGTTTTATATAAGTCGTATTTTTCTTGACTTTTTTTATAAGTTGTAAAAGAAGAAAAAAGAAAGAATTGAGAAGTATAAAGAAAAATGAATAGCGCTGCGAAATTACCAACGGAGCTTTAAGAGGGATTTCGGGAACGCAGAATCATCGAGTTAAATGTTCACTTAAGTGCGTTAGAAACCCTTTAGGGAACACTCATCTTGATGATTTTTGGACCTCGGAAATATATTTTTTTATTGTTCTAGAAAGCTTTTTTTAAATCTTTTCATGCGAAACTCCTTGTCAGTGGTTCCAAAAAGTTTTTTTTCAAGTTGACCAATCCTCTGACACTTTCCATGTGAGATTAGTTACAAGCCAGATGTATTTATCGCCTATTTTTCAAGAAACCATGAGTCTCCTAGAATTCTCAGCCTCTAGTTCATAATTTGTCATATTCACCGCCTCACGGCTTGTTCAATGTGCAAAACAAACCGAAAGTTGGCAAAATAACCAAAAGTTACAACCTTTTGGCCGTTCTCAAAATAAAGAAAACCTCAGCCGTTTTTTTTGTTTTCATTTTGACAGCTCTCCCTCAATTAGTGCCGGTTTTCTTTTCTTTCTGACAAGAATTTTTCCTTTGAGGGGGAAAAATCGAAAAGACCGTGAGAGTATCGATCTTTTCGTCCACACAAACAGTTGGTATGAATACAAAGGGATAATTTCCTGCCAGATGTTGCTTTTACAGGGTTCATTGGCCTTTTATTTCCATTGACACGTTGTTGGCCAAATTTCTCTCTAATCTTTCGTGAAGGCATTTTTGAGTTTTCCTCCAGCCTGAAAACTTCTCACATCTTTTTTGAGATTGCAATTTTGAATCTCACACGTTATCATCTTTTCGAAAAGACAGACCATTCATACATCGGCTGGATCTCAGCCCAGCCTTTTGTGGTAGGCCGCACTTTTTTTGGGGGTAGGGCGCAGTTCGCGTGGGGGTTGGGCGCACCCCGGGGTGGGATCCAGCCGACGTATGAGACCATTAAACGTCTTTGGAGGAGCGTGGGAGTTTTTTTTTCCAAAAAGGTCCTGAAGAGAAAACTTTCTTTCAACTCTATACAACGACATGTTTTGAGCTTTTGCAAATTTTACTTAAGACTCGAAGACTAATAAATTGAAGTGTTAGGAAGATGTTCAACAGCAAAATCCCTTCTCAAAACCTATAGAAGAAAAATCCATGTGATTAGATGTAAATTGAAGCATCCAGGGATCCATATATTCATTAACCCCAAAAATTTCTCTCAAATTTTCAAGTTTTAGAATTTTCCACTGAAAATTTTCTTCAATTCAACGAAAGTGGGTTTTCCTCTGCTTCCTGTAATTAATACGGCGAGCGGGCTCGTTATTCAAAAGGTTCTTGGCAGGTACTCTCGACATCTTTTGCATACCCCTCTCTCTCAAAGCCCGGAGTTTGTTTTAATATTTATTATTTTTCTTAAATATCAAAGATTGTGTGTACTTAGTTTTTCATCATTCTCACAAGTTTCAAAAATCTCTCGATAGTTTCCGTTTCGAACGTTTGTCTGATTTACCCAGGCTGAGCTGTCCGCCGACAGTTTTCTGATTAGACTTTTTCAACCTTTTCAAAAAGACTCGTCATTACTTAGGTTTCACTTAATTGACCCGATGAGCGGTTACCTAAAAAACGGATCTTTTCCTAACTTTTTGAATTAGAATCAGGAAGTCAGTTAATCATTGGTGAACATTCTTACTCAAAAACGCGGAAGCAATTAGAGAAAGGAAGAAAAATTGGCGCTTTCCAACCCCTTGGAATATTCGGCCTGTCCCGTTCGAAAAGGAATCTCGCCGCTCTTTTTTTCTGCTTTCAAGATAAATTGACGGTAGGCAGGCGCACTTGTTTCGTATCAAAGAGTAATCCTGTCACTTAGCTAATTCGTGTAAAAAGAATAAGCATTAGTCTCTAAATAATGCGACGACTTTGGCTGAGGTTTTTGAGCCGTCATTGTTCCCAAAGTGTAGGTTTGAGGAATTTATCCTTCTCGAATAGTTCCGTTGCAAACTGAGTTCATGCCCGAAACGATACTAGAAAAAAATATTTTTCAAAAAAAATTAAAGAAGTTTTTTTAAAAATTGTTTTTGGCTTGCAATATTCATATTTCAAAATTTAGACTTGAAAGAAGATTTATAAACTTTTTCGAATTTGATCAATTTTCGAGGTATCATTACTTTTCAAAAAATAATTGATGGCTTTAGGAAGATAACTTTTTGGGATGCTTCTCCTCTTTTTCTTTTTGAAGGATTTCTCAGTATGATTTTTTTTTAGTATTTTCAAAGAGAAATAAAAATTTAATAATTGACGGTTTTCAAAGACCATTTTTTCTCACTAGTCAGATCTTTTTTCCACTTTCTTTCCAAATCCATAAGATGAAGGAATATTTATGGTTATTTCATCTTTTTGTTCAAAAAAGTGACATTTATCTTCGGATTTTGCCGCGTTACACTCGAATTAAGCTTGAAGATGGGTTAGGTAAGCAATTTTCTGGTCTTTCTCAGGAAGAGAAATTAAATGTACATCGGGAAAATATAGCTTATTAATTATAACCAAAAATGAACGGAAGCTCTTCGAATGACTTTTTGGAAGATTTCCAATTTTTTCGCGAAGGTTCATTTTTGGTCTTATTTTTGAGCCGCTCAATTCCTCAAAGTGTTGGTTTGAGTCCAAATTTATGACTTCTGAACCTTCGACTTTCATCGGTTCAAATCTTTTTCAGCTTCGGTCTGAGTACACTTTGATGCTTACCCAAGCATAAAGGACATTGTCGCAGCTATTTTTTCTCACATTTAGTTTACCATAACTAGGTGGAGGTTTTATGAGAAGTTATATTTTAAGAAACGTATGCCTTCATTGACGCAAAAGATGGTAATTGAAAAAATTTTGAGATTCCTTCCGGTGTTTTGACTGAAAAGTTCAGTTTCCAAAATATTTTTTCTCATGGTCGGTTTGAATGTGGCTTCATCGGAATTTTCGTCAGAACTTATCTTTTAGCAAAATTATTTGAAACTATTGACACTATACCTAAAAAGTTCTAAAAAGCGAAGAAAATAGTTTCGATATAGGTTTCTGGGATCCTCATCCTTCAAATTGACAGACTTGACCCAAGATTTATGGCTTTTCCAACTTTTTCACCTCTTCTCGGGAAATCACTTAAATCACCCTGATATTAAACTCGAACCAGATTGTCTGGATGTTTCTCAAATTTCTGCCTCAGAGGTACTGGGGTTGCCCATCGAAAGGTAACTTGGCTTGAAAATAGAGTTTGTTGTCCAAAAAGTGAATCAGTTCAAATTCTTTCATTCCAATCTTCAACTTTCTATGCCTACTTTCGAACAAGCGTATTCGGCAGGAAGTTTTTCTGTTTTATGGCTTTTTCCAACAATTTTCCCCCTTTTTCGAACGTTTTATTTTTGAGGCCATTTCCGCTTCTTTTCTTCATTTTTTTTTTCTTTCTAGCCTTTTCAATGACCGTTTTTTTGTCTTTTTAAAAAAACTTAGAATAAAAAAAGGGAAAATTCAAAAAAAGAAAAACCGGATTGTTGTGATCCCTGTATAATCCGTGTGACAAGTCGCCACATGACCAGTTGTTTTTAAATTTTATTAATCTTTATGTTGAATTTTTGGGTGAAGTTGTTTTTTTATTCAGCTCTGAGGGTTCAATGTAGCCGATTCGTTAAGTTATTGGGTCTGATTCAGTGATAAGACACTTGAATATTAGTTTCTTAATTTAATTTTTGTTTCAAGTTCCTGCCGAATTCAAAAGTTTTCATTCAAAAAACGCGTTTATACATGGCTATTTCTATAGGCTATTCTCTTCTTTTAATTCCAAACTTTCATTAGAATCTATAATCCGTCATGACCCATCCAGAAACGCAAAATACCAGTTCCAAGAGCCCTCTGTTGCAAGTTTGAGCAGGGATAATTTACCAAACTTGTAAAATTCTTTCTATAGTCAGATCCTCTAGTAACTTTCCTCACTCGTAAATAACCTATTTTTGAGAATCCCTCCGAGATGATGTCCGTTGTAGTTCCCACCTCCAGATGTCGACTACAATTCGCCACCAAAAAAGTTCATTATCTCGTGCCCGACGCTACAAGAAATTCGGACGTAATTGAAAAATTAATGAATCGGGCGTCATAGAATTTTGATCATTTTTTTCGACAGACGAGGAAATTTTTTGCCCTTTTCAACCCCAGCGTGAAAAAAAGGAAGGAAATGCTGCTATCCACTACTTTTTTGGCGATAATGAGCATTATATTGTCGTTCGCCGAATCTTTCCTGTTTTCAAAGCTATGAGCTGCAAACATTTTGGGATTTTTTTTCCAAACTCCTTCAAACCATTCTCAAAAAAGTTTTCAAGTGCTCTTGCGGAGAAACAAATGAGAAGATCTTATTCTATCGTGTTCGAATAGAATAACTGCATTGTTTCAGAATTGGAAAGAACTTTTGCAGAAAAAAGTCCGAAATTCGTTTCATTGAGCTTTGGAGGGTCTTATTCTGGAAAAAAATGTCGGAATTCAAAAACGATGCCTGATAATTTGATTGTTTGAATTTTTCTTATTGAAAATTACGTAAGCGGACGCGTCGCGTTTGAAGTAAGGACTCCAATTTTTGCTCTCAAGAAACTTCACGACTCAAAAACTCACTACAATACTGGGGAAAAGCTAACAAAAATACCATTATTCAGATACCTTTTTAGTGAAGTAATAAAGTTTTTCAAGTTTAACTTTTGTAGTCCCTGTTCTCTCGAATTTCATTACTCCCTTGAAGATCTGTTTCAAACGGACTTTTGAAGAGGTAGATCGGTCCTAAAAATTATTCACTCCTGGAACAATCTTTGTGCGTCTCGAAACGAAATTTCATTTGACTCCGCCCTGCGCCTTCAACCATCCATCCAAGCCGTTCATGCATAAACTATAAAGTCTAATGACGGTTTGATATTCGGCTTTCGGCTGACGCGTCCGACCTTCCAACTCATTAAATAAGCACTTTGACGCCTATTGCTGATCTTCGGATTGAGAGAGAATCTAAAAAAACTTTTCAGCTAGAAAATCAAGAAAAAGTCTTGAATACAACGCGACTTCACAGAATAGATTATTTTTTGAGGTCGAGAGGTACAGAAAAAGTTTTATATAGTTTTCAGTCGTGAGTAGATCTTGAAGTTTTGAAAAGAAATTTTAATACCAGTTTGATTCTACCATAATCCACGTGTTTATTCTTTTTTTTCTACTTCTTCTTCCTCATTATAATCTCAAGATCTTAATCTTCAAGGTGATGTATCCTTTTTTTATAAGTAAGCAGAAATTTCCGTTTCTCCCTACCTATTCGTAGTTCTCGAAATAGGCCGGAATGGCGTCAGAAAGCCTCTGGAAACCAAAAATTTCTTTTCAGGTTCAAGTTGAATGACGCGTCTTTTTTTGGGAATCCCTTCAATTTGTGCGTGAGAATGAGAGAATGCAGTAGAAGCGGTCCAGATGAGACATATTTAGGCCGTTCTTCAACACCCATATATTTTGGGCCAAATCACAGCTTTCCCTGTTTTTTTTTTTTTGCTTGATTCTATTTTTTCCTATTCATTTCGAAGAACACTCTTGGCCCTTTTTTCTTTTAATGAGCTTTTTTGAGGAATTCAGAGATGATAAAAGAAAGTCTTGACAGAGGTTACATGTGCGCTCCAATAATTGAGGAGAGAGGCGTCGATAGAATTTTTGAAATTTCTCAATTTTGGTTTTTTGATTACTTTTTTACTTTTTCTGAAGTTTAGCTTGAAACCTAACAAAGGAAAATCGTCTTAAAATATTTTTTATAGAGCCTTTGACTTTTTAATCAAACGGAGAAAATGGTAACGTCAAGTTAGAAAAGTGGAACATAATATTTTTCAATGTTGTGGTTCATCACCACTTTGTTCATTGATAAAGCTTCTTTTTTCTGAAGTTTAGCCGTGGAACCCAGAATTTTCAGTCTTTTTATTTCGCACCTATTCAAGTATTATCAAAATTCTACAAAGTTTTATATTTCCTTTTCAATTTTATCCAAATCC
Organism: Caenorhabditis auriculariae; assembly: GCA_904845305.1. Lineage (NCBI taxonomy): Eukaryota > Metazoa > Nematoda > Chromadorea > Rhabditida > Rhabditidae > Caenorhabditis > Caenorhabditis auriculariae. Next base: position 23,530 of record CAJGYM010000113.1, read on the forward strand.
GACAAGCTTTTAGGCTAAGCTTTTCCGTGAAGCTTGAGGATTTTTCTCCCGAAAACTCAAGAAACCCTATGAATCGTATCGCCCCGACTCGTCCATTCAAAAACTCCCACAATTTGTTTGGCATGACGCTTTTCCCCGATTAGGCAAATTTACTCAATGATGCTCTCTTCCCTTATGTTTTCCGCCTTCGCGAGAAGGATCCCGTTCTTTTTGGCCGGTTACTTGATGGATGTCATTCAAAAAATCTCATTTCTTTTTTTTTTGGTTCAAAGTCTCCAAATTTTTTCTTTTCGGGGTTTTTTCAAAATGAAAATTAGTACTGTACGGCTTGTAAGAGAGAAAATAGGCCTCTTTTAAAAACCGAACGGGGGGAAATATCCTTAGAAAAAACACGAAAACAGTTGCTTTTTTATTTCCCAATTCTAAATTTTTTCTCAAGAGATTCAAAATGATGAAATATTCGAAAAGAAATATCAGAAAATCTCATTAAAACTTGTTTGTGGTATCACAAGTTCCTTTTCCCATAAAATGGCTCTTCAAATTGTATTTTTCAGCCCGAAGTTGCATTCATGGTTTTTTAAAGAAATACTGAACGTCTAGAAAATTATTTCATCTGGACAAGAAAAACTTTTTTTCAAAAAGTTCAAAAAGCTCTTGAATGGCCGTTTAAAAGCCGATTGTAATGATTTTTATTGTTCCCGCGTTCATTTCCAACGTTTTTACGGCACTTTGAAAAAAACTTTGTTTGTCATAAGCTTAAATTCGACTTTTTGACTTTTTGAAAATGTTTTTTTGAACTTTTAGAGTTTTTAGCGCAACGATTCGTAAACTTAGCTTCAAAAAGTTTTACGTGTTTGAAACTAACAATGTTCGAAAGGCATGACGAGAACAGAAATAATTTTCATTTATTCACTCGTTATTTTCCAAAACTTGCTTATGACATTCAAAGAATGTTTGTTTGATGCAAGCGATAGTGAACTGCGTCTTCTAAAAGTATTCTTTGTACTTTCCAAATTCTCGAGCGGAGATTCATCTGTTGGCGAAACTCCAGAGTTCAATCTCGAGTAGGGGAGAAACGGGATTACCTTAACTGCATTCGGCTTTCGAGCGTTCTTTCCGCTCTTTTTCCGCGGTAAACACTCATCCCAACTTTTGAACTTTTTATTCGAAATGCTTCCTTCGAACGATAAAAATACGGCGCCGTTCTCAAAGGTTAAGATCGAAATTTTTCAAAAGATGGAAATTTTCTCGAAAAGAGGCGAAAGTCTTTTTCCCAGGCTTATTTTTGCACCTTTTCATCTCTTTCAAAAGTCTCTTCGAATGAAGAAGCTCTGAAAAGATGCTAAAGATCTTTGAAGAAGGCTTTTTGCCCTTTTTGAAGATCCATTGAATACCCTATTTGGACTCTGTCTTTTTTGATGTTTTGAAAACACTTTTCTTTTACGTTTTATACCAAAGTTGTTTGTAATCTAAAATCAGTCGTCGTAATGGTCTCGGAATAAAAAGTCAACTTTTTGGATCATTTCAAAATGGTTGGATTGTTATACTAGATCTCCATGAACAGAAGTTTTATTTTGGTTCTGACCACGCCCTGCGCCTTTCAAGTCCTTTTCACCACTGAGTTTTATTTTCTGACTCATTTTGCAAGGCTTTTTCCAACATTTCATAATTAGAGTTCGACCAAAAATTAAATGACCTTCATTTTCCGTATCGAATTTCGGTTTATGACATTTCCTACCCTTTTCCAACGGATCACATCTCGTTCTTATAATCCGAAATTAGTTTCTTTTTTTCTCCTTCTCCTTTCTTATCCACTTGAATGAGCTCGGTGTTTCGTGCCAACAACAGCTCATATCCCCAAGCTCCGCCCACTTTTCGCTACTCGATTCTTATTCTTTTTTTTTTCCTTTTAAGTAGCCTTTCCGAACTTTGAAAACTTCCTTTTTTGGTGTCATAAATCTTTGATGTTTTCTTGAAGGCGGTATTTCATTTGGCTCTTCTGAGAGCTTGCATAGTTATTTATGTTGAGTTAAATCGAAGATTCTTTCGAGATTATGTTGTCGTTTCGCATTTTTATTATGACTTTTTTCGAAAAGCTTTCTTGCATCTTGAAACTGATTTTTTCGGTTTGACTCATAAATTATGTAATAAATCAAATCGAGAATGAAAAGGGGCGTGGCCAGCCAGTCAAAGACTCAGATCGCTGGATCTTTCTTGAACCTTCTTCTATGCTTAAAAATTATTTCTACATTTTTGTACATTTTCAAATTAAAAAAATATGTGATATCATCGAAAATACGCGATTCCGCGTTTTTCCAAATTGTTTTTTTGTTTGTTTATTAATTTATTCTATATTTTTCCCATCAAAGGTTTCTAATTTCACAGCTTTTCCGCATTTATAATGGTTAACAAAGCCTCCAACAACAGAAAAATGTTTTTGCCGAGATAGAAGGGATTAACGAGAATATCACTCGACATGTGTGAAAAAGTAGTGCTAAATTCTGATGAAAAGACTTCCGGCGGACCTTTTTCCGGTTCTCATGTGACAACTTCCCATCCCAGCACAACCTTATATCAAGCCAAAATGACCTTCGAACACTTCAGAGTACAAGTTCCGCAGGCCTTTTATTTATTTCTCTTTACTGGTGAGGAAAAATAACGTCAGAAGGAATTTTCGCGTTTCATCAGATATTGAAATATTGAATTCGTGTGAATCAGCGAAATTGAAATGTTTCAAACAACCCGAATTTGAAAGAAAAAAACACTAAAAGTCGGCAGATCTGAAGAGATTTGTCCTAACTTTTTTTTGTAACCAGGAAAAAGTAAAATCACAACTCCAGCTCTACAGAAAAATGGTTCTCAACTAAGTACAATAAATCATTTCATTTTTAAAAACTTTTTCCGGTTTTATTGTGCAAACTAATCTTGACTACTTCTATTTTTTTACTTTAAAAAATCTGACAGCTTACATTTTTTTGCTCATTCGTCATCATGACGGCTGAGAAAAAAACAGCCGCATTACATCAGAACTTTTTGCGCTCAATGGAAAAAAATTTTTGAAAGTTTTTCCGTTTTATACTTCCACTTGATGAAATTTTTCTACTTTTTTTGCTCAAATAAATTCGTTTGTTTTTTTATTCTATACATTTTCTGGACACAACCATGAGAACTTTTTTTACACGGGAAAAAAACATTTTTCGCAGGATTTTTTTCTAATTTTTGTTTCAGTTTTTTTAAACGCGCCTACATTTTAAATTTATCCATATCTCTCATTTAAATGTTCCGATTTTCTCGTTTTCGAGGCCGGCCGATGAGCGTAGACGAGGGGATGTCGACGTCGCCTGCAGATGACGTCGCGGCGGATTCTGCCGAACATCTCTACCTCGTCGTCCTGCCCATCATCGCCTTCTCCGGAATCATCGGCAACATCATCTCCCTCGTCACCATCTTCCACTCACGTCTTCGGAGGGTCAGTTCTGGCATTTCTACACTTTCTCTTGTTTCGAAATGATTCTCATCAACTTATCGAGGAGTTTGTAAAATGTACTCTATCGAAAAACTTTTTATATGTTTTCAATCATCGTCAACAAACTTATAGTGCTTTACGGACAACTATTTTTGAGTTTTAGTTTTTTTTTTGTTTTTTTTTTTGTATTGTTTTTGGAAAAAATTTCATTTTAAATAATGAATCAAAAAAATCAGAAAAAAGTAAGTAATCGGTTGAGCGATTCTCTTGCGATAGAAATTTCACACTTGCTGTTTATTTATCCTCTTGAATTTATCCTATTAATCACCTCCATATGTAATTTTCAATTTGGAGGATTATAGGTTATTTCGAGTCTGAAAGATTATTTTTTTTTAGTCGACGTCTCATAATGGTTTGCTCTGCTTGAAACCGCAGACTGGGTAATAATAGCTCAGAAATATTGAAAGATGCGAGAGAAGTTTGAACCTTTTGGAGTGTGGGTTTGGACTATAAATGGGGTGAAAAGAGCTTCAAAGTTTTACAAAAAAGACGAGCAGCAAACGGATGAAATTGATTTATAGAACTCAGGAAACATTAAAACGTGACACTGGTGAAAGTCATCCGGGGAAAATTAAAACTTTAAAAAATCCCATTTTTCTTCATGATTCAGCGATCTTTTAAACGAAGAATTTTATAAGAACTACACCTTTCTCTGTAATCTTGGATAAATCTCGCAAATCTCTTTCTTTATTGCAATCCTCCTTCTTTCCTTAATCATCATGGAAACCCTACAAAAACCTACTAGAGAACTAATAAATATTCTCTGAAGATGTCGATTTGTCCAAAAAAGAATGATGTCCTTGGAAAAACGACATTCCCCCCAACCTAATTACTCGAGAAAATTGGCTTTTGGCGTCTTTTGAATAAACAGCTTGGGGAAAAGTTCTGGCAAAAAAAGGAAAAAATAATAAGAAAAAAGAAGTTCTCAGGTGAACGCCAATACCTACTTGATTGTGCTGACTGCTGCAGATTCCATCTTCCTGCTGGCCGTTCTTCTTATTTATTACCAGGTAAAATGGACTTCCCAAAGTTTTTGAACGTTTTCACTGTTATTTTCTAGTTTTTGCAGATTTGGAAAGAACAGCGTTTATTGTAGAATCCGGAAAAAAAAACGGTAGAAATGAGTGAAAAAGTTAGGCGGCATTTTTTAAAAGAAAACATTGTTTTCAAAGACTAAAAGCAATATAACTCTTCAAATTTCGCTCTTAGAACTTAATTTTCAATGAAAAAAAAATGTTAGGATTGTTAACGGGGGACCACGGGGCTTGAAAAGGAATAAATGTTCGCTCGATTTCTATTTTTTTCAAAAATAATACTACAAAAAAACTCTTTTTAAAAAAATTTCGTGGTATGAAAGTTGAAAAAAATTATCAACTTAAGTTTTTTTATTCTTTTTATTTTTCAAAGCGAGAAGAAAAAAAGAGAATTATTCAAAATATCTAACTGATCTAAAAAAAGAAAAAGTCAATAATATCAGAATTTCTCGTATTCCAAAAAAAATAATCAAATAAATTTTTAAAATTGTTATTGCGGATCGATCTGAACTTGATGAAAAAGAAGTTTTTTTGAGGTGGACTACATAGCCTACAAGTACTGTGTGAGTCTGGAGTACGTCCTGATGGTGGCCTCCTACGTTTCGAGCTGGTCGACCGCCGCCCTCACCATCGAACGCTACCTCGCGATCGCCCATCCGCTCACCCACATGAAGGTGCATCCCACGACCCTGACTCATTCTTCAATTTCTTCTCAACATTCACTGATCAGTCTCAACCCCAATGAGTTCATTTTCATCAATCAATCAATCGGTGTTTATTCCGCACACAGACAAATTCCATGTGTAGGGAAACAAGCAGGAAAATGTATACTAGCCACCACTTTGAGAACGTTCCTCTTCTTATGGTTAGTCGAAAAACGCATGTAAGTACTATACATCGGAAGACCATTTTGAATACTATCAATAAATCCTCGCTAGTCTAAATCAGTTCTGATTCAGTATGGCCACGTCGACCGAACCAAGATCATGTTCTACTGGGTTCCCATTCCGTTCGTCCTCAACCTTTTCCAGTTCTTTGCCCTCAAAGAATCGACCATCGAAGGCGAACGCAAGTGTGCTCTGAAGGAAGCCAATTATCAAGTCAGTTTATAAGAGTTTATGAGGATATTAATGGGCAAATTTCAAGCTCGTAGTACTTTTTCATACTTCGTACTCTGTTTACCGTGACTTTGAACAGTCTGTGTCTCTTCTCCCTCATCGCCGAGACAAACTCGAGATGGTAGCCGGTAGAAGAGAGCAGAGAGAAGTCAGACTATTCGAGTTGTGACGAGTGAAGTATTAGGTTGTTCAGAAAATTCTTGCGCTTTACTCCCCCTTGTAAAAGATTTTTTGAGCTGGATTTTAGACTGGCCTGTCGAAGTTATATATCAATTTGAAGCGCGTGGCATGTTTTATTTTTTAAGTGTAATTGTATCATTCAAAACGAAATTGTGTAAGTTTTATGTAATTTTGAAGAAAGGGGTAAAAACAGTGATTAAAGTAGCTTTTTTCGTTTTTCTCTCAACTAGACTTATAAGCGTTGAAATGATTCGAAATTTTTACTATTTGTTGGACACAGTAACTACTTTCGAACATGCAATGTGATTGCTACTGGAAAAATCTTTGGCCAAGACTATGAGCTCGACAACTGAGGACAGTCATTTTTGAGTTATTTTTCTACTGCGCGGTAACAAAACGTCCTGGTAGCTGCAACTTTGCGAAAAACTTTTTTTTGTTGCTTGAGAGGATGTATATAGAAAAATTTCCTGACTGGAGAACTTTTTCAGACATCTGAAAAGCTCACTAAATCTGTACCTCACGAATCTCACTAGAAGCATAACGTTTCTTTCTTCTCGTCTAATTAAAATGCAAATGTGATCTGAATTTTTGAATAGAATAACATTTTTGAATAGCGATAATAAGAAAGACGTCTACAACGATTTTTAAGCCTATTTTTACTGCATAGCCCAAGGCGCCGCTTTGGATAGTTCTTCGAACTCAACCTATCAAATATTGACGATTGAGTATGTTCTAGGCTATCTACAGTTGTTATAACGTATCATAAGTAATCTCAACTTTCTACTCTACAATATTTAAGCGACGTTGTTCACTAATCAAAAAAAAAATTCCACGAATTAGTGTTTAAAAATTTTGAAAAAATTGAAACTAAAAAAGCCACGTTTTGTCCTGTACCGCGCTTTGCGAAAGTTGTAAGTAAAAAAAACAAACGAAACAAGAAAAATGATTACATTTTATTTTTCTCTTTTGTCAACCACAGCCTTGCTAAACAACAGCTTTCTAAACTATGGAAACAGTTGCACGCGAAAAAATGCTTTGAAACCGAAACCCTCTCAAAATAGGCTTCGAGAGTTTTAAAGCCCAATCAGGAGACAAATGATGGACACACGGAGTGAGATGAATGGAAATAAATAAAACCCGAATTTTCAGCACCCCAACGAGTGCAGATACCGGGACTGATTATACACGTAAATTTAGGAGATAGAGAAAAGAAAATTTCCTAAAGGAGTCTGGCCGGCACGTTCGTGTACAAATCGCTGATGTCGAGCGAGTCGAGGATCCTTCTAAAGCTAGTCGGCGAAACGTTGAGGTCATATCTAGAGCAGAGTCGATTCCAAATTGGAATGACTGAGCTAAAGAAATTCGAAAAGTGAGAACCCGTCTGAACAAGCCGAAGAGGCTGTCGAGGCGAATGAGTTCTTCAGAAGTATTTTTCTGCGCTTGGAAAATGGTATATGCCCAGGACAATTTTTTGAAGTGTGCGTAAAGCCGTGATTTTTCTTCTACGGAAAACATGAACTGAGTTCAATGTATCCAGACGATCTGAGTATGACGAAAAGCTAGCGTTTCTTCTAATGAATATCTCTCTTGTAAAGGTTCGATAAGGTTTCTCTAAAATGAAAGATAGATGCGAGTTGATAGGCGGACAAAAACTTTCGCAGCAGTATTCTAGGTATGGTCTTGCGTATAGGTTGAAAAGGATATTATATCGAGGAAGTGAGACATAAGAAAAAGCCTTCAGGAGTTGTCTAAACTTGAGCAGTGCTACACTAACTGCGTTGGTAATATGCGCTTCGAAGGAGAGGTTTTTTTATAATTTTTTTATAAAAAAATTCAATAGTTTTTTTAAAAAAAGTTTTTTTATAATTCAGGGTTTGATATCCTCGACTGAATTTTTTTGTGTTTTTTTGTTGTCACCTGATCACTTAATAAGATGGTTTTGGTTTTGATCAGAAATAATAACTCTGAGCGAAGTTAGGATCATTTGAAGTCGAATAATAAAAAGCGCAATTACTTTCTGAACAACCCAATATAATGGTTACATTTTTGTTGACTCCGTGAAAATTTTCAGTTCTCTTTTTTCAATATTTCAATTTTGCTTCTGATTCAAACAAAATGATTTAAACTACAGATATTTGCTCAAGTGGCCGACACGTTTCTATGTTACGTCGTCCCATGTGCAATCATTGTTGTCCTGAATCTACTGGTCGTTGTCAAAGTGAGTATCTGATCAAATGATTCTTTTTTGAATCTCCTTGGTCTCCAATAGAATGACTCATTTTGTTGTAGTTAGTTCGAAGCTGCGTCTGACCACAGAGAGACTTGCGCGCGTCATTGTTTTGAAGCTTAAGAACAGCACCAAGTTCAAATTGAACCGCGACCCGTTGAGCCATTGTAGAGCGATTTTTGAGAGAGAACTTTCTAAAATAAGGATAATTTTTTTTTTCGTTCTTCAATATTTAACCAAATCTTCTTCCTCAATCTTCATCATCAAACTAAAAATGAAGGGTCACTAGACGCTCTATTTGCAATTCCGAGCGATAATATGTTTCAAGGAACCGCGAAGCGTGACACTTTCATTCATATAATGTACTTCCGAATATTGAGGGCGACCAGAATAAACTAAACTTAGCGAGAAGGGAGAATGATAGGTAAACTGGAGCTTTCAGGAGAAAAAATACTGTGACATGGGACGCCAAAAGATCGCCACAACTCTTTCTGAATCCTTTTGTTCGAATAAACTGTGAAAATTTCTCGATTTCAGGTTCGAAAGTCTCAGCAATGCTTCCAAAACGAGTCGAAGAACAATTCGAGACGTCAAGGAGGTTTTCTAGATTTTTTGGAACTATTCAAAAAATCACACGTCATGAAGAGATTTTTCTGAAATTGTCACCAAAATCTTCTTCTTTTTAAAGGAAAAGTCTTCACACACAAGAACAATAAGTTAACGAAATAAATTTAGGGAAATCTAGAAATTACGAATTTAGACCTAAACTGCTTAAAGGACGGCTAACATTTCAGTTATCGATTATAATATTCACAGTTGCGTCGAAAAGATAAAAAAAAAGAAAAAAAAATAGTAACATCCATTCTTTTTTTCATCATAAATCTTGTTCAGAGTTTTGCTCAATCTTAAATCAAAATTTTTTTTAAATCAAAATGTTTTATTTCTCACACACAAGTACTAAATTTCACGAAATAGATGTAGGGAGAGTTTGGGAACATATGTGTCGGAACTTGTGGTGATGGAGGGAAGAGGACTCGCGGTCGTGTTAACCCCCCACTTGAGTAAATTGGAATAACCATGAAGTTATTCTTTTAAATGTCGATTATGTAGCTTTCATATTTTTGTTGGATCAAGAGTGTTTGGTTCTGTAATGTTGTTTTCAAACCATTTCTCAAGTTTAGATCTAAACTTATTTTTTTCATACTCAAATACTATGCTTCTATCCATGTGATTCCAATGATTGTAAACTCTTTGATTGATGAACCGGTGGTGTATTTCAGAAAGTAGAGGCCGCTCTATTTTGAGACCATTTCCTCGCAGTTGATTCGATCTACTTGTTGTATTTTGTAAAGGAGATGGGCACCAATAGTATCCGTAAATGAAATTGTGAGCAGCAGTTATGTCTTTTTTTAAACGTCTTTGCCAAAGGGTGTTTAGTCCGAGACGTTGAATTCTTTCTTTGTAATTCATTTTAGGGAAAAGTCTTTTAGTAAACTTCCTGAAACTTTTTGGAGTGGGGTTTTTTTTTCTGGGAACTGGAATTTCACATCTGTGTTAAAAAGTATTAGTTTTCAAAACTGAAGACAATTTCAGAAATATTGAGCTCCGTAAGAGAAAGTTGTGATCAAAAAAGCGTTTTCTCATACCTTCTGATGAAACCAGCCGATTCGCGGCTGGTTTCCACCAACCAGGCCTTGTCTCTTTCATCGTTTCAGGACCCTTTTTCCGACGGCTCAAGCCAGTCGTGAAAACTGTATATTTTTTGTATAAAGCTAATAAAAGGAAAATTGAATACAGAAGTGGAGACACTGCTTTGAAGGAACTTCGGGACAGTCGGGCACCTGGACGAGGATCCTCTGGGTGATGCCTCTGGTGTTCGTCGTCCTCAACACGCCGTTCTACGTCCTGTCCATGATCGAGATCGTCATTCAGGTCGTCTACGAGTCGCCATCCTCCATGACCAATCGATCGGAGCTTTTCGTGGTCAGTTCGAACTGAATCAACTTGCTTCGGCTGGCAAAAAAAAAAGAAAGAAATTCTTATCGTTGAATTGATGAAAAAGTTTCTGATAAGTGTTCAAGATGATTTAGAAATTTCAAAATTAAAGAGAACAAAGTTCGATCTAGTTCTCGAACCTTTTTATAAGTGAAACACCTGAAAAGCAGTAAATTATATAGATTTTTGAAAGAGGCGAAGAAGGATTATTCCTTTCAGAAAGCCTACAACTACGCACACTACATGTATTACTGTAATACGGCGATTGACGTGTTTGTGTACGCATTTTCAAGGTTTCGTTTTCAAATATTAACTTCCAAAAGTAATAATTTCAGTGCAAACTTCCGAAAAACGGTTGTAATTGCCTGGACCCGGATTTTCTACACAGTACTCCAACCATGCTATGGAAAACCTCCAGCCAAGGTACCTTATCACCAATTTTCTGTCACTTTTTTCGGAAATTCCATAATTTTTTGAGTGAAGTGATGCTTAAGTACCAATTTCATTGAGAGCTTTCAAAACTCAGTTTTCATTTTGTTCTGACAAGGGAGATAAAAATAAAAAAAGATTATCATGGATGTCTTTATCGAACTTCACTGCGTATTGACTTTTTATTCAAAAAAAAGGTAAGTTTTCATCGCTTTCTGGGTTCCTTCATTTCCGACTTTTCTTTGTTTCGCCGATCTGGCTTTTCCAGGACTGTGTTGTGATAATACTTTTATTGAATTTCGAAATATCCCTTGATTACAATAGTTTATTCACTGTCAATCAAAACAATAAGATAAGATAAGATTTATTTGAAGTTGTGGTTATCTGCTCGCTGGCCTACTTTGAATTTTAGAATCATACGAAACTGCTTTTCATCTACGAAAATAAGTTTTTGGGTGATGCGGCTCCAAAAAATATTTAAATGATACATTTTTTAAAGTACATATTTCTTAACAACAGACCTAAGCAAGATTTAGTCGCATCAACTGTCTAATAATCACGGATTGGAGGAAGTTTTCCATTATTCATTATGTGTATTTCCTCAAAATCTCTTTGAAAATTTATAAGAAGTGGTCTTCGTTGCGCGTAGTCCTGGATTATAATTTTGCGCCGCTTTCCTTTTTATGGCTTCAAACTGTCGGCATTTCGGGCGGAAACCTTCACGGCTTCGACCAACGCCTCGCTGAAAATGTCGCGACGTCGACGTTTCCAAAAATGGCTGGCCGATCTTCAGTCGGATTCTCCGTCGCCGCCGCCGCCGCTACCGCCAACGACTCAAAAAGTAGGACTGTGTGCTGAGAAAGAAGCTCATTTTACTGGGGAATTTTCTGAAAATCGGTCAGACTACGTCTTAATGAACCACGCAAAGATCTTCTCAACCTGTTAAGCTTCCCAATTATTGAGAAAGGACACCTCAAAGTCAATGACAACCATTAAAAATCTGTGAAAATAGGACATTTACAGATTTTGAGGCCAAATTTCTCAATAACGAGAAGTTTGTGCATTATTGAGTTTTCTGACCTATTTTCAGGTAAGCCCCAACCGAAAATTTACAAAATTTCTGTGAGAAAAAAGTGGGAAAACTGCCGTTTTTTAATATTTAGGCACAGACTTGACTTCGCAACTCTTGATTAAAATAAAATATACCATGAAAATTCGACTTCTAAAGCTCTTCCCATCTTTTGGCAACAAAGTGTCGTTCTTCATTTTTTTCGAATCTCATTGCGAGAAAAAAAATCAATAGAATCAGGTGAATCAGCCATATTTTCAGATTATTACTGTTCTCCGTAGGGCACACAAACTCTAAAAAGATGCGGCTTTTTTCTTTCATTTTTCAAAAAGCAAGCTTGGTTTCTCTGTCTGAAGATTTGAACCTACTAATCCAGCTTTTTGCACGCACATTTTCCTTATTTATTTGCTTGCTTTATCATTTTCTTTTTTTTGCATGCGCTTTGGGGAGTGGTTTATTTCCATTTCCATTTTATTTTTTGTTTTTACCCGGTTTTTTTTCTCAGTTTCTAGTGAAAATAAAATAATGGCATGAAAGGTAACCTTAAAAGACAGTGAAAGTTTCTTATATTTAGTGTTCTAACAAATTTAGTCGACGATTGATTCTCATGCATTTCACTCCGAGTGGTGTACTAATCAAAAAGTTATGACGTGTTTAATCACAAAAAGGAGCATGTTTCGAAAAAGAGCAATGTTTCGGTTGAGAAAAAAAACTTTTTTCAAGGATGTCGATAATTTTTTATATCTCAAAGACTTCCCACTTCATCATTGAACGCGTCGTTGGAATTTCTATTCAGAAGTTTAAAGTGGGATTTCAGGTGATTCTGACGGATCAGACGTCGAGGTACAGCTACAGGATGACGTCCATCGACGGGTCGAAGAGGGCGTCCTCTCCGAATCCGACGGCGCCTCTCCTCGACACCGAGGTCCAGCAGGCCAACAAGACCCTTCTCACCACTGCCATATAATCCCATCCTTCGTATACTTTTCTCCATAACTTCAATTAAATACTGTATTTACATGTGAAAGTAGAGCAGAGAAAATCCCAACGATTTCTGTTTGGCAGAATTTTAGAACAGTTTGACTCATTTCTAGCGAGAGTTTCAGTTTTGTGTTATTCAAAACTTCAATGAGGAAAATCGATTGACTGAATCAGAAAAATTCGATCCAAAAATTTGATCGTCACAGTTAAAGGGTTGGAAAATCCAGATTTTTCTAAAATTTTTACAGGATTCAGACAAGATCTCTGTGAAAAAATGAATCAATTTTCTCAAGTTTCAGTTGAACGAAATTTTTACTATCAATTTGATGATTTTCCTGACTTCCAATTTTTTAAATTTCTCGGCTCTGCTTCCACAGACCCCAATTAATTATTTATTTTCCACAGCCAGTACTAACTCAAGTTTCGCTTGTCCGCCTACTCATGTGCATATCACTTTCCAAGACCCTCCCAACTATGTCCAAATTCTCCCAAAACGCTTCATTTTGGTCTCTGAAATGGGTAACAAGTTGTTGTACTCTTGAAGAAACTTGACATTATTTTGAGAAATTTGTTTTTTCCAAGTCCATCCACTATAACGGGCCTTCGATCATTACTTCATTTTTTCACACTTGATGATATTTTCCGTGATATAATAATTCGAAATTGAAATTGAATTTATTACTGTGTACAAAACTATGAGCCCGCGTTTCAAACAAGAAAATGCATTATACATGACATTAAACATGATTTCTGGGGATATAGCGCCTATTCAGTAGACGTTATTGAAGTGATTATTGTTAAGAATCCCAATGATCGGAATGGTTTTGTGAGAAAAAGTTAAGTAACTTAGTTATTAAAAAAAAACTCAATAGAGAAATGACGAGTTCTGTTTTTTTTTTGGTAATGAGCCCCCTTTTTGAAAGAGAAAAAAAATAGAAGACTATCAAAGGAAATTACTACAATAGTGGGTGAAGTAAAATGAAGAAAGTAATTCCCGTAATTGCACTTCAAAGTTTAGACTATTAACAGAAAAATCTTGAGAAATAGCCGGAATGGAAACAAGCCATTCAAAACAGTTGGAAAAAATAATTGTCGCAAAAGAAAAATCGAGTGAGAGTATTTAGAGAACCATAAAGAAACATCTCGCTAAATTCAAGGTTGAGTTCATTTCATTAAAAATAAAGAAAAACTCGAATTTTACGAGCTGCTTTGGGTGGAGAGAATAAAGTAATTTACATGTCCAATAAAGTATTAAAAGTTATATTTTTTCAGGACTTTGTTCCATCACGGCTATTTCTTCGCGACTTTGACTTTCATGACTCAAGCCGGGGCGATTCCAAGATATTTCGCAACGAAGACCCGAACAACAGAAGTCAAATGGTCGATTGTTGGCCAGTGCAAAGCTTTTTCGTTATCCGCCGGCGTGTGCCAGACGTCTGGGAACGGAACCGTGATCAGGTGCAAGATCGGCGTTCCTGAACTGATAACTCTGATTTTCGCCTTCAAGAACAACTTTCAATTCTGAAACACCATTTTTTTGACACGATCATTTTTCTCAGAAAAAATAAATGTATCCGTAATCGATTTTTCCAACGGAACCGTTAATAATAACTTATTGACAGATTATCAGGTGAAGATCGGTGTTCCTCGATATATGTAAAAACAAAACTTGTATTTTCTACACCAAAAAATTGGACAGTCGCTGTTTTCCCTTGTGGTAAAATCAAAATCCTGACGAATGTCAAAAACGTTTGATATCTGTTTTTTTTTTTCATTTTTGAAAAGCTGGTTGGCCCAGGTGCTCCTTTAAAAAAGCGGATTTTTAACTTTAAATCCTTCGCGGCTTTTTCAAAGCCCACCTCGTCTCAAGAAAGGAATGTGATCGTCCTCGACCGTATTGAAAGACAATCCGCTGTAGAAGACTTTGTTGACCTTGTTGGCGCATCCCAAACCGCGCAGATTCGTTTCTGAACTTCTTCTTCCTGAACCTCCATGACCAATTGAGAACTGACCGACGTCCGCCAGTTGAGAGAAGAGCTGGTTGGCGCCGAGGCCGACGGCGTTGCTGATCCTCGGATTTTTCGCTCCCAACAGGTCCAGTAGCATCATCACGTCCTGAAAATCTTGTTTTCCTTTGAAAGGAGCGATTTCGCTCACGATTCGGTCGATCTCCTTGCTCAGCTCGAAGTTTGAGCCAGCCGTCGTCGGGTACCATTTGGATTCCCATTTCTTCGCCAGATGTCTCAAAATTAAGAGCTTCAGATCTTCTTCTCGTTGAGAAATACCTGGAACCGTAGAGAGAATCCGTGGCGGTCCATTGCTTGAAAGCTTCCTCGCCGTCGAAGAAGATCAGTTGCAGACCAACGTCCTGTTGTGAATCATAGTAATAATTTCGATTCTGATGAGAACCTGCGCCACTCGTTTGTACATGTAAGGAACGATAGTCTGAGCAATATCCATCATCATGGCGCAGGGAACGGCCGAATCCGTGGCGGCCACCATGGCTTGTCTGAAACAAGGGAGGTTTGAAAGAAACAAGAAATAACAGTCAAAAATCAAGAATTTCTGACAGAATTCAAAAAAAAAGTGTCACTCATAAAATTTATTGAAGATCCGTCGAGGGTGAAGAAGTTAAAAAATCAATCCTTAATGGCAAAACAGAAATTGAGTCAAAAAAAAAGTCAATAATTTCGAAACTTAAATTCGAAGTCAAAGTAGACAACTTGAAAGCTCAGTGAATTACAAATACTTTTCGAAACTCACCCAGGAAGAATGATCGAATCATAATGACAGGCCAGGACAAGTCTCCTCGGCGCCTTTTCATCATAAGTCGCTATCAAATTTCGGAAATTCCTGGGTCCGAACGGAGTTGTGTCCTGAAATCTCCAGGCGAATCTAATTTCCCTCTTTATTCCAACTTGGAAAGCGTCCCACTCCGTCTTGAAGCCAAGATTCGTCAAAAACTCATTGATATACTGGAAAATGGCCACATTTAAAGCGGAACACTTTTAAATATCACATTTCCTACAGCTCGATGTTGAGGCGTGTCCACCACCCGTGTGACCATAAGTGGTTTCAAAATTTGTCGGAACCGAGTCTGAGAAAGGAATAATTGTAGATTTTCAATCCTATCCAGAAAACCTGATTAGTAAAGTCTCGGCAAAGGCGAAGTGTAGAAGAGTCGGGTAAGACCGATAATTGATGGGACCTCTGGAAATAAATTTCTTTTCCATTTAATATTTCCTTTCTCTTTTTTTATTTTTTTATTTTTCTTTTTCCTTATAACTAGGGACCGCAGACGAATTTTCAAAAAATTTTTCGAACTTCAATATTACTATGGTTGGATAGCTGCTCTAATTTACTATTCAAAACAGTTTAGTTTTTCGAAAAAGGTTGAGAAAAAAAAAAGTTATAGTCAAAACAGTAGTGAAAAAAGTCGCGAAATTTAGTACTGAAAGTTTAGATTTTACACTTTTGGTCGTTCATTTTGTTTCATATCGGATTTAAATTTTTTTAGTAGTTTAGTTTGGTTTTCAAAGTCGTAATAAGTCATTAAAACAGTATAAAACCACAAGTTTGAAAAGAAAAGCTATTTTTTCTTGAAAAATAAAAAAAAATGGCCGCTGCGAGGATTGAACTCGCGATATCAAAACTGTATGCAAGGGCACTTGCGCTGCTCCACACACATCTCTCGAAGATAAGAGGCGTTCGCGCTATACACCACTTCACGTCAAAGTACAGCATTTACCGACTATCTTGTTTTTAAAAAAAGTTATGATAGTTGAACAATTATTAGTCACGTGTGTTCGGACCACCTAAAAAAATAATTTATTCATAGAGATTCAGTTCAAAAATGCTTCCTTTTTTTCGTTGTTTTTTTGTTATTTTTAAACGTTGGCTTCAAGTTAACAATGATTAAACTTTTAGGCACCGCTAAAATTTTTATTTTATTTTTTTAATTGATTGAAAATTGAGATACGCTAATATTTAAGAAATAAAAAAAGGCGCCAACGACATCTGACCATGTTAAAATAAATTTCGAAATTTTTCACTGTCTATTTTTTTCTCAGAAAACATAGTTTTTCGGATTAAGTTTTTATATCAATAAAATTTTTAGTTACAATTTAATCCACAAGTTAAAAATAAAAAAATTTTTTTACTTACACGCTCTCGAAAGCGAGTACAACATTTTCAACTTTGCGCGGCCTCACGAAGATTAGGCACCGTAAAAAAATTTTTAATTTTTTTGTCTTAAAAAGATTTGTTTTTTTCACTTAAAAAAATCGAATTCGAAAAATAAAAAAAGGCGCCAACGACATGGAACTAGGTTAAAAACCCGAAGAAAAAAAGTAGTTTTGGTTTTTCGTACGACACTCCGCTAAAACGCTACGAAAATCGGGGGAAAAGTATATCAGATTGAAGAGGAAGGTTTTCTCTATGTTTCCACCAAATTTCTCTGTGGTTGATTCAGTATTGCGCTTTTACGAAAACATCAAACACGAAATCTAAAAAACCAGTGCATTTCACCATCGCAAAAAGGGGCGTGGCTCTGCGGTCTCTACTTATAACCTACCTGATTAGCCCTCCACTGACCCCAGGCACTTGTGAAACAGAAAAGGAATGTGACAAGAACGGCGGCCACCATTGTCACGGCGGCGTACCTCCAAGGGGTCTGTAAGAGAATGAATTTATTACGGCGGCGATTTTGAAGTCTATGGTCACTTTTAGAACGCTCCAAGCGGTTCTTTCAAGACGCGCCTGATTTGAAACAATTTGCGCTGGGAAGTTAAGCTTCATAGAAATTGGAGAACATGTCTGGTTCATGGAAAAAAAGTAATTATCATGTTTTTTTCAAATAAAATTGGCTTCCTTTCGATTTGAAGTTTTTCGTCTAAAAAGGACATCGATTGAACTCAATTTCATTCCTATTATTTTTCAGACATACGAAAATACCCTTCACATGAATTTTTCATTCGTTCGAAATTCGCACATGAATAACTTGAACCAACTAAAAAACAATGACGAACGAAAGAGAAAAGCAAAGAATCTCGAGGCCGAAAATGAGGGACAGGCAATTAGGCAAATATTGCGCAACTCATTGAATAAACGCCGAGAGTCTCTATTTCTGGGTCGCTTCCAATTTTGCTGGTTCGGTGGAAATTTAGTTTTCAGCTAATAAGAAAAACTTGAAAGTATTTCTAATAAAAAAGAAATTTCCAATGAATCGAACGAATTAATAAAACCAAATCTAACTGAAAAAAACTTTTTCAAGAAGAGAATTCTAAAAAAACTAGAATTTTTTTCTTAAAAAAATCCTGGCTTTATCGTAACTCGACGTTATGTTCTTTTTTTAATATCTTGAAATTTTAAATTTTTTTCCATAACTTTTTTTAATACGTTAAAAAAACTGCTTTCCCTTTAGTTTTAAAGGCATTCGGAAAAATTCAGGTCTTTCTGGCCTTTTTTTAATTTATAAAACTCCTTTTTTTGAATAACTTTTTGTGAAACATTAGAACTGCTTACGTGTTAGGTATCAATGACTCTTACCAAATTTTTCATATGCCACGGCCTTTAAAAAATTAGATGAAGGTAGAGAAAAATTGACAAATTTTCAGAACGAAAGTCAAGTAGAAGCTAAAAACGTCAAAATAGGAGTAAAAGTGGACTTCAGTGGCTAGTTTCCTGTCCACAACAGCCTACTCAAACAACCATAACTACGATTCTACCGAATATCCTCTTTGAACACAAAATTCCCTCCAAGATACGGGTTTTCGAAATGGAAAAGCCAATCAGGCCCAAGAAAGCGGAAACGGATAATTGACGTGTCGCTAAAATTGGACATTTCCGCTGGAAATATTCCTAGCGCAGTCTTTTTACGAGGAAACGTTCAAAAGTTCAATTTTATTCCTAATTTTCAAAAAACTCTCTTAACCGACCTATATGTCACATTCAAACATGAAAAATGCACAGTTAATCGGAAAATACTTTTGAAACGTCATAAACGTTATCAAACCTTATAATTGGATATTATTTTCATGAAAGAAAGAAAAAAAAAAACAAGAACGTCCTCCCATTTTTAGCTAGTTCATAAACTTTTCTGATAACTCAAAAAGATTTTTATTGCTGGAAACTAGGCTCAAGGTACGTCAGAAGACAATCAAAAAGTCGAATCATCCACCACATTTCAGGAGTTCTATTCTTAGTCTCAGGAAAAATTGTAGACGTTTTGTTTGATATTCAAAGAAATGTTTCCTAAATACTACGGTGACAAATTTTTGTATCATTCTAGCGATCTGAAAAGAAAAAGTTTCTTGCCTTTCTCAGGATAGGGATTTCAAAACGAATTTCAAAAACAACCCCTCTTTTCACACAATAGTTCTATTTTATTATGTGAAAAATCTGAACTTCATGCATGCTGAATCAACAAAAGTTTGGCTTTGAATGGGGCATTTTGAAATATTCGAACGTTCAGGTAAAAAAAAAGAGGAAAAAAAGCGTCATTTTTCAAATTACTGACATTCATTGATAACGTTAAGTGAGAGAAAAACCGGTAAACAGTCGTTGAGTTTACGTCAGTGAGAAGAACTTTGAAAGTGAGAGAAATGAGTTGAGATCACGATTTTTCACTTGTGATCAAAGTTTTCGTGGGAAGCTGCCTATTTGAACCTCATCTTTGAATCGACTATGAAACAAAAATCGAGAATATTTATCCCGTTATCGACACTTTTTCATCTTCGAAGTTATTGTAAGCGCGCATCTACATAAACTAACAAGTTATCTCTATTTTTCAAAAAAAAAAAACTTCTTCTCGATTTCAAAAATGAATGGAACTCGACACTTGAACGCTTCAAGGAACTCAAAAAAAGGAAATTTAAGAATGCGGAAAATAGAACGGTATTGATGTGACTGTTTGCGAATGTGTCAAGCACTTCTGCACGACCGGCTCTTTTTCTTTCCTTTTCTTTTTTTTTTGCTTTCATCTCCCGAGTGTCAACAATCTTTGAATGGTAAGGATACTATTAGAAATTCCAGATTGCTAATCTTAGCAAGAACAAAAAAGACGTAACGGTTTTCAGATTACTTCACAAAAAGGTAACATGGCGGTTCATAAAAGACAAACAGATGCTGAGAAAGTCTGCTTTTTACAATATCACTTTTTTTGAAAGTTTAAAATATTTTTAAAAATATTTTTTTCTCAATTCAAATATTATTTACGTTCCCAGAATGCGTATGATTCTCAAATGTGGATAATTTTTGAACTTTAAAAAAAATCAAATATTGACGAATATAACCAAAACCAAAAAAAAAAGAAATTTCAAAGCGATTTTTAGGCACAACCTCTTAAATCGACTAACAAATATGTTGTCCGCAAAATGATTTTCAGAATGTTTGAGAGAATTTTCTCGGCGGGAAGCGTAAAAAAAAAAAAAGTGAATTTTCGAAATCTAGATAAACCTCGAAATCAAACTTCAAACTTTTTATGTCAAAAATAAATGTGTTCTATAAGACCGCTCCATCTTAAAAACGTCATAAAGGTTTTGCAAAGTCCGAAAACTTGAAAAAAATAGCCGTAGTTAAGAAAAACCCTCTGAACCGACTTTTCCAGCATCAGGCTTGTGCGGCAGGCAGGCCGGGCGGCCCGGCCCGGGATTCAAAAAAAATTTAAAATCCGTTTAAAAAATTTTCCCCGAAATGTGACTTTTACTTCTGAAATCATAGTTTCTGTTAAACTTTAAGTGAAAAAATGAGCAAAAACGTAATTTTTGTCGTAAAAAACTTGATATCCAACTAGAAAAAAATTGCGCGCTTTGGGCCGGGCGGGCTATTTTTTTCTTGAGGCCCCGCTAAGGCCGGGCCGGGCCAGGCTCACGAAATGGTCGGGGGCCGGGAGGGTGACGGGCCGGCCCTCGCACAAGCCTGTCCAGCATAGCAAAAATGATGAAACAACAAAATTTATTCCAAAAAGACTATAAAACAGCATTTGGAAGCGGTGATACAGCCTTAATAATGCACCTGTAACTTTCCGAGAACTTAGGTTCCGAAATCTTTTCCGAGTTTAAAAAAGACACTTGATAAATTTAATAGAGGCCAAAAAGAAAAAAGACGTTTTCAGTGTTTTTTTTTGAGATCATACAAAATTTTTGCGCCTTAAACAACGCAAAAAGAACTTCTAAATAGGAAAATTCCTTCGAAATTTTTACGCAGCTTATTTCGGTTCATATCAATTTAATTTTTTCGTTTTCGACAACTTTTCCAAGGAAAATTGTTGTAATGTAAAGAATAAGTAATGTAAAGAGTAATGTAAAGAATGTAAAGAGTGTAATGTAAAGAAGTAATGTAATGTAAATAAGTAATGTAAAGAGTGAGTCTGCCACAAGTTATCAAATTTACCTTCCGAGATGAGTCTGAAAAATCATCATTGAAAAGAAAAATTCACTCAACTGAAAATTTTTGATTTTTTGTTCTACACGAAAAATTTAGAAAATGAATAGAAAAGATAACAAGGGAAAAAGGGAAATAACGTCAAACTCATGAAAGTATGACCAATGAGAAACTAAGATAAGACTAAAAAGCATCGAAATAAAAAAGTTCATTCACTTCTGACTTGAGACATGAATCATCACGTAGCTGGAAATATGGCGTGCGAAAATAAATGTGTTTGAGGTTTGCTTAATATTTTTGCCAAAAAGCATGAAATACGGCTGAAATGATGAGTTCATTGAAATGATTCGCAACATTGCGGTTGGGAGATTTCGGAAAGGGCATCGGTCTCGGGGGAACGTCAAAAGAGAAGAGAAAAAGATGAAAAGCGCGCGATTCCGCAACAGTTCCACCCACATTTCACGATTAAACAAATTGAAATCGCCCTTTTTTTCAATTTTTTTATGGATCGTTTGATCAAACCGTGAAAATTGAGGTTCTTTATGGTTTCATTTTCATTTCGTTTTTATCTATTATCTACACTGTGACTTCGTTCAAATCATTTTTCCTCATAATGAGATTCTCTTGAAGTTTTTTAAGCGTCGGTCTGAAACAATTTTTGAAAAAGTGTGCAAAAAGAGAGGGTTCAGACGCCTCTGCGATTTATTTTTCTCTAGGCGGCGATGAACAAAATAAACTTCACTATTTTGTTCCAGGAGTAGATCATTTTATAAAGCAGATCCTACCTTCATGATGTGGCAGCGGAGGTGCGATCAACACGTCGGAAAGGCCCCGGACGTGGTTTTCGGAGGATTATCCCGCCCGAATTAGATGGAGTCGCAAACCAAACTGAAAAAAAAAACATGCGAAGGGAAATTCATATCTCTATTTTCATGATCCGAGTGATTCGTAGAATCTGGAGTGATATCATCATTGAAGGGTTGAATATTAACAAGTTCACGGAAAATTTTTTCGAAAAAGCCTGTTTTGGACCCACAACATGAACTGAATAAAACGGAATTTTAAGCCAGATCGCTTCTTTTTCTCGAATACAAATCATCCCGAACTCTCACGAACTCCGAAAAATTGAGCGAAAAACAACTCTCGATACATTCTTTTCGAAAAATATTACTGGAGTGTTTGAAGAAGCATAGGAGATATTTATGGAAGAGAAAAGCTATTTATGATTCAAACGAGACTCTTGCGCTTTCAAATGCTCAGAAAGTATTTTGAAACTACTGTGAGCAAGCTTTTGAAGCCTTAAACATAGTAAATCTTTGAAAAAACTTTTCCCTACTTAAAAAAAAAGTGAGCAACGGATCAATAAAATGATTGAACCAGTAAATAAAAAAACTAATTATATCCAATGAAACGTTTCTCCAACAAAGCCACGTTGCAAAAATAATTTTCGTGTGAAAAATCTGTTCCAACACGTTTTTGTTCAATCAAGGAATTGTATTTCTGAAATTGTAAATTCAATTCGAAAAATTTCTCAAATCAGGCCATTAACGAGAAAATTTTTCTTCTTTTTTTCTTCTTCTTTTTTTAGCTTCCAATGTTTAGAAATGACAGAAGAAAGAGAAATATATAGGCAAAGTTGCGCTCAATTGATAACGCAAAACTTTCGCTTTTTTCTTTTCTAATTTGATGCCCTCATTTCTTCGCTTTCTTTCACGCTTGAGATATTGAAGAGGCTCAAACAAACACTCGGACAAAAGAAAAAAAATCAGGCGAAAATCAGGTGAAAAAAATTTATTAAAATAAACGAAGAAAAAAAGAAAACAATAAGGAACGTAATTATAAAGCTATACACACCTAAACAAATCTAAATCAACTCAATTAAACCTAAAACAAAAATATGAATGAAATAAAACCGTTCGCCGAAAAATTGAGCATCGAGATAAAAATTTGGCGCAACAGCTGAAATAACAAGAAAAAGACTCCAAAGCATTACCCTTAATCTTTCGCTCAGGCCAAAACAAGGGAGAAAACAATCAACGGTAACAATGACTAAAAACAAGATGCAACCAAAATATTCAGAAAGAGAAGGCATGGGAATCATCAAAGATCGAGGAATATGAGGAACAACTGAAGAAGGAGATTCATCTAGGCAGAAGCATGTCGTCGGAAACCGAACAGTCTACCCGTGTACCTGCTCATCAAGGAGTTGTCCTGCTGCGAAACTTCTTTTTTCTTCAATTCTTCCTGCAAAATGCAAATTTATTCGTATGGCAACCCTATGAATATTTTATTTCGAACGAGGCACGATTACTTTCTCTCTTTTTTTCTCTAGCGAATTTCACATAAAGTCATCCCTTTTGAACAAAAAAAAATCAATTCATAAACATTTTTGAAAGCTAAAATTTCAAAGAATCTCTAAAAGTCTCAAACTCCAGTTGAAAAAAAAAATTATATTTGTATCCAGAACCAATTTCAAAGTTTCACTCAACAAAGCCGATTTTCTACTTTTTTTGAACTAAAAAAAAAGTACAAAAATTTTTTTCACATATTTGGAGCCATGGAGCGTCTGAAAGCTGAAAGAAATGCATTCAACCCCGACTTTTTTTAAATTTCTATAAAAAAATTTGTTTCAAAAAGGCATTATAAAGTTGAACTAGCTTTGTTTTGAAAACCTGCCCTGTTTTTATCAGAAATTTTTCGAAAATTTTTTTCAACAATTTTCCTGTGAACCCAGCCCTAGTTTCCTCTTTAAACTTCTCATTTTTCTCGAAAGTCCTTTGGGATTGCAGTTGGCGTACCTGTTCAGCGAGATAGATCGCTCTGCGTCTGAACTCCTTGGCGGGGTCATCGTACTGATTGTAGTACTCGAGAATGGGCCGAACGTCGTCGGGATCCATGATGTGGATGGCTGGAAGGTCGCACTTTGACAGTTTCAGGAAGAAAAGCCAGACTTTTGAGGAGTTCGGCGAGGTCGACCAACGAGGTGTCGTCCATGTTGCCGCGCCATTCCGGAATCCGCAGCATGTTCTGAGGGTGCAGTTGGGCCGATTTGGCGTCGAAGTCGATGAAGATCACTTTGGACAGGTCGCGGTTAAGCTTGCCCAAGTCCTAGAAAATCGATTCCATTATTTTCACTCGTTTAGAGTTCAAAAAACGATTTTCAAACAATCAAGGTCTTTTAGCGCTATCTTTTTAGTTATCAAAAATTTTTTTGCTAATCGAAACTTTAACAGGAGCAAAAAAACCCCAAAGCCCTCTTAACTTTCAGAAAACCAATTTCGCGCCATGAAAGATGACCTTGACGTGATGTCCATTGGTGTATTTGGTGCAGTCGCGGAACAACTTGTACATGATCCTCTGTTTCGGGTCGAAGCTGTCCACGACGGGCGCCGCCGTCATCATCGACTCGCTTGTGTAGATCACGACCTAGAATCCGAACTCTCCGCTCCGAAAAAATAAAAAAGAAAAAATCACCTCAAAGTTGGGATAGCCAACTACATCGAGGAAATAGTCAAGAGCCGGTCGCTTGGCGAATCTGCACGCAAATTTTATTGAAACTTCAAATTAACTTCTTTCTTTCTTTTATCAGTTTCCATCAAGACTTCGTGAATGAGCAACCTGATAATTGGAATGAAACGCTTTTGGGATACATACAAAAAAGGGGATGTCCTGAACATAAAAAAACTGAATTCAAAAAGTTTTTTTATTTGAAATTTTTTTCATTTTTTTATAATTTGGAATGATAGTTATACTCGGAATGAAGAAGGAAGTCCGCGAAATCCAATCTATCAATTTTTTCATCGAAAAGTTTCGACAATCGGCTGTTTTTTGTCAGTTTTCCAAAACTTCAAGCAGATGAAATCTTAAGGAAAAAAAGAACATTGTGATAATTTCAGTTTTTTGACGATCATTCCATTTGAAAAAAAAAGAAACTGATTTAAAAAAATGTTAGTTGATGGTTCATATCACGATCTGAATGATGAAACTCACCGATAGCCAGTTTTATACGTCCAATCCGGAGAGACCAGAACGTTCTTCATCTCGATGACAATTGTATATTTGGGCTGAAGATACGGAGCCGGCAAAGGATCCGGCAGAAGTTGTTCTCTCGCCGGTTCAACCACGTACTTGAAAAAGTCCCACTCAAGAGTTTTCCAGCCAAAATACCAACATCTCTCCACAACTTGAAGTTTTTAGCAATTCGATAAAACGGCGCCAAAAGGGATCCTTCAAACTCGTCCGTGATGACGTTACCGTGTTCGTCGCGTTTGGCTCGACCTCAAAAGAAAAAAAGGGAAAATTCCCATCGAGTAAAAAATAATAGATGTTTTACTCCATTTAATTAACAATTCTCAACGTATATTGTTTTCAAATAAACACTACTCTGACTTGAGTCGCCATAAGATCGCCACAACTTTTTCTCTGACCTAAAATATTTCGTCGTTTTCTCGCAGCTAAATAACGACGAAATAGTGTGCGTCAGAAAAATAGTTGATCGCCCCATGTCAGAGTGGGTAGATAGTCTGCCAAAATGAAAGTTTAGGCGTCTTTGAAGTGTGCTTTTATCGAATAATTGATGAATTGAGTATGAAAACTAGAAAAAAAAAAATCAAAAAATCCGAACCGTAATAAACGCAAAATGAAATGAGGCCGATGACACTGCCGGCAGTGAGAACCATGCCGCCGATTCTTGTATTTCTTTCCATTCTCAGCCGTCTTTTCTCAGCTTCAGCATTCGTTCCGTGGTCCTGAAAAGATAAAGGTTGATATCGAACAGAGAAACCGTGAATTTAGAATATATTTTGGTTAAAAGTTTTGAAGGAGCATGACTTTTGAGGCGAAGAGCTTTTTTCAAATTTATTCTGGGATCACCCAAAAAATTTAAGTCTTTGATGTCTTGAAACATGAAAGTAATACACTTTTTATTTATGTATTTCATTGATTTCTGTTCGAAGGTTTTTTCAGTTGAAATTTCTGAAAAATCTTCCTTGCCAAATCAGATAATCTCTTCAACTTTATTGACAGGCGCTAGCTTGCCAACATACATGGAATGAGTGAGCCTGGGGTCAGCCAAGTCCCCCTCGGAGCCAAAGCCAAGTCCCCCTGCCCGTGAAAATAAAAAAATTGAAGATGCCAGAGGAGCAATTTTTCCAGGTACAAGAGCTGGGAGCGTTGGAAGTGGAGTCCACGATCGCTGAATATTTCAAAAAATAACGCGATTACTTTCGCATTCAAAATTTTATCATGGCGCAGTATGTAATAGATAGCTGAGAAATGACTGATCGAATAATGTGAGAACCTAGCCTGGCGCGCGCCGGCCTCGGCTTTAAACTGACTCTCTCGCGTTTTCAACAACTCTAATTTAAATGTTCACATGTTTCTAAACTAAATCAACCACACTGAATCCGAAAATCACAATGATTTTTCGATTTCAAAAAAACTTTTTTTTTTATAGTGCACCGCGTTGAAGCAAATGTAGAGCACAGCTAAAAAAAATTTTTTCAATTTTTTTTTTGTCATGCCCCTCCCCCTCCTTCCAAACTTTTTTGTCAAGTCCCCCTCTCAGTTTGCGGCCGAACCGAGGTTATTCCAAGTACGCTTGCCAAAAATGTTTGTATCCTAATCATGAATCAACTACCAATTTTATATGGGAAGATTCAAAACGAAGAATTTATCGAGAAAAAAGTCGAAAAAGGATTAGTCGGAAACGTTGCCGTCGGAAAGTTCCCTAGCAATATAAAAAAATTGGAAAAAAATCGTCTTTTTCTTTTTTTGTATACTTTCGCTTATAATGCGCTAAAAAGTATCCTTACGGTTTTTAGTTTTCAATAATGGCAATATAATCACTCACATCGCCTCCGGTTGAACCAGAACCTCCCCCGGAACCAGAGCCAGATCCCGAGGCAGGACGTCCGATAGTCGCCTTCTCGAGCTTTCCTAGTGACTCTTTAAGAGATGTAAGCTCTTCAATGGCCGACATCCGCGGCTCAGGCTCCGGTTCACTTTTCTTGGCTTCCACGACGACTTCCTAGAAAACCAACATTTATCTCATTTTGCAAAAGAGATTTTGAACCTGCTTGGCCTTTTTCGATTCTTTGAACTGCTCTACGACGTCACTCAATGTCTCTCCTTTTGTCTTGGGGCTCTCTGCAGTGAATGAGCGGGGTTGAACAAAAACGCCATGCTGAAAAGAGTTTTTGAATTGAGTAGCAATCGTATTCCACACGTTGACTGCAATTATAGAAGGCGTCCGTGTACGTGTGGGATCTTCAAATGGGCTGGAAACTTTTGGAGCGCCGAGGATCGATTTGAAAGAACCGGATGAGTTGAATCGAACCCAAATTTGCGATCGACTTCTTTGAAAAAGCCGATAGGTTTGCAGCGACATGGATCTGTGACGCAGTTTTACCCGCAACTAGAATATAAGTTGTTTAATGGAAATTTGAGAGAAAAAATATAGAAACAAAGATTACAGTGAGCAATAAATAATGAAAAAATTATGAAACAAAAAAAAGTAAATGAATAAAAACAAATTTTCTCTTCTCATTAATCAAATTACTTTAATTCATATGGCTCAATACGCCTATAACTTCGAAAAATTACTCTCTGAATGTTTCTATTAAGCAAAGAAAATCTTAAAATACTTAAAATTAAAATAAAAACGTGCAAAACGCAGGAACTTCGGATCTCTTTACTAATAGCAGCACCTATGCTCCAATGAGATGCAAAAATCTAAAGAGGATGCTTGGAGAACTACTTAAGGGTTGTCATTTGCCGAACTTGCGTAATGCGCAAGTTTTTTAATTTCATGCCGTGTTCAAAGTGATTCCGCGAAATTCAAAATAGCCGTCAGAGAAAGAGAAAGATAACTAAATTTTGGAGGGTCAGAGACCATTTTGCATTTCGCGGAAATTACTTTGAACACGGCATCAACTTTTTTTCAAAGTTTTTCTAAAAACCTGTTGAATTTTTAATATTCTCTAATTTACTCAAAATTGCTTTTAAAAAAAATTCTTTCCGTGTGTTAGAATATTTCTTTTTTTAAAAATTTTTACTTCTTATTTGTTTGTAATTAATCTTTTTCCCACAATTTGTTTTCCAGAAATGCACACATCGGTTGGAGGACCGTCAAAATCGATCGATGGTTCTTCTTCTCTCAATCAGATTGCGACAAAATATTTTTTATCATGTACATCAGCGTTGGTGGCGGAAACGGTTACTTATCCATTGGATATCACTAAAACGAGGCTGCAAATAGCCAAAAACAAATTTACCAGAGGAGGTTTCGTTTTCCCTGTTTTTGAGAAACCATTGAATCTTTTGAGGAATGATTCAAGTGACGTACGATATTATCCGAAAAGAAGGAGCGATGGCCTTGTGGACGGGTGTTGCTCCGGCCATTACTCGTCATTATATCTACACTGGGATAAGAATGGGAGCCTATGAGTGGATTCGTGGCCTAACTTTTCATCCAGAAGTTCGGTTTTTTTCATTTCCATTTCTGGACTCCTGTTCGTCTTCTTGGTTTCTCGAACAGTTTTTGTTACAGAAGGAGAAATCGTTTCCGATTTGGAAGTCAATGTTGAGTGGCGCCGGCTCTGGTCTTGTCGCTCAGTTTGCAGCTAGTCCGACAGATTTGGTAAAGGTAACGATTTTTGAAAAACAACTTTTTAACTTTTTATCAGATTGAAGGAAATTTGTTTAATTGCTCAATTTTCAGGTTCAAATGCAAATGGAAGGCCTTCGACGGCTGCAAAATCAACCTCTGAGATACACTGGCGCCTGGAATTGTTTCGTTTCTCTTTACAGGACACAAGGTGACTTTTTCATAATGTTTTCTCTAAAATGTAATCTCAAGGCTTCTTCGGGCTTTGGATCGGCTGGTTGCCAAATTGCCAAAGAGCAGCCTTGCTCAATATGGCCGATATAGCCACCTACGACAACACGAAACACGCTTTGATTGACGAAGTTGGCCTCAAGGTATTTCTTTTTAATTCGGATGAACCTTGTTTGCTTTACTTTCATGTTTTATTTCGGAAAAACCGGTTTTCTAGGGCGTTTCTTGTCTTCTTGTCACCTTTCTTTTGTTTTTTCTCTTTTCGCTCTTCGCTCAATTTTCACTTTTTATTGAAGGATCAAAGAAATACGAGAACTTCTGATTTTTATTGTATTCAAGAACTCGTTATCCATTCATCTCCCCTTCTTTGGTGGAGAAAGGCAAAGATTTATTTTTTTTTTAAGTGCACATATTCTTCTTTTTTTTTAGCGATTTCTCGCAATCAACTCAGAAATATTCTAATGAAGTTCTTCAATTTTAGTTTCGAAACAGCGGTAAAAGATCGCATTTTTTCCACTATAAGAAAGTGAAAGAATTGGATGAATACCTTTTTCAGTCCAACAGCTTTAAGATGGCTTTAGGTGATTACCTTTTTGAAGCTCGATTAGAAATGCGATAAAGACGAATCGATTCATCAGTTTTTTTTAAATTCTTATGAAGTGTTTCCTTTTTTTTTTTCAAATTTTCTTCCTCACTTCTCTCACATCGATTTCACAGCCTTTTTCAATGATTTTACTAATTATCTCATGTTTTTTTCTCCCAGGACAACTGGATAACGCACGCGATCGCAAGTGCTTGCGCAGGTCTTGCGGCGGCAATTGTTTCCCTTCCCTCAGACGTCGTCAAAACGAGAATGATGGACCAAATTCGGCACGAATTGGACGCAAAAATGTAAATTTCCTCCCTTACAGTTTTGTGAATTGAGTTTAACGTCTACTGAGTTTTCGTGACCTCAAAAAATGTTGATATAGATCTTTATTAAGAAGTTTTTCGATATTTCGAGGCAGCAAAAAAAACTTATGAGTCAAAGATTTCTTTTTAAGTTAGCGAAAGTTTTTTTCATCGAAGTCTCCAGAGTATGGGGGGCAAAAAGTTCTTTAGTAGGGGTGTAATTTGGGCATCAATGAAAACAAGTTTAAACCTCAGGGAGGTAATCTTGACTCTATTACGAATATACTTTGAAGGAGAGGATGATGGCTTTCAAAAATGATCTGCCGATATATGAATATCATACGCAGATTTAAAGTTCTTAGCGATTGTCAATTCCGGAAATGTTCAGGATGAAAACGAAAAACACACACGTTGATCTGTACAACGGAGTCGTCGACTGCTACATGAAAATAATACGAAACGAAGGATTTTTCTCGCTTTACAAAGGCTTCTTGCCAAGTTACATTCGAATGGCCCCTTGGTCTCTCACTTTTTGGGTTTCTTACGAGGAAATCAGGAAATGGACGGGAGCTTCCAGCTTCTGAAGTGACCTCTTCAGTGTATGTACAAAGTTAGGTAGTTTAACGTCTAGAAAATGAAATTTAGCATATTTTTTGCGTTGTTTATTCTTTTGGAACTGATTGACGGGTGTTATCGAACCAAAGGTCGATGATCATTTAGGCAACACATGACTTCGAGTGCCATTTTTCCCTGTCCAATTGTTTTATCTGCACGGTGCTCTTTCATTCATTTTTATCAAGTATGTACTCATTTTTTAGATTTTTTTTCTTTCTCACATTGTGTTATAGTTTGTTTGTCATATTGCTCCATGTCGGTAGACTCATAAGAAGATTTAACTTTTTTGCTTGTTTTTCTTTCTTCTCATTGGTTCGAACAGCCAAATGGAATACTAGAATCAGGAATGAACTTGAACATTTTTTTGTCTTTTTTAGATGAGACTCTTATCAACGGGTGTCTCTTGGTCTAGTTCGACGACACGATTCGCATCGAATTACTACGATGCGGTGATTGTCGGCGGAGGATTAGTTGGAAATGCTATGGCTTGTGCTTTAGGTTAAGATCAGCTTGTTTTCAGCAGCTTTTTCTGAGATAGAAGTTCGAAAGTGTATCAAAAAGACAAGGATCACTGAAAATTATATACTATGCGAACTTTTGAGAAGTCTTTTTTTTATTACTCTGACGGTCCGTTTTCAAGTTTTATTTTCCGAGTAAAGAAATTTTTAGTAGAACTTTTGAATTCGCTAAGCATTTTTTACTAAAAACTGAATAATATTACATCGTTTCGGAGAGATAATGACAATAGTCCGGGTCATCAGTATTGCTATCATTTCTGTTTTGCAAATACAAAGTTTTCCAATTTCATCTCATATTTTCCAGGATCAAACAAACAGATGAGTAGCAAGAAGATTTTGCTCCTGGAAAGCAACAAAGAGTCGCATTTGTCCGAAATCCCCCAGCCCACCTACAGCAATCGTGTGTCAGCTGTCAGCCCCCGTTCCGTTGAGCTTTTCAAAAGTACATATAAACTCGAATGATTCTTCGAAATCTCCCTTTTCAGAATTAGATGTGTGGGACAGGATATCGTCGTACAGAGCCAAGAAAATCAACTCAATGCAGGTATTTCTGAGCGCATTTCGAGTTTCAGCAACTGAAAAAAGAAAATTGAGCTCTATATATTTGTGTTTTTCGACCTCGGTAGACTGTTGAAAAAAAGATTTTTTTGCGTTTTTTTAGTAATTGAGGAAAAAAATAGAATTGAAAAAAATGAGCTTTTTTTGTTTTCTGGGAAATCAGTGGATTTTTTTACAAATGATTTGATCAGGAAGGAATTATATCAAAGAAGAAATTTGTATTATTAAAGACTAATCTAATTCTTGTGACAAGTTTCAAATAAACGTGTGGTATTGAAAAAAAGTGAAAATTTATTGATTCAATATCATAGGCGAATCAAGAAAGGGTATCGCGATACCCTCTGAGGTATATCGCAGGCTCTGAAGTCTCCCAATGGTACCTGGAGTATACCTCTGAGGACTTTGAGAAAAATGAAACGGGCTTGAGAGAGACTCCAAAGTACTTCCGAAATGGCTCAGATATAGCTAAAAGGTATGCTGCAGTTCACACGATGGACACATTATGGTACCTTCACGATTCGCCTGTGATGTTTATCTTTACATGTTTGTTCTCCACCAAACTTGCATATAGACAAATGAACCGCTTTTCAAGTTTTTCAGATTTTCCAATCTTCTTCTTTTTTTTCTTTTCAATACGTATAAAAATATT
The DNA here is from genome assembly GCA_904845305.1 of Caenorhabditis auriculariae. Lineage (NCBI taxonomy): Eukaryota > Metazoa > Nematoda > Chromadorea > Rhabditida > Rhabditidae > Caenorhabditis > Caenorhabditis auriculariae. The sequence continues at coordinate 55,539 of CAJGYM010000113.1, forward strand.
TTCCCGAAGTTCAGATTTCAGAGTTTTAGGTGCTCGACTCCTGCTCAACCTCATCTATTCATTTCGACCGGCCTAGCGAACAAGGCGAGTTTATTCCGTTGATTTTCAACATCTGAAAGTAATGATTTCAGAAATAGCGTACGTTATCGAGAATACCATAATCGTCGCGGCTCTCTTTGAAAAATTGAAATCTTTGTCCAGAAACTCTAATTTAGACATCCGAACATCCAGCATTGTCACAGAATGCATGTTAGTTTTACATATTTGTCTCATCGAAAATTTTTGTGAAGTTAATTTTCGCAAAGGCAAAGTTTTATCAAACTTTAATTAGGCTTCTATTTGACAAGGTGAAGTTTTTTTTAGAGTCCCTCAATCGCTGGACGATCTCGCGACGGTTTCTTTGGCCAGTGGAGAGACTTTCGAAACTTCTCTTTTGGTTTATTCCGATCTTTATTATAGTTTCCTTTCGTTTTGCAGATAGGCGCAGATGGATTCAATTCGAAAGTTCGACAGGCGGCCAACGTCGACTACACTTCTTGGAACTACGATCAGTCGGGTCTCGTAGCCACAATTGAAGTCGAGGTTCTAGATTTTTGTATTTTCATTTTGTTTACTAGTGAGACATTCGGAAAATCATCCTTTTTTTGAAAAAAACTAGAAATATTCATCCGTTAGTTTGGTTTTTTAAAAAAACCTGGCTCTTTTTTTACACTAACAAATAATTATTTTTTTCAAAAACCCTTTTTCAATTTTTCGAGGCTAAATATTAACTATAAAATGTTCATATTGTAAAATCACGAAATTTGCGTTCTTTAAGCTGAACTTCTTCAAAAAAACATTTCAAAGAATTATTTATTAAAAATTTTTTTAAAAATTTTTAATTATTGATCCATGCAGTTCAAAACTTTCAGAATCCTTATGAACACCTATCAAAGGGAAATTATAACCTATTCATTCTCGAGACCGATTTTTTGAAATATTTTCAGAAAGTGTTCTAAACCTAACTTTCCGTTCATTTTGTGATCTTTTTTTTCAAAAGTGTTTCTGAATTTGCTATGAAGTTAAACTCCAGGCGCTGAACAACAACGAGACGGCGTGGCAACGATTCACGCGACAAGGTCCCGTCGCACTTCTGCCTCTGTCGCCGTCGCTTTCCTCGCTCGTCTGGACTACGACTCCAGAAGAAGCCGAACGTCTCCGGCTGCTGCCCGAAGACCAGTTTGTCGACGAGCTCAACGACGCTTTGGTGAAAAATTTTTCGATGCAACGAAATGTATAGCACAAAGCAAAAAGATTGAAATTTTATCAAAAATTGATTTTTTTTTTTCGAGCAATGAAAACATTTTAATGATGTTTATGAAAATGTTTTCCAAAGTCTGCACTAAGAATAACTGACGAGATAAACGCGAGCTCGGTGGCGGTACATTGACGAACTCGCAAAAATGTCGCCTTTTTCTAGTCGCGATCTCGCATTTATCTCGGCGCGAACTCGCTTTTTTCTCGGCGCGACCTCGCATTTATCTTGCATTTCGGAAATTTTCAGATTGCGAGAGAAATGCGAGCTCGCGCCCAGAAAAATGCGAGCTCGCGCCCAAACAAATGCGAAACCGGCGCGAGAAAAAACGCGAGATGTTTGCGAGCTCGTCAATGTACCGCCAGCGTCTAGCGTTTATCTCGGCAGTTATTCTTAGTGCGCGTACCAAAAACTTCATATTTTCTTGCAGTTCTCCCAAGAAGACCAGAGCGGGGCAGTCAACCAGACTCTCTTCGCGGTGTCGCGACTCATGCCATTCTGCAGAAACGAGAACTTCCACAACGACGCCCAACCTCCGCAAGTCGTCCGACTTCAGACTGACACCCGAGCAACGTTTTTCTCTCGGCTTCGGCAACGCTCATAGGTTTTTTTCAATTATTATCGATGATCAATTTCAAAAAAATGGGTCGTGAAAAAAAGAACAAAAAAATAATTCGATTTGGAATTATGGCACCGCTCTCAGAAAAAGCTTTTGTACAGAATTTTCAATCAAATTAAAATATTTATTTTTCACACACAACTACTAAAATTTACGAAATAGATGTAGGAAGCGTGTAGGAACATACCGCTCTATTTTGAGACCATTACCTCTCAGTTGGCTCGATCTTCTTGTTGTATTTTTGTAAAGGGATCGCAGATAGGCACTAATAGTGTAGTTTAATCGACAAAATCCTAAAACAATTTCAAATAAGCATTTTTTTCATTTTTCAAATGAAATTAGAACTTGAGTCCAAAGTTAATGTATAACCTACTTCGCAACGGCTTGTCTCGTTTTTTTTTTCTAAAAAACCGCATACTAAATTTTATCAAATTTGACTAGCATTCGCTTCAAGAACTGTTTTTCGCTCTTTTCTGCAATTTTGTAGAGCGAACGCTGTTTTTTTTCTGCTATTATTTTGAATCTTGATCGTCGCGCGAGGAAAGCCCTTTAACATATTTTTGTTTTGAAATATTTGACAAAGCTCACATTTAAAGTATCTTTCGAATCAAATTCCGTGTAAAGTTTTCCCTCGAAGTGGTCGCTCTCCTTCTGAGACTTCCCCCTAAAGCACGGTCTCCGGTCTCCAGTCTCCAGCTACAACATTCGCTACATTCTGAGCTTGTCAAAGCGCAACTGGATACACTACGCGCAGAATAACGAGGCGAAGGAACGCAAGACCATCGTTCAACTTTTTCGACTACACGCTAGGACGTCTAGTTCGCCAAAGGCGGTTGTTCACTATAGCTTTTAAAGTTTTTTTTCACCGCCTAGTCAATTACATCTATGACTAAAACAACAAAATTATTGATTTAAATCGTAAGACATGAACTCCGAGGTCCAGAATTGGCGTAATTGTCTCAAAAGAATATTCAGTTACGTGACGTCACGATGTGCTTTAATCGGCGACGCAGCTCATCGCGTTCACCCGCTTGCCGGTCAAGGAGTCAACCTCGGTTGGAACGACGTCATCACACTTGATAAAGTACTAACGAAGGCTGTTCGAGAAGGCGCAGATTTAGGTAAACTCACATCCGGTACTTCATGTCTTCAGTTCAATTCAGGGAGCATCACCTACCTCCAGGAATACGACACCACCTCGCAACGATATAACGTCCCCATCATGGTCTCCATAGACTTTCTGAACAGATTGTACCGAACTAATGCTCCTGCGGTGGTCCTTCTCCGGTCCCTAGGTCTCTCAACCGTCAACTTCATGAAACCCTTGAAGGTAACAAAAATATTTTTGCTTATTTTCTATCGATCCCAATCTTTTAAGGACTTCATGATCCACTACCTTTCCGCTTCTCGATGAAGTTCTCCCGATATCTTATTTGATTGATCAAACTCCAAATGTTTGTAAAAAAAAAAATTTATTTTTCCGCCGAAAAGAGAGTAAATATTTATATTTTTGTTTTTGAACTCGGGTGCCCTTTTGCTCATGCCAAGATGTAAAACGCATACCTGCAAGATGAAAAATACCATCATGATAATGAGACAAAATTCCTACCTCAAAATAGGACGACGCGTTTTAGAAGGCGATTCGCGACGAGTATTTTTGTTGATTTGTGCTTTCTTTGTAGTTTGTTGCCGTAGTTCCAAGGCACACCTTAACTTTGAAATCATGTAAGCGCTAAGATGGTTGAGATTTACCTGAGTCTTTCCGTAGTTAGAATGATTTGCAATCGTCAAACTTTTTCGGACGCGTTTCGCTTGAATTCGCTTTGTTGAAACTGCTTCACTTAGGCGCACGGCTTTTTTGTTGGAGATTTTTCGAAACTTCTACGACTAAAAAGGCTCGTCCTACTTCTAGAAACGTATTTGGAAACGTGATAAGTGTGCGGTCTGAAACCAAAATTTTGGTCGAAATATTTCTTGCCTCTGCTTGAAATCGCGAGCTGGATATCCTGAGTGTTCTTGTGCAGGTAAGCGGCGACGCTGACTTTTACTGGTGATCGGCTATGAGTGATTGCGAGTTTCTGCTGCGCGGGTTCGAAGTCGAAATCAATCTTGTTGTCGCGGCCAAAAAAAAGCCTCAGCGGAGTCGCCAAATGAATCCCGCACTGCTGTTATCCTAGCGTCGTGGTTCCGGGTTGCATGGTGCTGCACGTCGTGAGTTAAGCTTATCGGTCGATTCGCGGAATTTTCTAAGCTCCGGCTAAAACCATATGTAGGAAAGGAAAAGCCTCAAGAGGCGTTAAATTTGAAAAAAAAACTTGTCTTTTCATTGAATTTCGCCAGATCGACAGAATCTTCAGATGAACTCGCGACAACGAAATAATTGAATAGAAAAACTTGGTCAAGCAGCTGCCACATTTATCGATATCGTTGTCTCAGGGGGAAAAATATGATTGTTTGCAATCGCTACTCGTCTGGTGATTCAAGCCCTTATGCGCACCTGAACCCATAGGTAGGAAAGGAAACCCTCGAAGGGCGAAGTAGTTCAAGAACTTGTCCATAACTTTGAGTATACTCAGTTTGATTCGCAAAAGACGATCGGTCAAGTTTTAGAAGGCGACCTCATGAAAGTGTAAAAAAGAGCTGCGTTAGCGAAGTTGAGTGAAAAACTGCCGTTTCGATGAGGCTGCCTTGCGTGGATTAGAAAGGAAGCCTAGACAGCATAATCATCTGCGTCTGTGCTCGTCCCACGACTTGAGCTCTTACGAAAAGCTAAAACCAAAGTAGAAACGGAACTACCCCAAAGGGCTCAGTTTTAAAAACTTCTCCTTTTTGGCGTAATCGGGTAGTTGAGTTGCGGAAGAACAGAGAGGCTCCTAATAAATGCAGCAAAAAGAACCAGGCGCGGCAACAGAAACGCAGGAAAAAAGTAGTTGCACGTTCTTTTCCGACAGAAGTTAGTAGTTTTCGAAAAAGCGTCTTTTTTCTTTGTAGATCGAGGAAGTTTTGAAGTGAAAACGCAAGCGGTTGGAAGTCATCGAAAGAAACGAGGCGTCACTGATGCGTCCGACTTGCTACTCTTAAGCCCTAGCTGATGAGCGTGTAAGAACAGGAACTTTCTCGCAGCGACGTCACGCCAAACACAGCAACCCTAGTTGCTAAAAACGGTTGTTTTGGTGCAGATCCCATTCGAAGGAAGAAAAACGTAACCGCTTTGTTCTTTGTTGATTACATGTTTTTTTCGTGTCGCAAAAACTCCTATCGGTGAATCTTCGGGTCCCTTGTTCCATTTGATCGTTTTAAATGTTTGCCTTAGTTGTTCGCGCAGGAAGAAACGTCCAGTCGTTTGAGAAGTTTTCGATCGCATATTCGAAGCAATATTGTTCATCAAGTCGTAATTACTGCTACTAAGCCACTAATTCGTTGAACAGGAGTTTGAAAAATAGATGAAAGACGTTTTGAAGTAAGTACCAGGGCAGTTCATCTATCTAAACAGAAATCTAATATCTCTGCAAGAATACCAGTCATTTAATCTGCTCATCGGCGGTTCGAGTACAAGCTGTTGCCACCGCAGACAATTTTTTGCTGCTATTGCGTGATGGGTGGGGCTTGCTTCATCTTGTTTGCGAATGACTGGCGTCATCTAAACCAAAACGACGTGTGAAATCCTAACGTTCACCAGTTTATGGCGATTGAGAAATCATCTTTGTTGTCGTACACCTAGGTCGCCGCCTTTGAAGATTTGCTGGCCTCGCGATACTTCAATCATATTTAAAAGGTTTTGGGAAACTCAGAAAACGCAATAAGTTAGTTTTGCTTTGTTCAATTGCTGTAAACATTTGAAAGCACACGAAAAGGTACTACCTGTTATTCGTTTCACTTATCTTTGACAATTTTTAAACGTTTACTGCTGAGCACCAGCCTCAAAACGCAAGCGCTAAAACTGACATTTTGAACAAAAGCCCACGGAGGGGCAAAAAAATATATATACCACTTTATTTCGTCACACGAAAACCGGAGTACCAGACGACCATTGTCGCTTTAAACAACGCACGCTCAAATTTCATTTAGATATGCAAAAGCCCACGAGGAGCATATAAAACAAAATACCGGACCAAGAGAACACTGCCATTGGGAAGACCTGATTAAACGCTCGATTGAGGTCCGAGTAGTTGGGGCTAAAACAAATTTTACCCTCAAAGTTTACGCCTACTGCTAGAGAATTTGTGTCGTCTTTTTTTTTCATTTCGCAAGGATCAGTCATCAATGCGCAGTCTACAACGTGTCCGTGGTTTAAAAAGCACTTAGCTGAACGAACGATCGCAGGTCCCCAAACGCCAGCTTTCTGAAATAATCGATGTCTGTACCACCCTGAGATTTGATGAAGAAAGAGCAAATTAGAACACCCGAGTTATTCTTTTTTTTTGTATAAAATGTGATACCGCACGACCAGAGAGGAGCCGACTCCTTCAACCGCGCGGAGCTTGGTCGGTTGCTCTGAATAAAATGTAAAATATAGCACAACAAAAGCTTAAAATAAATTCAATTTATTACTCGTTTTGCTACCCTGTTTTTGGGGCGAACCCGCTTTCAAACTAGCGATCAAATTACAGTTACAAGAGAGATCGGAGAGATGATCAGACACATTGCTCCTTTCGTTGTTGAACGTCCCAGCGTGAGGATTTCTCAGAACAGCTTTTACCTGAAAGAAAATAAATCAATTTAATTTTTAAAAATTATTTTGTTAATTTCAATTTTGCGTGCATCTCTCGTAAGGCGAAAATAAGTGTTTTGACCGTGATATCCTTTTTACGCGCTGTAGTTATCCTTTTAATTGAATGCTTTTAATTCTCTTAGCATTTTTTTCTTCAACAATGCTTGCAAACGTAAATTATGAGAACTTGATCAAAATAAAGCTAAAAAATTTTTAGAACTGGAAGCAAAGGATTGCGCACCGCAGGGAATTCCGCGCGTGAGCTTTTTTTTTTTATTCCCACACATGAGTTAACACATCAAAACTAAACTCAAAATTTTTTTCATTTTCACTGAAAAAAAAACAAAGAAACACTGATCTAACTCACGATATTAATAAGATTTAAAGTAAAGAGGGAAGTAAAACCTTTATCACGTCGACCTGCAGCAAGCTGGCGGAAGAATTCATCGATGCCAAAAGGATCCTCCGCGGTCGAGACGTCCAAGTTCATGCGCTTCGCAGGTGGTTGCTCATCGCCGCGATTGCTTGGGGTCTGAACGCCAGGTTCAACTCGAGTGAAATGATCCTCGTTTGAGGTTCTATCGCCCTTGTTTTGCCTACGCTTTCCCCCACGCCTTCGTCGACTAGCGCGACGCTCACCCAAATGCTTACACAGTGAGGTGATGAAGCTGGTTTGAAGCAGCTCGCAACGGAAATTGCGCTCCTTTTGAGCATAAAGAGTCCGACGTTTCTGGATTGCCAGCGACAGCAACTGAGTTGGAGACAAGTCCCCGCCACACACGAATTCTTCATCGGATTGAGAGGACGAGCTTGGTGAAGACGAATACGCGTTGAAACCCATCTTGAACAAGGCAACGAGGTTGAAACAACGGTAAAGAAGTGAGACGATTGGAGTACAAACGAACGAGAGCCAGCAACCGACGAAAATGAAATAGTGGTGGGCGGCACGCCCACTCGCGTCTTTTATACCCTTCCACATGTGACGCCGATTCCTCCGCCGCAAAGAACGCTCACATTGGAATAGTGTGGTGATAACAGAAGGTTAAGGAGTTTTTTTTACCGGATCTATATGATTTCATAAGTATCTAAGTGCCTACTAATGATTTATATAAAGAAACATATAATCTTTCGATTACTGACCGATTGTAAAAAAAGCTCTCAAAGCGCGAGCGGCTGCGTCGCGGTTGTTAGAGAGGAAGAGTTTCGACGATTTACGAAAATGCATCACCTGTTCTTGACGTCATTCGATCAATTCTCTCACTAAATACCAGTTTTTTTTCAATCGTCCATATATCTGCAGATCATTTCAGACTGAAATGAGAAAGACAACGGACGTTCAGGGAGTGATATCATTAACATTCGTGACCTCGAGAAAGTTTCTTGTATAACTGGATGAAGAAAAGTCGACCCTCAACTATTCGGCTTTAGTGAAAATTGATAAAGGTTCGGTCTCGCGAGATATTTTTAATATTTCTCTGAATTGAAAATATCGGGGTTTTTACAGAGTAAGTTCGAAAAAAAAAGTCAAAGAAAAATATTTATTAATGATGAAATTATACAATATCTATTTTCGATATTTCATTTTAGTTAGTTCATGACGTCGCAGAAGAACTTCATCTGTTGTATTTTCTCCAGTAGGTTTGTGACACGATCCTTTGTCGAACGAAGCATCGAACCTGCGAAAAAAATAGATTCAATATAGCCACTTTCTATGTGAACTTCCACTTTCTTAATTTTTTTCAATCAAAATTAGTCCTTATCATCGACTAAAATTATATGAATTTATAGTCTGTTTCAATAATCATACTCAGTGGGAGATGGAAAAAGGCAAACTTCGATCCAATGGCATGACGCTGAGCCGGTTTATCGAAGCCAGATCTTTGCAACTTTTCTCCACGGTAACCGAGACCTCTTCTTTCGTAACCAGCTTGGCCTTCTTCTTCAACTTGCACGGAAACTGGCTCAACTTTTCCTTGTTCTCGTCGTCCCAGACCTGTTCCAGGTTTCCATCCTAGCCTGGAAAAAGTTGGGTTTTGAAGCAGTAAAAGAGGTGTAAAAGGTATAGAAAGTGAATATAAAAGGATTTACGCAAGCAAACTTTTATGAAGTTTGTTTTTTTCTTAACTGAAGTTTATATTTGAGTATTAGAATACATTCACTTTTGCTCCCCAAAATTTGTAAGAGAAAAATTTCATCAAATTTTTTTGAAAAATAAACCTCTTCAAAAAGGTCTCCACCAAATCCGTAAACCGGCGTGTTTTTCAGGTCTTCAGAGTCTGAAAGACTTCTTCTTTTTCTCGGCATCCCAATTTTCAATGGATGATTCGCCAACTTCCGAGTAAATACCGACATTTCTCGTTTTCCATCTCTGAAAAAAGTTTTTTTACCTTTCTAATAATTATAAAATGAATCGAATTTCCTTAAAAATTCGCCTAACCGAAGTTCTACAAATCCTTGAGAAGCTTTGGTCTGAAAATCATTTTTAACGGTTCAGGTTCCATTGAGAATCGCCATATTCCTCTTTCAAAAATTTTCATTTATAGCGTCATAAGATAATGATGATCTGAAAGAAGTTTCGAAAATGTTGATCAAGACATGAAAATTAATATGATTTTCGAAAATGCGCTAACAAGGTGTAAAGGGGTGTCAAAGACCCCATAACAAGGCGCTAAAAATAGAGCAAATTAGAGCCTTTTCAAACACTTCAAACAGTAACAAACCTTGCAAACGCTCAATGAAAAATGAAATAATTGGGAAGCATCACGAAGCAGAATAATGTCAAAAGTGATGAAGAAACTAAATATTCTTCAATTTTTTGATCGAAAAAAAAAAAAATTCGATTCGGATTGTTTTTATACAAATTAAATTCACTGTTCCAAAAAAAAAAAAATAAACAAAAAAGCTATTAACCACGGAACGTTTTTTCTGATTGCAGAACCAGAAAAAAATTTCTCGCAATAGATCTTGTTTCCGAGTTATGGAGCTTCAAAGTCTGCAAAATACGGAAATTCTGATTTAAAAAAAAACGGTACTTTGAGCTTTTGAAGCGTCCTCTCTCGGAAAGAAGTCTATTGCAAGAAATTTTTTTTTTGTTCTGCAATCAGGAGTTCCGAAAGTACACTTCAGCGAAGTTTCGGCAAAAAAGTTCGACCGGGGAGTTAAAAAAACGTTCCCTAGTAAGAATTGTAATTTTTCATAGATTAATGTTTTTAAGAAAGAAAAAGCAAATTGAATAAAATTAGGAGCTTTTACTTCTCGATTTTTAGCAAAAAAAAAAAAATCTAATCTCCCAACATTGTTTTTTTCCTGACTTTCGCTGAATTCAAGTGAAGATACACACCGAAATTCCTGATCTTCTCGAATCTCAACCGCATGACGAGCGTCCAGCTCGGCGGCTGACTTTCCTTCGTAATAAACGGAGTAATCGACGTCCCAATCATCCGCCCACGCCCAATCACAGTCGGTCCCTGAAATTACTGTTTTTATTTCTAATAAAATTCGAGAAAAAAGGAATAACTATGCATAACATGACAAGGTTCCCAGCCGTTCCCCTCAAAACTTATTACGTTCCCAGTAAATCGTTAAAAGCGTGGAATTCGCACCTTTCTCTCTCTCGTCCCAGTAGTTCTTGTCTGTGTACCAAACAAGTCCCGGACCTCCCTTCTCCCACACGATTTCCATTTCCTCTTCGTATTTCTTCGGCTTGGTTCTGTCTTGCTCGGTGACGTCGTCGTGAAGGGCTTCGTGTCTGAAAAGCAGGTTCGTAGGAATTAAAAAGCCATCTGGCGAAGCCAGAAGGATGTTTCTGTAATTTATAAACTCCCCCTAGTAGTAACTTTAGTGCACTGACTAGGGAATGGTCTCCATTCGCAGTGGGACTTCTGAATGAGACTAGGTTCACTAAATGTAGTTTTTCACGCTGATTCCAAATCTGGTCTCAAAAACTGCCATCGAGACCTGTGAAAAAAGTTAGGGGCTCTCAAAGTCGAAAAATTTGATGTCTCCGATTGAGCTCATTTTTGGAGGGTATATAGATCTTGTCCCTCTGGTTACGAAAAACCAACGAATTTTTCTCAAAAAAATTTCGGAGCCCAGATATGAACTTTCAAAGCCCCGCCTAACACAAAAGCATGCGAGCGCGGTGTCCTATCGCGATCCGACGGCTGTCGAAGCAACGGCAGCGAGGAGGGGCTTTGAAAGTTCATATCTGGGCTCCGAAATTTTTTTTGAGAAAAATTCGATGGTTTTTCGTAACCAGAGGGACAAGATCTATACACCCTCCAAAAATGAGTTCAATCGGAGACATCAAATTTTTCGACTTTAAGAGCCCCTAACTTTTTTCACAGGTCTCGAGGGCAGTTTTTGAGACCAGATTTGGAATCAGCGTGAAAAACTACATCTAGTGAACCTAGTCTCATTCAGAAGTCCCACTGCGAATGGAGACCATTCCCTAGTGAGAGCGAATCAACGCTTAACCTATCGGCTGAAAACGAAAATAAATGGAAAAAAAAATCTTAACGAGTTATATGAACGCCATTTTCAGTACAATTCATTGATCTTCAATAATCAATATTTTTATATATGAATGATAAAAAAAAATCAATAACTTCAATTCAGTTAAATAATCCTCGAACAATTGCTTCTTAATTGAGACGCCAGAAACAGTTTGTATGGGAAATTGAAGAAAAAACGTTGCCTAAAAATTATTTTCAAGAAGTTTTTTTGACAGCTCCTTTGATATTTTCTCGTGAGTCATTTCTTCGCCTTATAGAAATCCTTCGAAATAAAATACAAATAAATGAAGTCAGTAATAGACTTTTTTCCTCGTATTCAAGAATCTACAAAAGGCCTTTCCGAATTTCCGTTTGAAAGCCAACCTCTCCCATTCTTCGCACTGATCGTCGTCGTCGTCTGCGCCGTCTTCGTTGTCCCCGGAGCTTTGAAGAACGTGCTTTTCTGTTGGATCGTCGGGAGTGGGCTTCAAAAATTTTTCCCGAATGGAAAATAGATTTGTAAAGTTACCTCGTCTTGAATTGATGATTCTGCTTTATTTCTTTCCTTTTCAAAGTCCTTACGTCTTAGTGAGTCATCTGGTGCTGAATCAGATGTCCTATCAACGCCTTTTTGCTCGTATTTGAAAGGGACCGATTCAAATTTTCTCTTTCTTCTTTTAATTTGAAGACCAAGCTTGGGTATGAGACTTGAAGGAAGTTTACAAAGACGGATCTTCAAAGAATTCTTTTAAAAAAAAAGAATGAAATAATTTAGTTGAACCTGCTCAAGAAAATATTCGCTTGGTGTCCCTACATTCCCATTCGGCATAACACTAGGTGGCTTCAGTTCAATCATTGAATGGATATCCGATTCTTTCATTGAACTGGAAGAACCCGCTTCATCGTCCTATAAACAGATATTCAAAAACAAAAACTTGTTTTTTTCTCACTTTTCGAACTAAAACTCGATCGATGAAACATCTTCGGGTGATTTCCATTCCGGCCGCATTGAGCCAATGCCTCTTGTTAAACTCTTGGATGAAATCCTCACTATAAATGGAGAATTAAAAGCAAAAAAAAAAAACAAACCGAGTCTCGATGCTTTGAAAACTGACCATGCAACAACATGTCTTTTTATTTGTAGCGTCTTTGGAAGTACTCTTAATCGAAAATCTTAACCAAAGCTTCATAAAAACTAATTATCACTAACCTCTGCTTGTAATTCTGGTCTATGACGGAAGTGAAAACAAGCTAGCTTCCCATTCTCTGTGAAACTCGAAAAATAACTACGAAGATCCTTTGACTTTGCTTCGTGAGGTATATTCCTAACAATCGCATAGTATAATGCTGCAAATACATTGAAATTTTTTTTGAATATGAAGAAATATACCTCTCTGATCTTTTTTTTCTGAATCCCGTTTTTCTTCGGCAACTTCACTTTCAACTTTGCGGTTGAAAAATCTATCCATGAGTTCTCGATTTGAAAATCTGTTGAGTTTGGCGGCCATAACTGAAAAGAATCGAAAATTTTGGAAATTTCTATTGAATTAATCCGAAAAAAACGAGTTAATATGGTAACCGTTTCAAACATTTAAGTGAACTTGAAAAAATATTCCAAATAAAAAAGGGAAACCGTGCCTCATTCCAAATGTAAGGACCGCACAGAACTCTCAAACGGTGAAGGCATCGAATCGCGGATGAAAAATGCGGGTTCTTGCGGGTTCTTGCGAGTTTTAGCGATTGTCAATGAACTTAATAAATTTTTTTGATGAAAAAAATAGCATCAGAAAAAAAACTTCAGAAAAAAATATTTAAAATTTCTCAGGAATGAAAAACTGTTTTGGCGCTCTGTTGCCTAGCGCACATCTCTCTATGCCAACAGTTTTTACAGTAAGGAGCTTTTAAATAGGAGAAATGAAAAATTATGTTAAAAATTCAGATAGATCCTCATGTGGAAAGCCTGGATTTATCGATGTTGAAAAGGTGCTTGACTTGGAGCAGAATATATTGAGACCAAATATTTTAGAGAGGAAAAACAGAGAAAATGGTGAAGCTGGCCCCTTGGGCTGTACTACTGCACATTGATAGACACGGCGACGGGTCTCGAGGTCGATTTTTGGAAAAAGTAGTTTTAAAAAACGAAGTTTGCAGCTCCCGCCGTTTGTGGAGGTACACTTATAACTCGAAAGCATATAATAACAGCAGCGCATTGTTTCCGCAAAGAAACGACTGTGAGAGCAAAAAAAAGCTCTAGAGAATGTTCAAGGTAAGTTGGAAGGAATGATGAAATCTTTTCACCGTTAGTCCATTAGCAAGAGGAGATTTTCTTCGAAATTCAAGCTAATCCTTCTGAAACCAAACGCTTCTTAGAAATGATGAGTCCGCAATGATCACCAGGAGATTGTTCAGAGAGGAAGGAATGACGTCAGAAGAAGCTCTGAAAAGAACTAAAGCCATCGTGGGAAGTACGTGCAGCGTTGTCGATCCTGCAATCAATTGCTTCGATGAATTGATTGGAGAGGAGATAAAAGTCGTCCGGTAGGTCTTATATCAACCTTTTGAAGCATCAAAAAGCTTCCAGAGTCCAAATTGGAGACTTTTTCCGTAAAAAGTGCTCGCAAGGAAACGATTACGCCCTTCTGGAGCTGGAAAGACCTGTTGACGATAAGTTCCAAGCTCATCACGTCTGTCTTCCCCATATCGAGAATGTGCCGTTGGGTGATCAGAAAAAGCTGACCGCTTTTGGATGGGGAAGTGATCGTATGTTTTCCAGAAGAGAGTCCGAAATATATTTGCGGAAAATGGAGTAAACTAACAAAACGTTTAGCTTGGAAATTACAGCCACAAAACCCGAAAAAGATTAAAAAATGTGTGCTCCATTTCATCACGCGTTTTTTCGAAACCTCAGGATTTTGCAGCGCTTCAAGAATACAACAGCATTCCAACGCCTTTCCTTCAAATAGTTGGCCTCGGTAATTGTGAAAGACGAGATTATTGATTTTGTCGAAACAGACAGAATGGGATCCGAGCAGTGTTTTGAAGAAGTTGGAGACGAAATGACAAAAGACGCGCTTTGTACCGTCGAATTGTCAAAGAAGAACGTTTGCTCGGTTCGTTAACACTTGAGTTCGTGCAGGATAAAAATTGACGATAAAGTTGATCAACTTTTGCCTTGGATGAACTCTAACTCTACCCCTATTTCAGGGTGACAGTGGGGGCGGAATCACGTTCCAGAACAAAAGAAGACATTATTTGGCCGCCATCATTTCCTACGGCAGCGACTGCAACAGTTTAGTGCGTGGAACTCGGCCTAAAGCTCAGGTTATCGTCATAGGAAATCCCTTTCGAAGTATTCTTCAGATCAACACGGACATTTCCAAGTACATTTCCCAGATCGCCACGTTCATTAAATAACTTCTCAAAGGTTTATAACAAAAAAGACAATATTTACTCTTAGCAGGAAGGGGAAAAATGAACTGTTTGATGGAACTCGCAATAAAGGAAAATGCATAACTATTGAAAAACAAAGAAAAAAACTAAATGTAAAAACTATCAATGCGAAAAAGGTGATAAGACAATATTTGAGCAGTATTTCATGGAGCAATAATTAGAAAAACTAGAATAAAAAATGAAGAAGAATGAGCAAAGGCACGCGAGAGACTAGAACTTGCATTAGAAAGGGTCACCGTAAACATCCTAATGGCTTTTTGAAAAGAATAGAAAGCTATCATGACTGATAAATATGAATCACATAAAGGCAGGTTCTTTTTTTGTTCCTGACTTTTTTTATTTACAAAAAAAACTTGAATTGAGAGGACCTCGCAGTTATCAGAGGGGCAGCAACCTCAGATTTTACGAAGATCTACTCTGACACATGTTTCAAACACGAAGAAATGGAATTCGAGCTCGAGAAGAAGTCTGTCCGATCTCTGGTTTACAGCAAATCACCAGGAACTGATACAAAAGCCTTCAAAACGCGCTTACACGGGCAGCAATCGTGTGAAACGCAAACGAACGAGAGAAAACCAACATTTCGTTTGATTCAGAGAAAAATAAGAAAAAAAGAATACAACTAAAAGGCGGCAACATATACAAGAAAGCGGAGAAATGCGAGAAAATAGAAATAAATTGCTTTAGACAGGATTGAAAGGCAGTTCGACGTTGACGGCAAAAGTTCGAGAAAAAGTGGCTCATTCGGTTCATCGACCTGAACGAAATTCGGTGAGATGGGTTAGTTCTGGAAATGGGACAATTAACAGTTTCATCATCTCAACGGTTTGTGCGGGGAAATTTTTGAATGAGAAATTTTCGGTGTGGGACTGTTCCCGTATAGAAAAGATTGAAAAAGGCGTGCATGGAGTGTCAAAACGCAGGCAAATTTTCCTTCCGTGAATGTTTTGTTTCCATTTTCATATAGAGGTCCGATGAGTCGAAGATGACGAGGACACTACTGACTGAGTGTGAGACGAGCTTGAGAGGTGGCGGCGCCCTTGGGATTCCTGATGACAATCTGGTAGTCGCCAGAGTTCATCAAAGTCACTCGCGCCAGTTCCAAAACCGCTCTTTTGCCTTCCAAGGTGATCTGCAAGACCCATCAATTTGATTGAATCCAAAAATGGTAGCTTGTGAATTCACAGAAATTGAACAAAAAAAATCTTTCGCGAAAAAATTTTGCAAAAAGAGAATATTTCATCAGAAGACCGAAATATGGGGACATAGTTTTTTTTGAATTACGTTTACAACAAAATAAAAAAAATTTCAAAGAAACATTTTACAAAATGTTCATCAAAACATGAATAACAATTCCGAAAAGATTTGCGAGAACCGGAAAGAAGATAGTTTTCTGAATTCTGGGGCCCAAAATCCTGGATTTAAAGATCCATCTTGCAAACAGACAGCGGAAAGAAAAATCAGACTGTCTCTGAGCAAAAATTTTTTGTTTTTTTTTCTCCTGAAGATCAGGACTTCTGATCTGCCCTCTTTCTTGAATTATCATTCACCTTGACGTCACGTCCAGCAGCGAGGGGCTTTCCGTTGAACTGCCACATGACCGTGGGCATCGGATCTCCGTCGACTTCCGCCACGAACTTCACCGTGTGTCCCTGGCGCGCAGAAATGTCCGAGAGCTTGGAGATGAAGTGAGGCGAGTCGGTAGCGGGCCGATCGGAGCTCTGCACGGCGGCGGATCCGCCGCGCGTGATCGTCGTCTTGGCGATGCGGCCAGAACGGGCTGAAAATCTTTCTGTAGAAGTTCAATCCGAGATGAAGCTTACGAGTCAGGACGAGGTTGGCGACCGAAGAAGCCTTTCCAGCGGGATTGCTGGCTTCGACCTTGTATTCGGCGACGTCTTCGTTCTTGACTCCCGTTATCCTGAGTACGGCTTCACCCTTTGACTGAGAAACCTGAGCAGAGAGAGATTAGTTTAGGAATATGTTTCAACAATTATTTTACTTCATATCCTGAGGAATGCTTGACAGGCTCGTTATTTCTGTACCACCGAATCATGGGTTCTGAAAAAAAGGAGTTGGAATGAACTGAACTTTTATTTTGACGTGAAAACTTGGGAAAAAATTGCAGAAAATTATACTTCTTCTATTTTTGGTTGTTTTCACATTCTCAAAATTCTTCATTACTTTATTGTTGGACGAAAATTCTAAATGAAAATATCAAATTCCTGAAAAATTGGAAAAGAAAGCACCGTTTCTATGTCTGAACCATCGTATGAAAAAAACTATTTTTCTAATTTCGTGCCTTTTTTTCCCCAAGAAATACCTAATCGCTCTTTGAAAATAATAATAAATTTAAAAAAAATAGATCGGGAAAAAAACTTTTTTTGCATTTTTCAATTTCTTTCCTCCTCGATCTCACCTGGGAACCCGGAGAACTTGGCGGAGAATGAAGCAGTCTTTCCCTCGTCAACGACAATCGGCTGGATTTGTGTCGTGAAGCGCGGCGCCTCGTACCGAGGACCTTCCTCGGTTCCTTTACCCGTTTTTTGGAGGTTGACGTTAAGTCTGGCTTTGCAGCTACAAGCAGTTAGATACCAATTCACAGAGCTTTTCTGATTTTACCGTGCTTCACCAGCGGCATTCTTGGCGACGACTTCGTAGACGCCGGCGTCTGTGGCAAGAGTGTCGGCCAAATTCAGCTGATAGGTTCCGTTATCTTCGGACCTCACAAGGCGATCATCGTTTGGCAGAGGTTGATTATCCTGATGACAAGAAGTTTTGAGAAAAGTTGAAATTTGAAATTTTTTTTTAAACTGAGGGTGACCTGAACCGGTTAAAATGTTTCTTCATTCTTTTTCATTTTGTGCTTGAGTAAGAATATTATTATTATTCAGGGAGAAGAGTTAGATACCTTGAACCAATTGACGGTCGGCTGAGGCTCTCCGGAGATCTGGCAGCTGAATTCCGCGGGAGCGCCCTGAGCGACGCGCACATCGTGGAGACGGGCCCGGAAATCGGGAGCTTGTCCCTTGTTGGTGGGCGGAGCGATGGAAAGCGAGGCGAAGGTCTCGACCGTGCCGGCCACGTTTTCCAGACGCGCCATGTACTGGCCAGAATGGCTGTTCTCCAACCGGCCAATGTGCAGAGAAGAGGTCTTGTTGTTGGTCGTGATCTGAAAAGGACCTTTTAAAACTGAAACTTGCTCTGTTCAATGAAAATTACCATCTTTCCTTCTGAATTCCTTAGGTCGCTAGGACTTCTGAGAAGTACTAATGTACATTACATGCTGATTTCGAATCAGAGCTTGAAACTGCTCAAGAAAAATAATCTCATTTTTTACCATCATATTCCCTCCGTCATGGAAATTTCTCCAATTATAAAATCATTTAAAGTGCTCGAGCCAACTATAAAGCTCAGATTGAGGAACAGTATAAGATAATTCATTAGTTTTAATCCAACTCGAAAGTGAAGTACGAGTTGAAAATCTTCCAAAAATTCGAAAATCGCAGTGTGAAACCTGTGATCTGAAGGTGCTCTTGATCTCCTTTCCGTCCTTGAACCAAGTAACTTTGATGGGAGCAGCTCCTTCGAAAGCCACCGTGAATTTGGCGGCTTTGCCGAGTTCTCCCTCCAACGGCGAAAGTTGTTGGGAAATCGTTGGAGGAGCTTGTTTCGACTGGCCGATTTTCGTTGGTTGTGGCTGAAGAAAATCGTAATTACTTTTTTTCACTTTATAATATTTTCGAGAGAAAAATAAAAAAATTTTTCTATCCGAAAGAAAAAGCCTACGAGAGAGTCATAAAAAAACATTCTCATACAGTTTTTATAGTTACGAACCTCAAATCATACATTCCACATTCGATGAATATACAAAAAAAGTGATCATTTACGGTATAAATATGGGATTCTCGCAGAATCATGTGAGCCAATTAAAGAAAACTTGAGAAAATTTAGAAAATATTCCAAACGACCACTTTTCTGAAATCTGAAGAAGAAGTCTACAAGGAGTCAAGAAAACGTATTCATACAGTTATCAACCCCATCAACACACTTTCAAAACATTTCAAGTTCAAGGAACAACATTCACAGACGTGCTTGACAGACAAATGCTCAGACCCGAATCATGTGGAAGCCGACGATTCTTTCTCGACGCGGACTCCTGGGGCTGTATTCGACTCTTTGGACCATGGATTCAGATGTTTCGACGGCCAGGAAATCGTGGGACGTGCTCATGGAAGTGGATTCACGATGTTCACGGTAGGCCTGGTAGACGATCGAATTCTTCTGCTGAATGTCCAACACATGCCATTACACAACATCCAGATGGTGAGCAACCATTAAATAAAAAACTATTGGGCGATTTTACATCACTCTATCATTTAAAAATTCAAAAACACTAGATTCAGTAGGTTAAACATGTGAAACTTCAGCATTATCAGCATGAGCAGCAGCATTATGAGCAAATGAGCACAATGTGCAAGAATTTTTTCTTTTAAGGAAGTGTGATCAGTTAGACATGTCTTATCAAAGCCGAAAACCCCCAAAAGTAGCTCAAAAATAGCTGTTGCATACTCCTAGGAAAAAACTTGATTTGAACATGAAATTTGAAAATTTCGTGCAAAAATTTTCTACAGAAACGACATTATTATATATCGGTTGAAAGCTTTGAGCTGTATACTATGAGCTCATTTCTCTGCTTAAAATCGGTCCATTTTCTTGGACTTCACTTGCCGTTTTTTTGTTTCCTCTTTTTTTCAAAAAAAGTGATTTTTTTAATAATAATTAAAAATAGCACCGAATTCTTAGACAACGAAAACTTTATAATAAAGCTGAAAATCTGGGAATTTAAGCAGATAAACCTAACTTATTTCTTTTCAGGTTATTTAACCAAGAATTGAACTAATTCGACGAACAAACAATGCAAATTAGTGACAAACAGTTATGGTAAAGCGTTCCAAAAATAAAGACGTTAAAGAAAATTTTGACAGCTTCAAGGAGGCATGCAGGAGGATGGTGAACCTTGTTGCTGATGGTGGACTGCTCGATGACGGGTTTGACGACGGCCGGCGTTTCTTTGAGTTCTTTGCTTTCCACGGCGAACTTTTCACCTTTTCCGGTTCCGGCTTTCGGCGGTTGTTGTTGCTGAATGCGTGGGTTGGCAAGGGATTGTCACAATAATTGATTCATCGCTAGCTTGGAGAAAAAGCCGGAAAATATTCCAAGAAGGTTTTCTGAAGAATCTGTAAATTTTTGCGAGAAGCTAGCGATGAATGGAATATTTGTTTTATGGAAGTGCTTCGGGAGTGTGGGAGGGTGGAGGATTGATCAAAAAGCTTCCCTGAGAGTTCATTTTCTCTAACCTTGAGCTGGACTTGGTCCTTGTGGACGACCGGCTCGTCTTTCGGTTGTTCTGGCTTCTGTTGGATATCCTTGATCTTGGCCTTGTCGGTTTGGAGTTTCACCCTTTCTCCAGCTTCCACCTTGAACATACTAATTGTCGATTCTTTCAAAACTTGAGATTCACCTCATTGCGCTTAGGCTTGGCAATCTTCAGCTTGACTTGATCACGAGCGGGAACCTCCAGATCTCGTGGAGGCGAGGGCAGCTTTTTGAACCTTAATTTCTTTTTGTGATTTCGTATAAGTTTTTCTGTTGATTACCTGTCTTCAGCAGCTCCAGGAAGACGTTTGGCGCCATCTTGAGCCCAGTCGGGTCGTTCCCAAGCGACTTCCTTGCCTTCCTTCGTAGTCACATTTTTCAGGTTCACCTTTAAAAAGAAAGTTATTAAAAATAGAGTTTTTGAAAAACCTTCTCCATTTCTTCGACGGGCGGTTCGTACTTTTCAATCTTTCCAGCCTTGAGCGACACCGACTCGAGCTCCATTCCCTTGAAGGAAGGCTTGGCGGTTTCGACGTAGGAAAGCTTGTCGTAGAAATGATCGTCGCGCGGTCGGGTGAACTTCTGCATGAGTTCCTCGGTCTCCATTGGCTCAATGGGACTTCGTGATCTTTCGACCTGCATGAGTTTCTGAGCGTCAGGCTTGGGAGCAGTCTCGAAGGCTTCTCCCAACTTGCCGAGCGTCTCCTTCTGCCATTGAACTTCGCGTGCGTGGATGTCTTCTGAAGTTTTGAAGGTCGTGGGACGCAGCTGAGTCTGTCTGAAGTCGTCACGTTGGAAGATGTCGAGCGTCGCCGTAGAGATGACTTCGCCTTCGCTGTTCCTAGCAATGGCCACGACTTCTCCGGCATCCGAGATACGACAGTTCCCAATGGTCAAGTAGTGCAAACCATCAAAGTTGAGCTTGTAGCGGTGACCATGAAGAGCCTGGTTTTTGTTGATGAACCAAGTGACCTTGGGTCTTGGGTAGCCGGTAACTGCGCATTCGAAGCGAGCCGGAGAGTTCTCCGTAACTTGCAAGTTCCTAAGAGGAATGGTGAACTGCGGCGGCTGCTTGGACTTTGGCTGTTGAATGCCTTGCTCAGACCAGTAGATGTTCTGGTTGTCTTTCTTGACGTTGCTCACCCGGAGCCCTTGTGGCATCTGACTATCGGTGATGACGTGAGAAGCTCCTTGGCAAGCCAATTTCGCGGAAACCATTGCCTGGCCGTGACGATTGGTTACCACACAGTGGTACTCGCCTGTATCGTCAGGCAGAGCGTATAGAAGATCAAGACAAGCGAATCCGAAGTCGAGAGTTGAACGGAAACGATGTCCAATCAAGACCGGTTTCTTGTCCTTGAACCACTCAACCTTCATGTAAGGATCGTTTATTGGCGCGATTTGAGTCTCGAATCGACAGAACTCGCCTTCCAACACTCCAATGTTCTGCAGAGGCACCTTGATCTCCGGAGCTCTCTTCTGCGACTCTTCGTAGGCGTCAGCCGCAGTGAGGACAAGTTTGGCTTGAGAGTGCTGGCGGAAGTGCGACTCAAGGCTGTCTTGTTGGTTGCCATGAGTTTGAGAAGTGTAGTCAAGGGCTGGTCTTGGAAGGACGGTGATGTGAGTGCGAGTTCTGGCTTCCCCTTTGTCATTGTAGGCGACGAGCTCGTAGTCGCCGTTGTCTTCAGGGTAGGCGTATAGAATGTCCAAGGAAACGAAGCCAAACTCGTAGACAGGTCGGAAACGACTGGCTTCTGGTAGAGGAGCACCGTTTCGAAGCCACTGGATCTTGAGTTGAGGATCGTTGATGGGAGTGACACGGCATTCGAGATGAATAGAGTCTCCTTCCAGAGTTCCATCGATGTTTTCCACCAGCTTCTGAACGATTTGAGGAGCGTCGATCACGGTTGCCGATTCGACAACGATTTTTCCCACAGTCTGAGCTGTTCCCTTGGCATTCGTGGCCACACACTTGTACTCGCCGCTGTCCGCTGAGATCAAGTGCTTGATCAGCAATGTCGCGACTCCAAACTCGTTTGTGCAAGAAATTCTGGAAGCAAAAATCAGTTTTTTTTGTTTGAAAAAAGTGCTCTTACCTGTTGGAGTATGGAATTGGATGACCATTGTGCTCCCACTGAACTCTGAGAGTCGGATCTCCAATTGGCTCCAAAACGCAGACGAAAGCAGTGGCGTCCGCTTCACCCATGTCTCCAAGATCAGTGAGTTCTTGGCTGAAGCTAGGAGCCGGGTAGTCGATAGGAGGAAGATTGAGCTCTTCCTTAGGTCTGTGAATCCAATCCTCAAGCTCGGTAATGCGTTCTTTCCTCTGAGATTGGCTCTGCCACTCGTAGGAGACTCCGCTGTTACCAATGACCTTGATTTCAGCGCTGACTTCGTCAGAACCGTGGTCATTGGTAGCTCGGCAAGTCCATGTACCTGTGTCTTGAGGTTCCGCTGGTGACAACTCAAGCACAACGAAGCCGAAATCGTGAATCATCTTCATTCGGTTAGAGTGTTTCACTGGGTTGCCGTTATGGAACCATTCAATCTTCAGTCTTGGATCAGCCACCGGCGTCACTTGGCATTCAAGATGAGCTTGCTGGCTTTCTTGCAACTCCGGAGGGCTGACCAATTGGGTGGTGAACTTGGGAGCTCCATGGTCAAAGTCAGGAGCATCTGGAGCTTTCGGCCTAGGTGCCTCAATTTCAGCAATGCGAACTCCAGCGTTGGCCATGCGTTCAGGCAGTTGAGACTGGCTGATGATGCCTTCCTTCGGGGTGCAGCTCAAACGTGTCGACGTTACGGCTTCTCCGATGCGATTGATGGCGCGGCAGGTGTATTCTCCGCTGTCTTCAGGATAAACTGGGCTGATCTCAAGAACAACGTAACCGAAGTCGTTCATAGTCTTGACACGACTGCCAGTCTTCAAGGGACGGCCGTCAAGGAACCATTGAACTTGGAGTTTGTTGTCGTTGACTGGCTCATAACGAGCGTTGAAGTGAGCGCGACCGCCTTCTTCCGTATCCAGAGGAGCTGACAGCGGTTCAATGAAGACCGGCGTAGCTTCCTTGAACTCTTGTTCAGCCTCCTCTGGACGTCTTCGGAGGTTGACTTCGAGTTCTTCGACAGCACGCGCTTTCTGTTCATTTTGTGGCTGCAATAGCAGTCCACTGCTCTCGTCAACGTTGAATGAAGCCGAAGTGGAAGCTTCTCCACTGGCATTCCAAACTCGGAAGGTATACTCGCCCACGTCGTGTTTCAGAAGATGGAGGATGTCCAAAACAGCGAAACCAAAGTCATGAACCATCTTGTAGCGGTTAGAATGGAAGATGGGGTTCCCATCCTTGAGCCACTCCACGCGAATAGACGGATCATTGACAGGAGTGAACTGAGTCTGCAGATGAGCGCTTCCTCCCTCTTCCAAGGCTCCTTGGACGGTAAGTTGAGTGACAATGGCTGGTGCATCGAACTGCTGGTCTGGCACTTCAGGAGCGGCAGGACGTCCAGCTTCAATCACCTTGATACGGTCCAAAGACTGAGGCTGAAGAGAGTCGTAGGCGATTCCTTCGCGTCCTTGGACGGACAGCTGCACTGACGACTCGGCTTCTCCAGCCTGATTTCGCACGACGCACTTCCATTCTCCTGAATCACGAACTTCCGTCTGGCCGATATCCATGATGATCCATCCGAAGTCGTTGATCATCTTCAGGCGAGACGAAGCAGCGATCGGAGCTCCATTGAGGTACCACTGAACAGTCAGGTTGGGGTCATCAACAGGCTCAATGGTGGCTTCGAAGTGAGCTGGCTGAGTTTCGACCAACTCACTCGGAGCCGTCAGAGCCTGGAGGAACCTTGGCGGTCCCTTCGGCTCTGGATCAGCCTCTTCAAATTTCTGCTTCGGCGCCTCGATTTCCTGAATGCGCTTCCAGCTCTCTTCATGTTGAGTCTGTCCAAGAATGGAGTCCTTTCCATGGCACTTGAGGGTAGCTGAAGAAACGGCTTCTCCTTCAGCGTTCCAGATGCGAAGCTGATAGACGCCTTGGTCTTCTGGGAAGGCGTAGGCAATGTCGAGAGTGCAGATTCCAAAGTCTTGCTGGATCGCGTACTTGGAGCCATGAGCGAGGGGTTGGCCGTTGCGAATCCATTGAACCTAGAAAGTATAATTCAAATGTAGAAATATTAAATATCTGAATCACCCTTATTCTGATTGGGAATGATTATGTTGATAGGAAAATTCAACATTTATACTTTCGACAGGAAGCGAAAAAAAATTTGAGTTAGTTTTTCAAATAAAGTTAACTTTTCTCGAGACCTTGAAGTTGTCTATTTTTTGGAAATGTGTCGCTTTTTGAAAAAGTTTTTGCGAGAGAAATTTGAAAGCTTACTGGAGAACGTTTTTTCCAAACATTTTTTTCTCGAAAAAATCTCTTTTCTGCGATAGTTCCAAAAACTAAAAAAACTTTTTATTCACAGCCTGATAAATGCAAAATACCTGAAGTCTTGGATCGTTGACGGGAACAACGACAGCTTCGAAGTGGACGTGGTCGCCTTCGTTGCATTCTTGATCCTGAATCTGCGTGTTGATGGCCGGATGATCGAAGACCGGCGCCGGTTCTTCCGGTTCAGGTTCTCTTGGGGCTTCGAGGATTTGGATCTTGCGCCAAGATTCCTCGTGACGAGTGTCGCCGAGAATTGGACCAGTGCCAGCGACGCGGATGGAAGCCGTCGAAACAGCTTCTCCTTCGCTGTTGGTGATCGTCAGCGTGTAGACTCCTGGGACACAGAGAGTTAAACAATTCAAACTAACAACAAAAAACAAAGAGACTTATAACTACAATCGTCTGTAAAAAAAGTATGATAGATTTCTTAACATAATCTAAATCTAATCTTTCCATTCGCGAAAGGAATAGTCTCTAAAACCCAAAATGAAAAAATGAAAGTTTGAAAACTATTTTTTTTAACAGTTCACCTTTTTTATTTACCTATATATAGGCGACAGACTTTTTCTTGAAAAAAAAAACTACTACATCTAAGGAATTCAAATATGAAAATCACCATTATGATCTTCGTTGACAGAGGAAATGTCGAGCGTCGCCCATCCGAGTTCGTGGCGGGTCTGAACGAGTTGAGATGCTCCGAGAGGAGCTCCGTTCTTCTGCCAGAACACCTTCAAATCAGAATCGCGAGCCGGTTGGAAGGTCGCTTCAAGGTGAAGCGGGACGCCTTCCGGCACGTCTTCCACAGACTCGAGTTGAGTGAGGAAATGAGGTTTTTCCTTCTGGATGACCTCTTCAATCTCCTCAATCTCTTTGGGTGCTTCGAGCTCTTGAATTCTCTGCCAAGAGACTGGGTGTTGAGAATCGTAGAGGATCCTCTCATAGCCGGCTACTTTGACAGTAGAAGACGTGGAAGCTTCTCCCTGGGAATTGTAAGCGCGACAGGTGTAGACGCCACTGTCATGTGGCAACACATGTACGATTGTGAGAATGGCATTGCCGAATTCGTACTCCTGACGGAATCGGTTGGCGTTCATCAACGGGTTTCCGTTGAGAAGCCACTCGATCTGCAGATTCGGGTCTCCAGAAGGCTCAACCAGACCGTGAAGTGTGATCGCAACACCTTCACCAACGTTGTCGTGGTTCTCGAATCCTTGGACCCACTGTGGCTTGGTGTACTCCCTTTCAGGAGCTTCCAGGCGAGCGTACTTGTCAATGGCCTCCAATTCCTGGATCTTTTGCAGAGAAGTCGGATGGGCGGTGTCCAGAAGAAGCCCTTCAGAGCCTTGTACAGCGACAGAGGCACTGGTGACCGCGTTGCCATGCTCATTCCAGGCCTTGCAGGAATAGACGCCAGAGTGACGAGCGTATACCGGGGCGATTCTGAGGGAAACGCAGCCAAAGTCGTTGCTAGTGGCGATCCAGTTGGACTCCATCAAAGGAGCGTCGTTAAAGAACCACTGAACTCGAAGGCTGGGATCGTTGACTGGGATCAGACGAGCTTCCAGAAGGGCGATCGAACCTGTGAAAATCGAATTATTAAAAAAAAAAAATCAACTATTTTTTTACGCTGAATAGTTTTTAGCATCCACTCACCCTTTACGGAGTCATTTGAAATACGCTGACCTTTTTAAAAAATTTAATTTTGAGAACAAAGGACTGGTCTCTTGGTTATTTTCCAACTTTGCTACTCCGATTTTTTTTGGTTTACCTTCAGGAAGGTCTCCAACGGACTGAAGAGGCTGAATGAAGGACGGCTTTTCGTAGGCCGGTCCTTCAGGCTCAGCGTTCGGAGCTCGAGGAGCTTCGAGCTCTTGGATGCGTCGCCAACTCTGTTCGTGCTGAGTGTCGCCAAGAATCGCAGCTCTGGTAGTGCAGGACAGTTTTCCAGAAGTTCGATCTTCTCCTTCAGAATTCTTCACCACGACGCTGTATTCTCCCTCATCCTCGCCGAGAACATATTGAAGATCGAGAGAAACAAGGCCGAAGTCATTTCGCAGAATACGACGGCTAGAAGCTGCCAAGGGCCTTCCATTGAGGAACCATTGGACGGTCTGCAAAATATTGCATTGATATCCAAGATGTTTGACAATTTCGAAAGTTTCATTAGGGGATGTTCTAGAAATGCTTTATCTGGTATAGTATAGAATGCTCTAAAAGATTTTCAGGAAGATCCTAGCCGCAAAGTGAAACGACCTTTCTAGAAAGGAAAGTCTACCGTTTTCGGATCCGAGAAGGGAACGAATTGGGCTTCGAAATGGCAAGGCTGTCCTTCGACGACACCGTCGGCACTGCCAAGCTGGATGACGAATTTGGGAGGACCGTGCTGGATTTCCGGCGCCTCTTGTCCAGGTCCTCGCGGAGCTTCCAGCTGCTGGATCTTCTGCCAGCTCTGCTCGTGTTGAGTGTGGCCGATGATGGCGGCGTTGCCAACCACAGAAAGATTGGCTTGGACTTCGGCTTCTCCCTGCAAACTTCGGATGTTTGAGTAAAGTTGATCTCAAAAAGGAACCTTATCATTAGAAGCGCGGACAGAGTAGACTCCGCTGTCTTCGGGAACGGTGTGAGCAATGTCAAGGGCAATGTAGCCAAAGTCAGATGTCAGTTTGAAGCTGTAAAAGCATTTTTGAAATGTGTTTCTCAAAATTAAAAAAAATAGTTTTCTATACAAGGATTTCGTGATGAAATTAGAACTCAACTTTCAAAAAAAATATTTTTTGCCTATTCAATTCTGCTTCCACTGTTTTCACGTTTTACGAGGTTATGCATCTCAACTGCAAAAAACGATTTTTTTACAGCTCCGAAAACTTTAAACGTAACTTTCAGCTCTGAAAAAAGATGACAGGCTACAAAATCTTTCAGATGAAATGATAAAGCCCATTGAAAAAGAATTTTTTCTCCGAATTTTAGTTTGAATTGTTTTTCATTACTTCAGCTAACTTTATCACCAGCTCTGAAACTACGAAAATATGAGACTATCTCCGCTTTTCTATCAAAATAGAGTTATAACACACGTTCTCTGAGAAAATCGATGACTTTTCAGTAATAAAAAGCAAAACAAAATAAAATTTTTTTTTGATTTGCCTCAAAATGTGATCACGGCTCACACACGTGCTTCTGATTATTCAGCACCAGGTTCCAGGTGGCTCCGCCCTTTTTAAGAGATACTGTAGACAGTAAGCTTAAAAAAATTAATTTTTTTCTGTTGAGAATTTTTCATTCAAAAAAATGTTTGGAAATGTAAGAAAACACTATTTTTGAGTATTTTTTTCAGTTGCAACTTTTTTTCTAACTCGACTTCTTCGGGGAGAAAAAAAAAACGAAATTTCCTCTAAAACTGCGATTTTTTTAGTTTTTGAGCCATAACTAGAGTAAGAACCCCCCAATGGTACGACTTTTATTTCTGATTATGAAACTAGGGGCCTTCTTCTTCAAGAAAAATTAGTTCTACAACAAATCCCTGAGGTGGGATAGTTGACCTCCATTCGACCGAAGGTGATCAACTCGAATCGGCTCAAAATTCAAAAAATCATTTTTCTCCTAATTTGACGGCTTCTTCCTCTTTTTTGTTTTGAAACAAAAGACAACACTCACGTTTATGTTCTCCACCATTTTAGGGCTCAAAGAAAATTTTATTCCAAATTTCTCAAGACTTTTCGAATTTTAGGACTTTCGTCGATTTTCGATTTTTTCCGTTTTCACGTTGTTTTGTCTGTAGGAACCCCCGAATGTGGTCATTATCTTTTGGTATATGAAAGAGTAGGTCTTTCTGGATAGGGAAAAATTAGTTCGGTAAAAATCTCTGGGGTGGCCCAGTTGACCTCCGACCGCCTGAAGGTGACGACCCCAAAAATGGAATTTTCACAAAGGCTCGGAAAACAGCTTTTTTTGTTTCCATTCTAACAAAAAATTTTTTCAGTGAGACCTACATCACTTTTCGACATGAATCGGAGTCTTTTTCGGCAAGAAATAAGTAGTTTTATTCAAATTTGAGGCTTGGCACGCTTATCTTCGTTTTCACCGTTCTTACCTGCTCTAAATTGCTAAAGTAACCTGGAAGCCCGTTCAAAAAGATTTTAGGAAAACCCAGCAAATTTTTGAATTTTTTTGAACACCCAAGCAAATGAAATCGGAGTTGCGAAATGGCGAAAAAAGCTTTTTTATCGACTTTTTCGAGAAATAAAAACACCTATGGCTCAAAAACTGAAAAATCGCAGTTTTAGAGGAAATTTCGATTTTTTTTTTCTCCCCGAAGAAGTCGAGTTAGAAAAAAAGTTGCAACTGAAAAAATACTCAAAATAGTGTTTTTCTTACATTTCCAAACATTTTTTTGAATGAAAATTCTCAACAGAAAAAATTAATTTTTTTCAGCTTACTGTCTATAGTATCTCTTAAAAAGGGCGGAGCCACCTGGAACCTGATGCTAAATAATCAGAAGTGTGTGAGCCGTGATCACATTTTGAGGCAAATCAAAAAAACTTTTTTTTTATTTTGCTTCAGATTCATCGACTTTCTCAGAGAACGCGTGATAAATTTAAAGCTAGGAAAAGCTTAAAATTCGAATACACATTTTTTCGGAAAAGCCGTACCGATTGCTGTTCTGAAGAGGATGACCGTCCTTGAACCACTGGACTCGCAGATTCGGATCAGCGACAGGCGTTACTTTGGTCTGGAAATGGGCAGGCTGGAACTCGATTCTCTCCAGGCTGTCCATGGGTTCGATGAACTGCGGAGCATCGTGTTCGACGTCGGCCGAAGGCAAAGGCGCGGCTTTCGGGGCCTCGAGTTCCTGGATCTTCTGCCAGCTTTCTGGGTGTTGCGTGTCGGTGTAGATGACGCCACGTGGCAACACGTTGAATGACGTCATCGTCTGGGCTTCTCCAAGGCGATTTCGGGCCACGCAACTCCACTCTCCAGTGTCCTGGGAGAAGGCGTAGAGGATGTCGAGAGCGACGTAGCCGAAGTCGTGAGTCGTCCGGAAGCGATGGCCGTTCGCCAGAGGCTGACCGTTGTGGTACCATTGGACGGTGAGTTCGTTGTCGTTGGTTGGCTCGACCTGGCATTCCAGATGAATCGGCGTTCCTTCTTGAAGCTCTCTCAAAGAATTGTTCAGAGGAACGACAAATTTCGGAGGAACCTGCAAAACAAATCTCAGTGGCCATACGTTAATTAGGAATTGAAAAAAGTTTATATTCTAAAGTTGTTCCATGTTTCCTTGAAAAATACAGGTGAAAAATGATTGATTTTCAATTAAAACATGTAACAATGAATTCAGTGCTTCAGTACGCCACACCTGTTTTATCCTACACAGAAGCAAAAAAAAAAAAATCTCGTATCGAATAACAATATTTTAGCTCTTGGCGGATTCAAAATCCTTCATTTTACTTTAGACGGAATCCTTCCGTGTAATTTTCCGTTGATCGATTTGAATGAAATGACTCAGTACCTTTTCCGGCTCGTCATAGACAGGCTCTAGCTTTTCGCGGTTCTCGATCTCCTGAACGCGATTCCAAGAAGCTTCGTGCATCGTGTCGAGCAAGAGCGACTTCGCCGAAGCGCACTTGACAGTACACGACGTCGCGGCTTCACCGAAAGCGGACACGGCCTCAAGCAAATAAATTATTTATTCCGAGAAAAAGAGGTTATAACTCAATCCGGTAAAGGAATAGTTTGTGAATTTTCGTCGTCGATTTTTTCAAACTCTCCTAATTTTCTAAATCTATTCAACTTCGTAAGGAAACGTTAAAACCGAGACTTTCACAGTTTTCATAAAACTCGAAAAACATGGAAAATGAAATTTTGAACTCGAAAAATTCCTGATCAAGATCAATTTTTTTATAGGAATTTTTTTCCATGCATTTGAACAGAGAAAAAAATGATCTGATAAAATACAAAAATTGCCTTATTTACTGTGAAGAGTAGTTGATCTAAACCATCTACGTTCAAGTCACCTTGCAAGTGTAGACACCAGAATCCTCTCCATAAAGAGCGAGAATGTCGAGGTTGACGTAGTCGAAGTTGCGCGCCGGCATGAATCGGGACGCCTCGGGCAAAGGATTGCCGTTTCTCGTCCAGTAGACCTTGAGAGTTGGGTCGTTGACGGGGATCAGACGACAGTCGAGTCGGACGGCTTCTCCTTCGTTTGAGCTGTCGATGTCCTTGAGGGTCTCTGTGAAGGTCGGCGGCTGAAAGGTCATCTCCGGCGTCGGCTCTCGTTCGTCGACGCGGTTCTCCATCTCTTGAATCTTTTGCCAGGAGGATTCGTGGTGGGAGTCCAGGTAGATGTTGCGGCGCGGACGGCAATCCAACCGAAGTTCCGTCGTTGCTTCTCCAGCCGCGTTGGTGGCACGACAGACGTAGGTTCCAGTGTCTTCTGGGTGAATGTGCAGGAACTCCAAGCCGACGTATCCAAAATCGTGGATAGTTCTGATCCGCGAACCAAACATCAGAGGTCGTCCTTCGCAGAACCATTCGATCTGAAATTTGGTTTTTTTTAAAGTTTTGAACAGCTCAAAAACCTTGAGAGAAGGATCGTTGATTGGCTGAATGACGCAGTCCATGTGGACACTCTGGCCTTCCTTCAGGACTTCAGAAGGTCCGGAAAGCGGCTGGGTGAAGACTGGAGGCTGAAGAGGAGCGTCGTCGTCACTGGGCTTGGCCGGCTGGAGTTGTTCCATCTCCTGGATGCGCCGGAGAGACTCCGGATGAGACGTATCCGACAGGATCGACTTCAGACGTTCCACTTGGAACTCGCAGGATGTTTCGGCACGTCCTGGAATGGTTTTTGTAGAAGTTGGAAAACTCCAGAAAAGGCAGCTGTAGCATGAATTCCAAATTAAGATAACATTCATTTTTCAGGTTTTCTTTTCCAACAAAATGACTGAAACGTCTAGTTCTCCTAACGAGGGAGGCAATTTTTGTGAAGTGTGGAATTTCCTGAAAAAATGCTCTACTGAAGGTCCAGGAAAAGCTCTTTTTCATACTCGCTACCTGCGCAAAATTTTCGTTATTGAGATTTGAAGTTTTACAATTGGAAAAAAGGTTTGATCATGGAAAAAATGGGCCTAGTCAAACTCGAACCCTAAGACTTCATAACTAGTTATACATTCCGAGTTGGAAACATAACTAAGTTTGCGTAGGTATTTCCCAAAAGAGATCTGAATACAGGCCTTCAAAGAAGTTTGAAGCGAAATTGCACAAAATTTCAAACTGCAGACTAAAATAACCTCCCTTGTTCTTGTAAAACAAAAGCTCTAACTTTTCGACAAAAGAAAACAAATGTTATACCTTCCGAGTTGGAAACGGCCAGGGTATACTTTCCGGCATCCTCCGCAATTACGTAGTCAATGTCGAGAGAGACGAATCCGAAGTCGTTGAGGACACGGTAACGACTTGAAGCCTTCAGTGGGTTTCCGTTGAAGAGCCATTCGTACTGGAAACAATCTCAATGGAGGGGACTTTTCATGGAGGATAAACTCTCAAGGTGTTGTCGTCGATGGGAGTGACTTGGGCCTCGAGATGGAGCGTCTGAGACTCGTGGACGACATCGAAAGTCGGCGGCAAGGCCTTGAGAACCGTCGGCTTCTCCTTGGGCTTGTCGGCCGCGGGTTCGGCTCTTTGAAGCGGAGTTTCGAGCTCGGCGATGCGGTGCAACGAGTTGGGATGGAAGGAATCCGTAAGCTGAACAATAATTCAGTTATATTCGAATAAAGATCTCAATTTAAGGTCTACCAAACCTTTTTATCTATAAAATCATTGGATGCTTGTCAGGTTTATCCGTTTCATTCATTTCGAAAATTTCAGCTAGAGAAAAAAACCAAAAAAACCCCCAAAAATCAATTTTTTTAAGAAGTATAGGAAAACAACTTTTCATTTAAATCAGGGAGTTCCTCAAAATATTGACAAATTTGCGATTAACTCATGAAATTCACTTCAACTATCCAATTCTGAAAAAAAACTCACATTTCCGCCAACCATTCCGCAATTGATATCAACGCTAGATTGAGCTTCGCCGGCAGCATTTCTGAAAAAAAAAATAATTTCTGACTCACTCCAGGTTTTCTAATAGAAAATGAGATGCTATTTTCAATCTGCTTTTTTTAAAACTATTTCGCTGCAACTTTCTAGCGCGAACCTAACAATGAGGGTGTAGGTTCCATTGTCCTCCGGGTAGCAGTAGAGGATATTGAGGGCGATGTAGCCAAAGTCCTGCGACAAGACAAATCGATGGGCCTTCATCAACGGCGAACCGTTCACCAGCCATTCGTACTGAAGTCGAAGTTATTATTATCCTTTCAAGAGATGAATCTCAACGAGAAAAAAAAACGGTTCTGACCGTAGATTAAGGAATTGAAATTGGATGAACGGCTT
Source organism: Caenorhabditis auriculariae (assembly GCA_904845305.1). Classification (NCBI taxonomy): domain Eukaryota; kingdom Metazoa; phylum Nematoda; class Chromadorea; order Rhabditida; family Rhabditidae; genus Caenorhabditis; species Caenorhabditis auriculariae. The sequence continues at coordinate 88,351 of CAJGYM010000113.1, forward strand.
CGAAAGCGAAAAAAACTTCAAGTTCATTTCAAATCGATAAAGCATACTTTTCAAGCTAATTCCCTTCACAAATATTTATGAATAGAAAAAAAAACATTTTATTTCATAAATTTTCGAAAATCTAAACTTATTTTCGAGAACAAAAAGTTTTCTAAAAGCTTTCGAAGAAAAATTTGAAACTTTTGTGAAGAATTGAAAGTAACTGTACTTTTTAATGAGATATTTTTTTCAAAAAAAATGAGAGAATTAAAAAAAAGAATTCAAATGTTTGACTGCTTAATTTTTTTACGACTCATCCTGTACATAAACAAGGACAGAATATGGCGAAAAAAAACGGAGAAATACTGAAAATTACAGAAAAATCCCAACCGTGAGAGAATTGTCGTCGGTGGGGGTTACTTGGGCTTCCAAGTAGACGCTGTCTCCCTCCATACAGTTGATGGCGGGTCCCAGTTGCTTCACGAATTGCGGCACCTGGAAAATTCTTCATAAAACAGTTGCGATTTCCGAAAGTTTGCAACATTTCTGATTCCACTTTTCCATTGAACTTGACCAACGGAAAGGACAAGAAAAAATATATATAAAAGATCTCTAGAAAGAAATAAATCACTTTTCATATCACAAAAAAAGGAAAAAACGCTAGGAAATTTTTCAGAAAAACAAAAAATTAAACAGTTTCTAACGATTCATAATCCCCACCTGTTGAGGAAGGTCAGGAACCTCTTGCGGCTTCGGTTTAGGGGCCTCAATCTCCTGGATTCTGGCGTAACTTCGCGGATGCTGGACTCCTCCGAGAATCGCGTCTTTGGCTGAATTGGAAAGGTTCAGCAGTCGCATCGACGACGTATCATTGAATCTTTTTCGCGGCTGTCCAGCTAGCGCTGATCCCAAGCTAGCGAATTCAGATAGCGCAGAGGAAGATTGGGACTTGGGCCCAAGCATTTTGTGTCCATTAGCGCCATGACCAAATGGCATCCGCCCATAATATTCTGGTCGAACTGGTGAAAAGGAAGGTTGTTCTGAAGATCCTCGAGGCGTCGGAGGATTGACTCGGATCGACGGCGGATAATACTGATTCTGGTGACGGTTCATGGGTCAGAGGCACGACACAAAAAGCGTAGCTGAACCCCAAGTGCGCCAAGGAAAATAAGTCGAAAGAACAACAACGGGGCAGAAAAGCAGCTTGATTCGTGTTAGGTGGGCGCGTCGGCGCCGCCGCAACTACGCAAGTTTCAGAAGGTAAATAACCATGAATCAGGGGGGACGCCACAGGTAATGAATGCTCGACGGAAGCTCGTCTTTGTGTTCCGCTCGTTTATTTCTGACTGACAAGTGCAAATGGACCTTTCTTGAGAACTGTTTGAAATTACCGAACTTCGAAAAGTACTATGGATCAAGCAACAAATTACAGCATTTAGCTATTTTTCTCGCCGACTTGATGCAAAAAACTTTTTCGGAGCACTTTTAATGAACACCTATCCGAACAGAGAACTTTCTCTAAATTTCAAAAATCGCAGAGATTAGTGAAATCGCTTTCATAATTTGCAAAAACTCAACCGACTAAAATTAACATAACAGCAAAAACCCAACAAACTCTCAAAGAGCCAATTTGCACCTCTTATAAAACCATTCAAAAAAGATCAAGCTTTTGAACTCGAAATAAGTCTATCCATGTTTTGATACAACTCACGAGCGCATCTGATATTGGTGGTTGTTTCCACGGATCCGAGGATGTTTTCGGCTCTGCAAGTGTAGGTTCCGCTGTCCTGAGCGTAGAATCCCAAGACGTCCAAAGACACAAATCCGAAGTCGTAGAACGTGCGGAAACGGTGACCTATTTCAAAACTTCATTTTAATTTCGGAGCAGTTTTCTACCATGAGGAATGGGAGCACCGTTTCGAAGCCAGGTGACTTTAAGAGTGTTGTCGTTGATCGGCTTCACCTGGCACTCGAGATGGATCGGTTCGCCTTCTTCCACTTCGCCGACGTCGTTCTGCAGCGGGACTACGAAGACTGGTGCCATGTCGGGGCCGCGTTCTTCGATTTCGGCTCTGCCGTACTTGTTGAGGTTTTCGAGGTAGTTGATCTTCCCAAGGGACTCCTCATGTTGAGTTTCGGACAGAATGTGTCCAGCGGCTGAAATCGAAATTATTCCTTCATAAACTTTTAGGAATTGGATATTCCCCCTCCCCCTCAGCTTAAATTTTTATTTTTCAGAATGCTTTCAAACTAGGATTTTTCTATAGTTTGAATGTTCAAAAAAAAACCGAAAATACTCTCTAAACTCACGATGAACTTTGATGAAACACTGTCGGATGGCTTCTCCGAGGGCGTTGCTGGCTCGGACCGAGTAGGTTCCGGAATCCTCGGAAATGGCTCCCTTGATGTCGAGGGCCACGAACCCGAACTCGTAGAGCGTTTTCACGCGACTTCCGGTGGTCAGCGGCCGTCCGTTGACGAACCATTCGATTTGCATCGTTGGGTCATTGACAGGAGTGACCTAAATCGATTCCCATTAATGCCAAATGAACTTCGAAGTTCGAACTCGAAGGTCAAGATGAATATTCTCATGTTCGTTGAGCTCGAGATCATTGAAGTCGTTGAGGAACTTGGGAGCCGAGTCGCAGACACGGTCTTCAACTTCCGCGATGCCTTGTCGTCGATCTTGTTCGAGCTCCTGAGAAGTAACTATTTCAAAGACCCAAATAATTTGGGAAATATGGATTTTTCTTTTTCTTCGTCATTCACTCTCGAACTTGGCAAAAATCATGAAAATCTAGGTTAGGATTCAGAAACTATTCGCAAATTGAAAATTTTGTAAGTAAAGACTTCCAGAGCCTTTTTGGTACATCAAAAGTTTTTTTTCTCAAAGTAAAACAGTCTAAATTTAAACAAAAATATCTCATTATTAGTCTGACAAAACTAAAGGTCATAAAAAAATCAAAGTATCATCAAAAATTATGAAGTTTTGAAAAATGATCAGACCTATGGCCTGAAACGGAAGTGACCTGTCAACAAGACAATGTACACATTTGACGGCCACTCGAGCTCCAAATATCACGGAGCCAAATATTCGCGCACTCATTAGTCTTTATTCTAGGCTACAGATCGGTTACCGATGATAACAGCTGCTCTGATATCACTTTCTATCCTACATATCGCTTCAGCCAACGTATTCCTATACCAAAACCGCTTGAGTCAACCGAAAGTTTGGCTTCCATTTACCGATGATCCTAATATTTACCACCTTCCCGCCGAAACTCGACAACGTAATTATTGAATTTTGAACGTGTTTTGATTCCAGTCGGTTTTTAGAGAAAACGATTCCCATATGTGATTATTGGAAAGCATTAGGAGTCCAGCGGGAAGAGTGCCAAGAAGAAGATCAGCAAAACGACGACTTCTCTGTCGACAAACAAGCTTCGTCTTTTGAGAGTAACCGACTTTTTTCGGAATTTGTTGATTGAATAAGAATTTCAGTAGGTCTTCCTGCTTGTCGGCTCAAATTCTTCCAAGCATCTTGTGTGGAAACAGATAAATGCGCTTCAGGCATTGTGAGTTCACGATTTTCGATTTCGAAAAATTGCTTATTAGTTGGCTATTTTCTATTTTTATTTCTTCCATGATTAATAACTTTGATAGCAACTGATTTTTTTGACTCCTTTTTGCGAAAGCTGGTTTTTTTTTCACCAAAAATAGGTAGTGATATAGAAATTTTTTCTCCATAGCCCTTCTTCATGGCTTGACTCGGAAAATCTTATTATTAACCCAGCAAGTGTATTGCAAATTGGCTGGAAGCTTCTGAAAAAATTATCAGGTATGTCTGGACCTACAATCGCAACGATGCTGCCGCCCTTTACCTGGCACCTGTCCAACTCCCAGCCAAATGAACTACAAATGCAAGGTATTCACAAAATTCCAAAGACTCTCTTGGTTTCCCAACAAATTCAGGTGTTTTCACCGGTTAGCTGGTGCACAAACGACGCAGATTGCAAGGGAAAGAAATGCTGTCCAACTGGTTGTAATTACAATATTTGTGCTTGATTATCAGGATAAAAACTTCAATTCTAAGGTATTGTTTTGAAAACTCTAAACACATTTGTTGCAATTGATGATTCTCAAATTCCTACTATTTCGAACCTCTACCGCGCAAAAAAGTCTCAGTCCAAGAGAAAAACTTTTCTAAATCACCTTGATCCTCTCGAGTCCTTCTGGATGATGAGGCTCAAGATAGAGGACTTTCTCGCTGTTGACAGCCAATTCAACACTAGACTGAGCCTCGCCGATCTCATTTCTAGCCACCAAAGTGTAGGTTCCAGAATCTTCTGGGTAGGCGTAGAGAATGTCCAAAGCGACGTAACCAAAGTCGAACATCGGACGGAACCGATGGGCGGCCGGGAGTGGCGCTCCGTTGTGGTACCTTGAAAATTTCATCATAATCACCTCAAAAATATCAGGTATCAGTTCAAGAAAAAAGGAAAAAAAAAGAGAAAAAAACAGTTCTAAAATATATCTAAAAGTATAGTTTTTTTATTGGATATTCACCTTGAAGCGGAAAAATATCCGACAAGAAAAAAAATTTTGAAAAAAATTTGTAAAATTATTAGGATTACTGTTTTTTTATTTAAATTTATAACTGAAAATAAAGAGACCTTGATGAAAATAATCCTTTTTAGTGGAAAAATGAAACTTTGTAGCTCTTCGGCTCATAAAAATTCTCATATAAAATGACTTTTATTCAAGAAATAACCAAAAAAAAGCAAAAAAAACCTTTCAAGTTCAGAAAACATGTTAAAAAATTGAAAATCTGCCATAAAAGTGACAAAAAAAAAGGGAAAAGGTTTTTTTTGTGGCCATTTGACTTTCAAAATAAGCAAACTAATTTTTCTCAACTTTTTCAAGTTTCATATCAAATGTCCGATTCTTACCATTCGACCGTCATTTTGACGTCACTAGCAGGCTGAATCCTTGCCTCAAAGTGGACCGGCTCGTTTTCGGTCACCTATGAAAAGCTGATATTTGTTGGTAGGAGCCCGGCTCTACCTCGATTCTGTCGGAAAGAGTTCTGGCGAATCGCGGCGCTTCGAGGGAATGGAACTCCTCAGGCCGATCGACAGCCTGAGGTCCGATGTGGACCTGATGGCTGTCCAGGTAGCCGATTATGGGCAGACTTTCGGCGTGTTTCGTGTCCAGCTGAAGTGTGTCCACCCACACCGTCGTCAGCTCGGCCGATGATTGAGCCTGAAATTTTGTCTTGTTTTCAATGATTTTGATAGAATGGGTATCTAAAAATATGTATGCGAAAAGCGAGCACAACAGTAGTAAAACTCTGAGAACAATTTTTTTAATTTTTTTTCACAAATCTCCAACTCTGACTATTTGTTTTCTGGGATTTAGTAATCCTGACATTTCTTCGAATTTTTCTTCATAATACCTGTCCATGAGCATTGAACAGAACGCAGGTGTAGACGCCGGCATCTTCCGGGTACGTCGGATGGAGAGACAAAGAGACGACTCCAAAGTTTTGGAAGATCTCAATCGAATCAGTGAATGATCGATGACTTGAAGGTTTCACAAACCTGGATTCTGTTGGCGTTGGGAAGGGCATGGCCGTCTTTGAGCCACGAAACTCTCAGCGAAGGATCGTTTATGGGCTGGATTCGAGCCTCGAAAATCGAGCGCCCGAGCTCCTGGTCGCAGTGGAATGGTTTCAACTGGAATTTATTCATTTCTCTTCGGTTAGATCAAGGTGAAATCTTCTAAAGGTTATAATTGCCATACAATCGATAATTCTCTAATTTCTCTTTCAATTTCAAAACTTTCGAACCTGGGACAAGAACTTGGGAGTGAGATCTTGGATAGAGTTTGAATACTGAATCTCTCGGACATCTTCTACATCCAAATGACGGTTCTGCTCGAACTGGTGCAGTTCAACTTTTGCTGGAAAAAAGACGTTTTTTCCATAACTTGAAGGAAATAGCTCACGATGGACAATGACGGTGGCTTGATTTTCAGCTTCTCCGAGTTTGTTGATGGCTCGGCAGGTATAATAACCGCTGTCATCGCGAGTGGCTTGGGCGATGTCGAGAGTGGCAAAGCCATGGACCAACGATTGACGGTATCGGTCGTCTAAACTTAGTTCTCGAGTTCTGAGGAAGCAAAGAATTCCTACTTTTGATGAGTTCTCGGCCGTTGAGGTACCAGACGGTCTGCAAGGTCTGGTCATTGATCGGCGTGAGTTTTGTTTCCAAATGGATCGGCTGTCCTTCGAAGAGTTCTTGGCTCCGGAGATCCGAATGGAAATTTGGAAGGTCTGAAGTTGCAGAGTTGAACTGAATACAGTATCGTCCAAAAAGAAATCAACCCTGAGGTTTTCTGCCATAACTCTCTTTAAAGTTAGAGAATCTCAACGAAAATTGGATATATTATCAAATCCGGTGTATCAAACTGTCCAACAGCTTTTCAGACCATCAAAAAATTTACCACAATAAAAAAAAATTTTTATGAATTTTCGAAAAAATCCGGTTTTTTGCAAGATCGGCAAACCCGCGTGAAAATGACACACAAAACCTTTTTTTTTTGAAAGCACTCCAAAATTTGAAAAAAATTTTTGGCGAAAAACGTTAGGGTTGATCTCTTTTTGGACGGTACTGTACATACTAAGAAAAAAATGTGTGTAAGAAGGAAACAAAATGCGTTTTTCAATTCAGAAGGAACAATAAAAAAAAGATTATGTTCAGAAAAAAAAAATCTTTAATCTAAAATCTGACCAAGCTGAATGCCCGGAGGCGGCTGTGGTCCACGGGATTGATAGACACTTCCGAAGCTGTTTCCAAGCGTCGGCTGGTTGTAGCTGCCGTGTCCGACGACCTGAAGACGTGCCGAGGCGCGGGCTTCTCCGAGAGGGTTGACGGCGACGACCGTGTACTCTCCCTGGTCGAACACCGACACGGGGTTGATCTCTAAGGCGGCGATTCCGAAGTCGGTGAGGGTGACGATTCGGGAAGAGGCCAGGATCGCCTTGCCGTTGAGCAGCCAGGCGACCTGCAGAAGTTCATTTGATCGGAGGTATGTAGGAAATATTAAGACCCAAGACAGGTCTGTCTTTTTCGAAAAGAGCATGCTGAAATGAGTAATTCAGGAGAATGAAAAAAAGAAAATGGAAGTAAGATTTAATGTTCGCTCTCGGTTCGAGAAAACGACAGAAGTTGGAGCCTGAGATATATGCAGAAAAAAGTCAGACTGGTTAAAAAATTATGACCAAAATTCTCTGAAGACTTCGTCGAGTAGAATTTTGGAAAAATTTTTCAAACACCCCGTTTACAAGACAATCCTAGTACATCTGATGATTTCTTCGTACGCTTATATAATAAATCACCTGCTTTAACAACTACTTTTCCTTGCCAAACGTATCAGTTGCGAGATAAAAGAATTTAGTTTCCCGTATGGTTTCGAACTTTTAAACTTGAAAGAAATCGTACACGGAGGTTCGGGTCCTCCGAAGGCGTGTACTTGATCTCAAGCCGTGCCGACTGTCCCTCGATCAGCGACGCCGCCTGAAGTTGTCCCTCGAAGGTCGGCGCGGATTTCGAGGCTGATGCGTCTTGCAACATGTTGACAGGAGTTCTGGAGAACATTTTATTTTTGAAAAGTTCCTTTCCGATCTAAAACCTCGATCTGAACTGATCAACCTTCCGAAGAGTGATTTGTTCCCGATGTACTGGACCAGTCACCTTCTGGCGGCTTTGAACGACGATTCGTCCCTGAAAAATTCTTTTTCTTACGGATAAACTTCCTTATACGATTTGAAAAGAAGTTCGCATTGTCTACATCGTTCTCAACAAAATGATAAATTTTTCGAAAATGATAAAAATACTTAGAGAAACTCATTAAGGTTCAGTTTTTGCTGGATTTTTAGAAGAATTTATTTGAGAAGTTTCTCTTTTTGAGGAATTTTTCAAAGAGAATTATGCTTTTAAGGGAAATCATTTCGTAAAATGACACCCATAATATCTTAAATATATGTGCTACAGAGCAGGAAGTCTTTTTGCAGTCCATTCGAAGAAAAATTTGAAGAAACTGTCTCAAACTTTGAACCAAGTCTTCGAAGTTGGGAATCAAAAACAAAAGTTTTTCTGAAAATTCCCTACTCTTATTCTACTTCTTACGATTATCAGTTAGCTGATGGAGGACTTCATAAAGCTCGTAATAGAAAATCGGATTGATGAAATTTCTTGTCTTTTGCATACCAATAGAAAGTTATATAGTGTGAAAACAAAGATAACAACATATCCATTGATTAAATCACTGATTTTCCAAGTTTTTCTCTTAAAAGCTGACTTTAAGGACAGTAGTGCCATGTTTGTTGGAGGCATCGCATCGGTACCAGCCGGTCTCGTTCAGACTCGCGCTCTGGATGTGAAGCGTCGTCTCGTTGTTTTTCGACTCAACTCTGAAAAACTTTCGAAGGAAAAATGAAAGAATTCATGAAAATCAACCCAAAAAGTCAACAAAAAAAGCCCCAGCGTCGCCTTTTTACTAAGTTATTGATAGATCACAAAAGGAGCTTTTCTTTACAAAAATCATCAATTTTTCGAACTTTTTGTTCAGAAACTCACGAAAATGGTCCTCCCGTTGAGATCTCCTCGTTTTCTTTGAACCATTTGAAAGTCACACTTTCTCCAGATGCCTGAAACGTTTTCATTATTTCTATTATTATTGGGAAAAGAGTTATAAAATCCTACTTTGCAGTACAGTTTAACTGAATCGCCCTCATAGAGGGTGCTGGATTGGAATTTGCCGACGAATTCGGGCGCTTCCGGGGATTTCGCTTCTGCAACTCGAAAATAGAGACTAGAAACGTTCAGAAGACAGACGTAAGACATTGAGAGAAAATCGGCTTTGAACTGAGCCGCCGGGGTTCCTGGCAATCAAGGAGTACATGTCGGCGTCGTGAGCATCCGCCTGTAAATCTTCATGAATTTCTGAAAAAACGTGTAGAATTATCAACTTTTTCGATAATGAAGCGACTGCTGCCGTCGCCAGAATCTTCGACGCGATATTTTCCGCCTGATTGAATGGGATTTCCATCGGATCTCAACCACTGCATAGAAGGAGCAGGCGTGCCGGCAGTCTAGAAAATTTAATTTTGAATGGTTTTTTAAGTCTGAGACGCTTTTCGTGTCGATTTCACATCTCGTTCAGTGAATATTTTCCAGCCTTGGACTCAAATCACTCTTTGAGAAAAAAAAAAAGAAATAATCAAAGATTTTGAGAAAAAAAGGATCAGTAGAAACGAAGCAAAATCAGGGTTTCAAAAGAAACCCTTCTAAAAATACAGAGCTCTTTTCCAGTTTGAATGAACTCGAACTTTTTGCATTTTTCACATGGGTTCTCTACTGTACTTTTCGAGAAAGAACATCTCAAACGCTAAGAAAACCATGAAAACAGCAAAAACTGGGGCATTCCCTAGCTTTGGCCCCTAATAATCGCAATGTACAATGACTTGTCATTCCCGACCATCCGAATTGATGGATCGTATATGTTTAAACCGTAAATGTCGCCTGACTTCACAGCTACTTCCCCTGAACGGTTTTCGAAGTGCGAGTTTCAGTTGAAGGGAACGCCGAGACCTTGGCGTTGAAGATGACGGTCTCGCCGGCCTTGGCGGAGACGGACTGTGGCTGAACGACCAGCTGCGGGGGTCGCGCGTTCACGAGAGCTGCTCCGTGTTCATGTCCGCGGCCGGGGACGACTCCGTTTGCTGCCGAGCCGTTGGCGACGCTTCCGTTGGCGACGCTGCCGTTCGCCTTCGCCTGCTTCTGTGGGGGCTGCTGGTCTTGCTGCTGTTGGTTCTGGAATTCATGAACTGCTGATGAAAAATTATTTTTTCAGGAAAAAAAACTGTATAAACAAGAAATTTATATCGACCGTTTGAAGAAATTAACTTTCTATTGACCAATTATTCGAAAATCCATCAAAAATGCTAATTTTGAAATTGAGAAGTTTATACGAAACACAGAAATCTTTGATGGAAAAAATAATGAAGTTCCTAATTATTATAGCTACCTCAAGTCCAGAGAGCAAGTCTGGTTAAAGTTTTTTTTTATTTTTTCCGGATTACAAGCTTTTTTTTCAGAAACTTCAAATCAATCTTCTCTAAAAGGTATGAGTTCTCGAAGAATTTCAAGCAGATCATTACAGTCGCTTCAGAGGCTCTTCAAGAATATTTTTTTTCTTCAAAATGAAATTAATCCAACTACAAATTTCTCGAAACCAAACCTGAGGAGCGACACGCTTGAAAACAGGCATGTTGGCGTAGTTTTGGTCTCTCAGGTGCTGCTGATACTGATTGAATCGATGGAAGCCTTGTTGAAGGTCGGAATAGTACTGCTGCTGCTGGTACTGTCCCGGATAGAAGTCCTACATCTTTTTGAGTTATTCTTCGATCAGAAACGAACTTTGTTTTGGGTTTGCTGCTGCTTTCGGTGCTGTTCGTAACGCTGTTGATGGGATTCAACGGCGACCTGTTGCTGCTGAGGTTGTCGTTGAACTTGAGCGTAGTGCTGTTGCTGAGGCTGGTGTTGGATGTTCTGGGACTGTCGGTGCTGCTCCGACGTCACCTGCTGGTAGTACTGAGGGCGGTCTACTGCAAGAGTTTCCCGTAGCTGGATATTCAACTGTTTCTTGTACATAATCCGATTCGCTATTATTTTTTATTGATAGCAGTTGATAAACGTATGATTATTATCGAAAGGAATCATAACTTTTCGATGCAACTTTACTCTTGCTAACCTTGTTCTAATCCCCTCCAGTTGGGACTTAGCTGCGGTTGAGAATAATGCTGAGGTTCGTTAAGCGGTGCTTGGTACTGTAGGGTGTGCGGTTGCGTCTGCTAAACGGACAAATTCAGAACTTAGCTCAATTCTGGAGGACCTGTTGCTGCCGCAGACGTTTCTCGCGCTCCAACTGACGTCTCTCCGCCTCGAGACGTTCTCGTTCGGCTCGTTCTCTTTCGAAAAGCTCCTGGAGCCGCTGCTGCTCCTCGCGGATCTTCCGATTTTCGATCTCACGTGCTTTGCGCTCCTGAAGCTCCCGCTCGAGAGCAGCTTCGTACCGGAGTTGCTGCTGTCTCTGGTACTGCAAAGCGTTTATTAAACAATTATCTTGATGTGGCGGGGTGAGAAAAACAACGGAATAAAAAAGTCGTCGAGGCAAAATAGTCTGTTCGGCACCTGGAGAGTTACACCTCAACTGCGTGCAGTTGGTCTCCCGCTTTACACCTACGCGGGCTCCCATCAAACTCCAATTCGTTTTTGCATGGATCTGTCAGTCGGCATTCGCCGCACCATCAATTTTATAGTTACTTTTTTTATTTTTTTATAAGCTGCGAGAAGAATAATAATAATGTTTCTGAAAAAAATTAATGCCGAGTGAGAAATGAGCTCGTAGAAATAAAAAGAGACGAGAAAACGGGTTTTGAGCGAGCAAACGTCCACTCAATAGTCATTTTAGATTTAAAAAAATTTTTTTCTTTCAGAAGTTGTAAAAAAAGTGAGAACGATCACTGCTCCAAAAAAATTCGGTTTTTCGTTCAACCTGGATAGCCCAGAAGCCCAAAAAAATCAACCTAATTCTTCTCAAAAAAAAACTTTCTTGATGAGATATTTCAGAGAAATTACGTTTAACAGATGATTTTTTATCCAGAAGGGTTTTAAAAAGGAAGCACTTAAAGTTATTGACTCCTAAAAATATTAAATGTTCAGTCTTCAAACAAATCGACCAGCCAGGGAGCGCAAAATAATCTAGCCCTTCTCCCTTTTTTTCCAATAATTTTTGATCGTGCCATTTTTATTTCATTTTTTCTTGAGACCAGAAACGATCAAAGAATAAATTTCCGTGAAAAACAGGATGCATCGTTGTTGGCGGCTGTTTTCCGCGTCCAAAAATCTTAAGAAAACGGCGAGTCGCGCCGGTTGAAAACTGAGACCTTTGGGCGATGACCAAGTGTCCCGAGGGCACAAAAAAGTTCGTCACAGGTGTTCGCCCGGTTAACATAGATAACCAACGGCAGAACAGTTGTTTAACATATAAAAGCGGGAGTAAAAACAATCGAAAATATATTTTGAAAATTTTAAAATCTCTTGAAAACACTTTTAAACGTTTATTAAAGTTTTCGTACGATGGAAATATTCCATAAAATATTCAGAATATTGCTTTCTTTATTGCTTGACTTAACACCTGATCCAGAAACAGATTTTTATAAAACCAAAACTCCTAACCTCTCTTTCAGAAGAAAAAAAGAGACTTTTATTCACGTATTTCGACTCACTACCTTTGTGTTAAAATTTAAATCTTTCATAAAGTTCAAAATAAGAATACTGTTTAAAAAGTTTGTCACTCAATTTTCGAACATTTTCAAAATAAAATTCAACGTTTTAGAAAACTTTATACATCAGGTGAGGGCAAAAACAGTCTTTTAGGATGTGTTTGTATTCGATGAAAGATTGAACAAAATAACAGATTGTCAGAAATCATCCTCTTCATTAACAACTTGAATTTTGTTTTAGTGATTTTCAGTTTGAACATATTATTCTGGTAAAACGCTCAGATACGTACCTCTTGCTGTTCTTGAAGTTGCTTCTCCTTCTTTCGGTCTTCTGGAACGCTTAGTGGATAAACCTCTATTCGAGCGGCGCTCTCGACCTGCAAAAATATTCCTTTCTTTCCGAAGCCCCAGTAGAGCCCAGCTGGCAACTACCGTAGTCATAAAATACCGAGAAAAAAGAAGTTGGAAAGATGTGGGACGAAAGAAATTGTGACAAATCTCGGGGCCAAATGGCGGCTCATTTGTTAGAAGCTGGAGAAAACATACATTTCCAAAGACCTTCGAGCTGCATTGAGAACGACTCAAACAACAGTTTGTCTTGCACTTTTGGAGTACATTTGAAAATTTGAAGCAATCATTGTAAAGGTAGAAGTGAAACTGTCAACGAAAGACAAATTTTCAATCCCCATTCGAAAATTAGGCCAAGATAATTACATATTTTAAATCTATCGCAAAAAACTACAACACTGTGAGACCAAAATGTTTGTAGAATAGGAAAAAAGTATTGAAAGGAGCGAAAAAGCCTAAAAGAGAAGTTAATCTATCAATCAACCAATCAAGTGTTTTAACGAAAAAAGATAAGAGGTCAAATAAATGCGTATTTTAAAGGCTCGCGATTGATGCACTCACAACATTTCCTTAGTAAGAATTGGAATTGTTTTTGAGCTGATTTCAGAAAACTATCAACGTCTAAGAAAAATCAGTTTATAACAGAAATTAAAAAAATGATTTTTTTGGATCGATTCACAGAACTTTGGTGTAAGGCTCCGAAATATGAAAATTATGATTCGAAAATTATTTTTTATTTTCAGTAAAGCCTCAATTAATGAATGAACCCTCAACAGCCAAATCAAGTTTTTGATCAATCAACTTAACCATCTCAAACTCAGAAAATATTCGAAAAAATGGCAAAGGATGGAAACAACCAGGTAGCTCTCCAGTAAACAGAACACTAGGTGGAGAAGGCTCTCGGCTTTGCCAGGTTTAATAGGTAAAGGCTAGCAAAAGGTTCTTTTTTTCGCCTCCGGTGAGGCAGATGCGTGGGAAGAACGACAAAGGAGCAAACGGGGACCCTGCCAACTGCTCCACACTTGAAATCATTTCATCGTTTGGAGAGAACCCGCTCGGCATAAATAACCGCTCACTTCTGTCAATCCACAGTAGCCACAGGTGATTTTTGAGCATGCAATCACCGAGTATCATTACAGAGAAAGCAGTTTGGAATCTACATATAGGCCGAAACAATGTTCTTCCATTTTCATCGCTTTTTTCTGGTGATTTATAATGATTCAATGCGACTGAAAGTTGAAATTATTTTTCATTTTGCGGTTTGTTTCAACTGGAGAAGTTAATATAAGCTTCTTCAACGAAAATCGCCTTACTTCAAAACAGAAAATACTGAGAAAAGGTAGGAAAACCAAATCCGAGACACTTTTTGTTAAGGCGAAATCGAAAGCGATCATTTTTCGAAAATTTTGAGAACTCAAAAAAATAACAAGTCTAATCCCTACAATTCAAATTTAAAAGCTCTGACAAAAAAAAAATTATTTAGGCTCTCTTTTATTTTTTCGCCCCAGCTTTCTTCAGATTTTCTCAAAACTCTGTTGTATCACAAAAGCTGCCGCCCCATTTGACTGAAGAAAAAAAGAAGAAACTTCAAAGTTTTTCTACACTTTTTCCAGATTTCGCAAGCTACTGCGATCCCGGAAGTTAAAGGCATAGGGGCAGTAAAAAACGGTGTTTCAGTTCAAAGCAGTACTTTGTATAGCTTTTCATTGCGAATCGAACGGTGAACTTGGAAATGTACCAAACTTTCTAGTTTTGGAGAAAAAATAATTCAAAGTCGGAGAGAGGAAAGCTTGAGTTCCCGCGAAAAGGGCGCTTTGCAGTAAAGTTGCTCTATGGACAACAGGCTTCATTATCTTCCGGATTTTCGCTTTTTTCTTCGTTTCTTTCAGTTTTCAATTTTTTTTTTCTGTTGTCACTAAAGCTCTTTTCGTCACAAAAGCTTTCTATTCATGTATAATTCGCAAACTTTGATCGCAAAAAAGCGTTTTTAGTGAAAAATGATGATTTTACACAGGTTTCGATTGGGATAGCGATTATTTGTGTTTTCTTTATTATCAATGTGTGTTTTCTGTTTTCTTAATCGATTTTTCAGAGAAGAAACCCTTAATTTGAAGCAGAAATCCGGTTATTTCTCCCAAAACGCGAGTCTAATGAGACGTCCGCAACATCGCGTGCACGGCTACTGTAATCAGTTGTCTGAGCACCGATCCAAAGCTTTTTTCAAAATTAAAGGCGGGAAAGTAAAATCGCGTTTTTCTTCTAAAGTTGTCACATCTGTAATTTTTTTTAGTACACCATTCGATTCGCAAAGAAAAACTATATAAGATACTGCTTACACCTGAAACCCCATTTTTCACTGCCCCTATGCCTTTAATAAAAAGCTCCTAGAGACACAATAAAAGTCAAAATTCTGACTTTTGCAATATTTGAATTTCTGAAAAAAAAATATTTGCAGTTTTGCTGAGATCGAAAAACGGAGAAAATCCCGAATTTTTATTTCTCAACGTCATGATTTTCCAGCTGAGTCAATCAAAAAAAAACTTGGAAACCTATTTGGATCTTCTATCCTAAGTTACGCCATAACCTAAGCTAACTGGTCCTTCTAAAAGAACACTGTGAAGACAAAAAGCCATTTTTCTGCTGCGTCTGCGCCGGCGGCCCACTCCAAACCACGCACTTTTCTTTGTGTTCTAATCGGAAACCACTCTGATTTTTCCCAGTGTTCATTTCAGAAAAGATCACGCTATTTTTAGCCGTCTCAGGGCTCAAAAATGAAATTGAAAGAAAAAAACAAGCCTGCATGTATCTATTCGATCAGAACAGCTTTTTTAAAACTTTTTTGGTGCCGCATATGAACGCGACCTGAGTTCAATGAGAAAAATTTCTAAATGGCGGTTTTTTCCTGATCAAAAATTATGAAATGTATTTATGCTTCTTGAAAAATCTTAGTTTTGAGCAGACGATACGCTCCCTTGAAGCGTCCAGCAAACTTTATAGAAACTGGCTGGATTGTTTCGAATAAACCATTTTGTTGTACTTTTTAAAAAAATACCAAGAGTTACGGTAATTATTAATTATTCTTCTCTAGCCATAGTATTTTCGGTTCAGATAAAAAAAAATTTTTTTGAATTTACTTTAAGCGTAAAGCTTTTTTCATTCATCAAGATTGCATTATGGTAGTTCACTTCTCAAATAAAATCACTACAGTGGTACTAGTGTATATCTATAACATAAATATCTAGCCGATGACCTTTGAAAGCATTAAAGTCGATTTCAGACGATGAAAAATCGGAATATAAAATTGAAAAAAAAAACGGAAGAGAGAGAGAGATTTCACGGCTCCGTGCAGTTGGTCCGGCGAGAATGAGCCGGCGATTGTTCGCCTACCAAAAAAAAAAAAAGACCTGGGCAAAAAGGCAAAAGGTGGCGAAAGTTTCCATTGGGTGTGTATGATGTGCGAGAGCCGCTGTTTATCCACCTCCGTAGATTTCGACGACGATCCTCCAAGATCAAGTCGCTATTTCTTCGCGTTTCGCGGCGCCCACCGCCACTCACACTCGCCGCCACCAACTTTTTTGCAACTCGCCAATCTCCTCGAAAACCTTTTCTTCTCCTCCAATTGGTTCACCTTCTCGACGTCGAGGGGTTATAGTCATCGCCGCAGCTTATTGGCTCCACTACAGAAATCCAAACGATTCATTGAGCTGATCGCCGTAAAAAGGAAGGGAATCTAGCAGTTTTTTTTATGACTTCAATGGTTGAATAAGACTTTGAGCACTCCGATGTAGTCAAAAATAGGAGCTGAACACAGAGAAAATTCAAAATGAAAATTGTGCCCTCCAGGCTTTAGAAAAATTGATTAACAAGGGAAAACAAAATTAAAAAAGTGTAACGTTATAGTAGTGAGTTCTACGACTTGTTTGTCTAAGGCAAAGCTTCTTAGATCAAGTTCTTAATCGAGATGTAACAAAATTAAAATTAATTTTCCCGATTTTCCTGTATAATTAAAATACTTTCAGATTTTTTTTCAATCTAATATTTACAGTGTGGATCAGATAGGGGAGAAAAAAATGTTCAATTTAAAACATCAAATTACAGTATTTTCCTAGATCCAGAAAAATCGTGAAAAAGTATTTTCGACTTCATTGCAGACGACCGAAGTAACAGGGCCTTTTAACTTGCTTTTTCGCAAACCTTTATGTATTTTCGAATTACAGGAAAGAAAAAGGAAACATTTTAAAAACCCTATGACCACCAAAAAAAAAGAAATCTTCTAAACTTAATTTAAAATTTTGCACCTTATGATGAAGAAAAAACTTGATATTCGACGAATAAACATGGACAAAACGAGTTTAATACCAAGAAGGGAGGAAGGATAAGAAATCGCAAGAAAGAGAACGTGGGAAAACGGCACTCGAGCCAGCGGCGGATGTGTTCCACAGGTAACGCGAGGCTAAACAGAACAAAAAAAGGCGCAAAACTCGAACAAGTGCATTTTTTATTGGCTTGGAAAGCCAGGCCCCTGAAGAGTCAGGAGTGCGGCGGCAAATAAGAACCATCGTTGATACCTGCCGTTCCACAAGCAGCTCCTCGTCATTTCTACTTGATGTCTCCAAATTACAGGTATTTCTTCCTACTTTCATTCTCCAGAGTCTCTTAGAATCTTTTTACTTCCTTCTGCCTTTTTTTTTCAAAACTTTAGTTTTATGGGTGACAATTCGGCAGTGAAAGTTTGCTGTAATATTAAAGAAAAAAATCAATGTTTCACGGGGCTTCAACTTTGATTGGCAAGAAAAAAATTAATCAGAGCTAATTTTCAAATTTGAAGAAAAAAGAAGATTAGACGTTATGTTAAATTAGAGCAAAACTTCAATTTGAAACATTTTTTCCCTCTGAAAATTGAAATTTTTCACTCTAGATAAAAAAATTAGACCGATCTCTGATTTAGAAAAAAATAGCCAATATTTAGATGAAATTTTTCGGAAATGAGAAATAAAACGCTAAAAATGAAAAAAATGAAAAAAATGATTTTTTTGAATGATCCTTTTTTTCCAAAAATCGCTTTACATGTTCCCGCAAAAGTTCACCTTTCCGAGCTTGTTTTCGGCGACTACCGTATACTCTCCTCCTTCTTCTGGCGTCACCATCGAGATTTTCAGCACTGCCATTGCGCCTAAACATTCGTTTCCAAGTTTATCTTTTTTCGAACTTGAAAACCTTTGTAGGTCATCTGAGTGCGTGGTCCACTGATTTGGAGCGATTTTCCGTTGAAAAGCCAAGTGATCCTCGGCTTCGGATTCCCGACAATATTGGCTTGCAAAATGGCGTCCGTTCCTTCGGTGAGTCGAAGACCTCGAAGAGGAGTTCTTAACCATAAACTTCATTTTATATCTCTTTTCCTTTGAAATACCTAACGATCGGCTTTGCTCCAGGTCCACTTTTCGCATCAAGCGCGGCGAGTTCAGGCTCAGTTTCCGATTCAGATATTCCGTATGGCTGAATACATTCATTTCAGGCCAAAACCAAAATTGAAATCAGGATTTTGGCAGGGATTTATTGAAAAATGGATAAAAACTTCAAATGATGGAGAAAATTTGGAAAATTGTCATCAAATCAGAAATTCGTCGGTTAATCTTGACCTCCCTTCAAAAAAATCAAAATTATTATACCCATTTGTAACGAATTTCCGAAGTTCTCAAAAAACAGCATGAATCGAAAGTGATTTTTGTGGTTATTTGCATTGCAAACACTTTTTCAGCTTTTATATACCCCAAAAACGGATGTGAATCTACTATTTAACGAAGTTCGCTCTTAGAACTTTTATATGGATTCTAAGTGTTCCTGCATTTTGTCTCCTCAAATTTATCTGATTTTCCCCGCTATTTCTAGTACAAACCATGTCGACACTTTCTTGATCTGTTCCGTATCCCTGTTTCTGCATTTGCTTCTGCGCCACGCTGCTTGGTCGCAAAGTCTGAAAATAACCCTTTTTGTATCCATTTTTCTTTCTTTCATGTACCTGGGACAGAAATCCTTGTTTTCGGTCTTTTGTGAGACGGGCCTGTTCATTGGAGAACCAACGGTCGTACTGTTCTCTCGGCAGAAGCTGAAGTGGAACTCGAAAATAATTGTGATAACTATTTCCGGAACTTGAGCCACGCTGATCGCCTCGCCATGGACATTCGTCGCCTTGCAACTGTACTCGCCGGCGTCGTCGTTGAACATCTGCGGGATCGTCAACGACACGATTCCGGACTTGCTGTCGTGCTCCAGCTTGGCCCTGGAGATATATTTACAATGAAAACTAAGAGCCAATGCATTCGCAAATTCATAAAGATCTCATAGATAAGATTTCTTCACCGTATATTTTTTATAATTTAAACGCCCCATTAAAGGCATAGGGGCAGTAAAAAACGGTGTTTCAGTTCAAAGCAGTACTTTGTAGAGCTTTTCATTGCGAATCGAACGGTAAACTTGGGAACGTACCGAACTTCCTAGTTTTGAAGAAAAAATAATTCAAAATCGGAGAAAGGAAAGCTTGAGTTCCCGCGAAAAGGGCGCTTTGCAGTGAAGTTGCTCTATGGACAACAGGCTTCCCCGTTTTTCGGATTTTCGCTTTTTACTTCGTTTCTTTCAAACTTCAATTTTTTCTGTTGTCACCAAAGTTCTTTTCGTCACAAAAGCTTTCTATTCATGTATAATTCGCAAACTTTGATCGCAAAAAAGCGTTTTTAGTGAAAAATGATGATTTTACACAGGTTTCGATTGGGATAGCGATTATTTGTGTTTTCTTTATTACCAATATGTTTTTTCTGTTTTCTTAATCGATTTTTCAGAGAAGAAACCCTTAAATTGAAGCAGATAGCCGGTTATTTCTCACAAAATGCGAGTCTAATGAGACGTCCGCAACATCGCGTGCACAGCTACTGTAATCAGTTGTCTGAGCACCGATCCAAAGCTTTTTTCAAAATTAAAGGCGGGAAAGTAAAATCGCGTTTTTCTTCTAAAGTTGTCACATCTGTAATTTTTTTGAGTACACCGTTGGATTCGCAAAGAAAAACTATACAAGATACTGCTTTCACCTGAAACCCCATTTTTTACTGCCCCTATGCCTTCAATATATTGAAATCTTTTATTTTTTTTTCGTTTGATCAAAATTTTTTTTAGTAACAGATACACGTCAAGCAAAAAATAAATCAAAAAACAGAATGGAAAAAAAATTTAAAAAAATTTAACTTCAAGATTTTCAAATTGAAAAAAAGAATGATAAATCAAACCAAAATGTATGAATTTTGATCGCTTTTGATGAAATTATTCAATCCACGGATATTTCTTCAAAGATTCAGAGACAAAAACTTTTGAAAAACCAAATGTATCAAAAGTTTTGACCTGAAATTTTCAGAAAGTTACATGTAGAAACAGGCTTATGGCTTTCTTCAAACTCAACAAACTTTCCTATTTCTCATTTCGATGAAATAACCTGTAATTTTGAAGAGGTTTCCCGTTTTTTAGCCATTCTATGGTGGGCGCAGGAACAGCGGCGACGCGTCCCTCGAAAACCATGACCGCCCCTGGTTTCAGAGGCTGATGGCGCATTTCCTTCAGGAAAATCGGAGCGCTAGGACCGACGGGAGTTTGTGGAGGAGCTGGTGACCTGAAAAACCTTTTCTCTTATCAAAAACGGTATTTCTGAACCAACGCGATGCTTTTCGCTCCGGGAATAGGCGTTGGCGCTGGACCAACGATCAAAATGCATGTCGACTGCTTGATTCCAGCAGAGTTTGCTGCCTAAAATATTCCTCCATCATAAATAAGTCATCTAATACTTACCTGTGCTGTGAATCGTCCACTGTCAGCCGCTTGAACCTGTGAGATGATTAACCGATGTTTCAAGCCTTCTTCTTGGATCTGGAAAAATTAACTGCATTTGAACTTCAAACAAAAATAACTTACTTGGTAATCTGGACAGGTTGAAACATTATGACCATCCTTCAGCCATTTGATAGCAGGATCCGGATGACCTTCGAGTTGACATTCTAGAATAACTTGCTCCCCGACGACGGCTCTTTTGTCCGCAAGAGGCTAAAAAGTTGACAAAAATACAACTTAAAATTAACGGAAATATCTCAGGTTTTACAAAGCTACGAAAATTTACAATAACAAATTAATATCTCTAAACAAAGAAATACATTGCAATGTATTGATATCGAAAAAAGATAAATCGAATCGGAAGTTTTTTGAGTATGCTTGAGTGCGTCGACTATACTGCACACCTCTCACATACTGTGAAAATTTTTGTTTTTTGGAATTGAATCAGATTTTTCCATAGAAAAACTAGATCTAGTTTGCCTTTATATTATAAGCAGAAAATTGCGAGCAATCAGAATAAAGAGAATACCCGAATAAAAGATGGAGCAACGCGATTCGCTGCATCGCGTTCACCCAACGGCTGCTTAAACGGCATTTCTCAACTTTATCTTATATTATATGCTTCGATTTGTCGCTTATCGCTCAAAAACCCATGAACCAAGTCCCGATGTTCTGAAAAAAAAATCCACAATTGAAA
This sequence comes from Caenorhabditis auriculariae, assembly GCA_904845305.1. Lineage (NCBI taxonomy): Eukaryota > Metazoa > Nematoda > Chromadorea > Rhabditida > Rhabditidae > Caenorhabditis > Caenorhabditis auriculariae. The sequence goes on from CAJGYM010000113.1 coordinate 109,593, forward strand.
ATATTTAAAATCACGAAACAAATTTTTTGCGACAAAAAGAACGAAAAATTGGTTGTTTTAAGTTGGAGGAAGGCCGCTGACCGTTTGAGGAACATCTCGAGCCCCAAACACAGACTCGGCCTGAGGCGTTCGGCTTTCGAGAAACATTTCTCGAAAATCCTCTCGCCCACGTCTCAAAACAAACAGTCCTTCTGGCTCCGCGAATCGTTTAAATCATGCAATCCAGCATATCGGCCCCCTTTTCGAGGAAAAAAAATCTTGCCGACTGAAGGCTTCGTCAAAATTGACTCCTGTTCATCCAGACAAGTGCAGAAATATCAATGAAACTTCAAAAAAATCAACCGTTTTCTGACCTTTAAAGAGGACCAAGAAAACTGCTCAAGTGGTCTCTGCGGCTTCGGATTTGGAGTGTTTTTTCAAGGTCGCAGTCTCACACTATGAATCGTTTTTGGTTTCAAAGAACACATTGATTAATTTTCTTAATTTGTTTAAGAAGAATAAATCTTGAAAAAAAAGATCGGGAAGAGTTTTCCCCTTGAAAATGGATCATACGCGGAAAGAACTGCAAATGAAATGCAAAAGTCGTCCAGATTGTCTGCGCTCTCTGGTTTTCACTTGCTGCTTTTCTTTTCATTCGGCTGATTCGATGAGAGAAAAGAGAGCTCAGACAAGTCGTGACGATCGGAATATTTGAGGTACACCCAGACAAAAATGAATAAAGAAAACCCTGATAATTTTTTTGCCAAAAGAAGCGTGACTGCAAGACGTTCACAGATTGCAGATTTCTACTCGGCAGTTCAATTTCAATCAACGTTAGAAAAAAAGAAAACTGATTATTGGTATTCAAAAATATGTTCGGAGATCATTTCTGAATATCCGAAGTTCTTTCCAGACCTATTTTCAGCCAAACTTCGTTTCAGATTCGAAAAGAATATGGACAAAAAAGTAGCGGATCTGCAGGAAAAGAGCCGAGGTACAAGATTCGCGGGTGGCACACGCACAAACACTCGCAAGACACGTCTGTTTGCTGTTTCTACCCGCAGGTTGATCTCACAAAGCTCGAATCTCTACGCAAAATCCAGGGCGTTTTGACGTTTCGCGCATGTCGGCTGCCTTGAAACTTGATTGCTGCAGGTCGAAAACTACAAATCACCTACTTTTCTTATTATTTACCTTCAAAATCTGAAATATAAAGTGAAGGAAATGGAAGACAGATAAAAAAAGGTTTCTGATTGATGCTTTTGGAAAAAACGGCTAAGTAGTCTTGAAATTTATTTTTTCCTGGCTTTTTTTAAAATTTTCCCATTTTCAGTCTGATTTCATTTTTTTTTTTTGATTTATTGAAAGTGGAAATTCCCTTTTTATTATAGTTTAGAATGTACATTCAATGTATTTTATTCATTTTCAATAACTTTATTCGAAATCGAACACTTAAAAGTCATGAAAAGCAGCAACTTTTAAAAATGTTTCAGAAAATGAATAAAGTCTCGGGAAATATCACGAACACCTGTCGCCTCACAATAAAACGGAAGTTGACTTTGGAAAAAATCGAGAATTTTTGAAGCGTTATTATTCTCATTAAAATTTACGCCCCCCGTTCAATTTTTCTCGGAATGAAAAAGCGGAAGATAGAAAAAGTAGTTTACGAATTTCAATTTAAAAATTTTTGTAAATAAAGTCAAGTCTTAACTTTTAAACTTATTATAAATTTCAAATAGAAAATAAAACAAGCTCTCTCCAAAATTTTGAATGAATCGAAACCAAACGAGCTTTGAGAAATAAAGCCAAAGCCGAAAGTTTTAGAAAGAACCAGTTCTGGACAGACTGAAGTATTTTATAATTGAAGAACTCTTCCGAAGAATCGAAAATCGAACAAATGAGGCAGAAAGTCTAGGAACGGTCGAGAGGAAGCAAAAAGATGAGAACAAAGGTGGAAAAAGCGGGATGATGGATCCGCGGAAGGTTGCTCCCGAGTGCTCGGGCGTCGCCGCCGTCCACACTGCTGTAAAGTTCGTCGAGACATCGCTCGATCCTGGAGACGCAGACTTTCTGGAACCCTTCGGCTTCGGCCTCTCCCACCAGGCCGGACATATAAAATGGGGTTCTAAAACTGAGCCTTTTTAAAGATGCTTCTCATTTATGTATAAAATTGTGACACTAAAAACTTTTGACATCCACAAGCTCAAAAAACCTCAGATTATATTTTATTCTTCTTCTTCTTCTTCCAACGCCTTTGTACCGCGTGTGCGGCATTAGCCGAGGTCCTATCCTGATATCAGAGATAATCAGTGGACTGGCTCTAGTGACATATCCGACCTTGTGTGTGACGGCTGGGGATTTCTAAGTCACGCCTTTCCACTACAAAACATTCTGTTGCACCGCTTAAATTAAATTGTATGCCTTTTTTAAATTTAAAGCCTGAAGAGATAATTCGTATTTATCTTCAAAAAAACCTTCTAATCGAAACGAGGTTATCTCCTGAAGTAAAGCCCCACCAAAAAAATGTTTCTTTTTCCTGTTATCTAACTGCTTTTTTTCTTTTATTAAAATCTGATAACTCATCGCCAATTTTTCAATAAAATCTTTATCTTATTTCTTCGATAATAGTCGAATAACAAGTCAAGAATAATTAAATACGGGTTATGAAGGAGATCAAGATATTTTTTTCAAACAAGAAAAAAACCTTTGTATCATATAATTAAGCAAGCAGATTAGTCATATTTTATAATTAACACATATGAAGTTGGTGAGACGGCTTTTGAGGTCTAGAATTTCGCAATTAAAGTTGAGATTCAGTTTTTTATTAAGCTTTAGAGTGTTACAATGTGGATTGAAGTTCACTGGCGAGTGAAATTAAACAAGAATTCAATACTGGAAGTTTTCTCTTCACATGACTTTCAATTCAGGAAAAAATTAGAGCAATCTAGCGATCGAGCGTTGATACCTTATCACAAAAATGATATGTATATCACTTGGGTCAAATAATTTTCAGGCTTATTTTTCTCTATGTCTAAACACGAGCCGATCACATCATGCCGGCCTTTTGCAGGTTCTTCTGGATGATCGTGTCGATCACACTCGAAATGACTAATTGAACCTGAATATTTTGATATAAACTTTTGAAAGCTTGCGGAGATGAAGATAGTATTCATTTTAAGAAAGCCTCAATATGTGGGCATGGTCTCTTCATGAAGTTCTGAGGTGTCCCATAGATTTTAAAGTAGAAAATGAAACTAGTTAAAATTCTGCCTTTTTTCAAGATTTTTTCAGCTTTACCAAGGTAGTTTTTCGAAAGTAATTTTTTTGAAACAAAAAAAAATTTTTTTTTTCTGAACAAGCTAGATTCAGAACGATCCGCTCTGCAAATCCAAGAAGAAACCTGATTAGTGTCTGTGGCGCAAGTCTCGTGCATGTAGATCGTTTTCTTGTCGGGATTCAGATTCAGTTCAGCAAATTTCACTTTTATAAAAGAAACGGCTTCGTCGTAGTTTTGACCACCTGAAAAGGTTGGAATTAGGAAGAAATCGGTAAAATTTTTCAAAAAATATTTTAAATCCTAAACTTTCCTTTCGAAATACTGATGCGCTCGAGCTATTTCTAATAGAATAATTGATTGAAGTTATGTGAAATTAAAAAAACTTGAAAAAAAGTTAGAAATTTAAAAAGAAATATTTTGCCTTTTTTTCGCCGTTTTTGAATCCAATTTTTGACTACTAATATCAATTATACAAAAATTTATTTAAGTCTGTTTCTTACATTGTGATAGCGTTTCGCTCATCAGTACCTATTCTAGAGGACTTTACTGTTTCAGCTCTGTGGACGAAAAATTCGCGAACAACTACATCCTTGATCATAGGAAGAAAGCCGTTCAAAGTCGGGAGCAATTATAAGATACATCCAGCATTGGAAAATTGTCAAATCTTTTATGGGGCTTCGAGGAGTTTCGATTCTCAGAAATTAAACTAAATTTGTATACAATTTTGTACACGAAACGCGATTAATTTTATTCTCCCTTCCTATTTTTCGGATTGGAAAAATCAGTGCAAACCTTCGTAGTCCGGAAAAGCGGTAGTGATGTTGACCCTCTGGATTTTCTCCATAAACAAATCCTTTTTGTTCAAGAAAAGAATCATGGCCGTGGAGATGAACCAAGTCGAGTTGCAGATCGAATTGAAAAGCTGCATGGATTCGACCATTCGATTCTACAGAATTAGCAGCTTTTTAAGTAATAAAGATCAATTGAAACCGTGTTCTCGTCCTCAAAAAGGACTTGATCGTATTCACTGATGGCCGTGATGAAAATGATCGACTCGACGTTGTCGAAACAATGGATCCACTGAAAATATCGACTCCGGAGAATAAGAGCGTAAACTAATTTTGCAGTTCACCTTTCTTCTTTCTGACCGCTGACCTCCCACGTCGAAAACCCTAAAGTTCTCATTTCTTGAAAGTTCTATGAGAAAGGTTTACCTAAAGTCGAGTTCCTTAATCTTGAACTTGACTTCGACGACTCCCGTTGTAGCGACTCGGGAGTAGAGGATATCCTGTTCACTGGGCCGATACCCTGGCTCGGAGATCCTCGCGCAATTGTCCAAGAAACTTAAAATAGTATTTAAGTTGGTAAAAAGTGGAAAAAAAGGAAAGACGGACTATTTCGCCGAATCGGGAAGCTGGTATTCACTGCGCATTTCGAAAGCTTTCTTCACACCTGGATCGCTCCTGGAAAATTGGAAGTTCTCAAGGAAATCGCTAATCTGAAAATATAAAGTGGTCCGTTCAACAATTTTTTCTAAGGCGTTTGGAAGTTTATGGATGAATTTCATGAAGGTCTCCGAGAGAAAAATCTGTTTCCAGTGTTATTTGAAGTCATGGGAGCGCCTCAGCCATAAAGTTTGGACAGAATGAAATTCAATAAAGATGAATTTGAAGTAAAATAAATAACAAGTAACATAAATACCAGAGCGACTGAACAGCCCGCGAGACTTCCTCTGTCAGCGGTTCACTTTCCTCTCCGGCCTCTTGGACTCGCATTACAATCGCCTTGTCGCTCTTCAATTTTCCAAGTATATATTCCAAACCACGATTGTTGATGAAAAGTCGATAAAATAAAGCTTCATGCACGTTGAACTTCTATTTGAGCAATTTCATTGCCGTGCTTATTGTGCCAGTGGAAATTTTTTCCTTCATTACTTTATAAGGTATTTGAACAACTTTCTGGTCTCTAGAAGAGTTTTCCCTGTTATTTCAATGAAGGATTGATAAAGAAATAACAAAAAGAAACTTTATTGAAAAAAAACCTCTTTCTGCAAATCTTCCAGCGGCAAATGCAAGACGCCGTCCATCGCCTTCAGAATCGTGCACATCGAAGAAACTGTGTTATTGAAGACGATGGCTCGTTTCTCATTGATTTCTTCCTCAGAAAATCCGTTGCTGTGCAAAATTCTGCAATTGACGATCGTCAAAGAGGAAAAAAGTCGACTAAAATTCTGGAAATTTAGAGGTCATTACGAACTTCGCAAAAATACTTCAAACGCGACCTTGAAAAGAAAAAAAAAGAAATGAACTAACTGCATTTGTTTCAGAACAGTAGACTTTCCACATTCTCCAGCTCCTTGAAAAACCAAACTAATTAATCAGGGAGAATAAAGGATTGAAAACCGAGAAGCAAAAGCTTGACGATGCTGCTGGCGGCTCTTTTGTCCGCATTAATTTGCTTCTCGATCTCTTTGTTTCGCGTGTTTCCTTCTGCGTTCTCTTGACTTTGGCAAGACCCCATCGCACTGAATTTCCCTTTTATTATTAGTATCGAAACATTTTGAGGTCTCTAGAAAAAATATCTATGTGAGATTATGAAATTAAGAATGTTTACCAAACCTCTCGGGTTTGGAAAAAAGTAAAATAAAGGTCGTTATGAAATTAGATAAACTACAGAGTTTATTGAATTTGGTTGCTTGAGTAGAACCTTGTACTGCTTAAATGTCAAAAACAACGTCCATTTTGAGCTTGCTATATATTCAGGTTAAACATTTGGTCCTGCATCAGTTTAATTTATGAAAAAAGCAAAGAAAAGAGAAGAGCCCCATATAAAAAATAGAAAAATACAGAGGAGAATGAAAAGGTGCGATTGAAACAAAAAGTAAATGCTTAGATGAGAAACATTTTCAAGAAAAATGACATCATATGCATAATCTTTTTTCAAAAAAAAATTATTTTTCAATGAGTTTCATTCAGTCTGCGTCTTTTTTAGTATCGATATCAGCCCTGACTGCCCGAGATGAAATGAGATCAAAAAATGGACTTTGTTATATCCAGTTCGAAACTAGGTTAAACAGGTATAATGATAAAGCAGAGATTTGAGGAGAGAAATCAATGGGAACCGCGGTTTGTAGCCGTGCGGGCGCTCCCGCGGCCGCTCTTTTCTTCTTATTAGCCCTACCTTCACCTCGTGTTTCAGTTGGATTTTTTCAAGAGTACAAGCTGAGGACAAAATGATTTTTCCAGACTTGGAATCAAGGAAAGGTTGAAAAACAGTGCAGAAACTACGCCTTGGGTACGTTACAATAGGGACGATACAATTTATTGAATGTCAAACCGACTGCGCTCACTTCTACAATTTTTGGCCGGGAAACATTAATGTCGACCTGTTTTTTTTTTTGCACAACATTTTGCTATTAATTCTATACATTCTCAAGAATGCATACTAGCTATTTAAAAGCTTGGAAACGAGCTAGAATCAATGGAATTCTTTGAAAGCTTCTTTTTGAGGAAGCAGAACGAAGGTCTCAACGGAAAATCTTGGTTTTTTTTTCAACTTTCCTGTTGTATTATTCATCATGCCCCGTTCAAGTCGATAGTTAATATGATTCAATATCTCCATGGAGTTGCTTTCAAACAAACGAAAACGAAGAATCATAAAATTTGCGCCTTTAGACGCAAATTGAGTTGGTTACACGTCATTCCAACTTTTTCAAGAACACTTCGAAAACTCACGGTTACTATTCAAACTGGTGTGTCGATTCTCGGGTTATTCCTTCTCCATGCTTTCTTTTCCCGAATCGAAAAGAAAAACCTGAAATTTAAATAACAGGGCAAGAAATTAAATTCGATTTCTTTGTTCGGAAACGGTAACGCAGAAAAAGAAGAGAAAACACGAGGGGAAACATAAATTGCACGGAGAGGTGGATGTAAGGATAAGATAAAACGGCTCCGAATGAATAGGTGTCTAATTCGAGAAGATCTTCTTGTCTATAGTTCAAGCAGACCGATTCTTGAGGGATTTTGAAGGAGATTAAGACTTGACTTTCGAAACACCTATCGATGCATCCATTTGAGAGAAGGTAAATACTCACAAAAAAAAAACTTCAACTGATGTGCATAATGTCGTGTTCAAAGTAATTTCCGCGAAATGCAAAATGGTCTCTGACCCTCCAAAATTTAGTTATCTTTCTCTTTCTCTGACGGCTATTTTGAATTTCGCGGAATCACTTTGAACACGGCATAAGAAAAGTAAAATTGAAATTCAAAATAAGAAATTTCAAATTTTCGAGGAAAAAATTCACCAAGTTGCAGAATGACGCAATCCTACATTCTATACATCCTAAAAGCACGGAAACTTCAAAAAAATAAGTTGAAAAAAAATAGTGGGAAGTAGGTTATGGACATATTTAGAGATAAAATTGGCAACTTTTTGAGTTGCTTATAAATTTAGAAAAAAAACTGGAATCATAGAGAACATAATAAAACATCCAAGTTTTTTTATTTCCATCAGGCTTTGGAAGTTTCGGTGAAGTTGCGTCAAGAAACGGCACCTATTTTGATTTGTTTTTTTTTTCAACTCGGATTTTTTTTTCTCAATTCATAAATTCATTCCGAAAAAAAAATCAATATCGCAGAGGTTATATAGTTCGTTTATTTCTAAAAACAATCCTGTGAGAAAAATTAAATTTGATTCAAGCGAAAAATTTATCATGAAAATAATAATGTGAAGTTTTTCATGTTTTTACAATTATTTCATAACTCGTTCCGGAGCACAGCGAAACAAAAAAAATAGAAAGCAATACAAATATCAGAAGACAATTCGTGAGACAAGGGCGGATTATGAAAGAAAAAAAAGGGTTTTTGTAGTCAATGGAAAGAAGAAAATATGGTTGATTGTCTTCTCTCTCGGTTACTACAAACGGCGAGCTCGATGAAAAAGAATCATTCGTCTGAAAGGTCGTTTGAGTGGTTGCTTTTTAGTCATTTGAGATAAGTGGGGAAAATAAAAACAAAAGAGGGCCTGAAAATTAAAAATAATTTAAAGATGAGCTGGTTTAAAAAAAAGCGGAATAGTATAACCATAGGCGAATCAAGAAAGGTTATCGCGATATCCTCTGAGGTATATCGCAGGCTCGGAAGTCTCACGATGGTACTTCGAGGATACCTCTGAGAACTTCGAGCAAAATGAGAAGAGCTTGAAAGAGACTCTAAAGTACCTCCGAAATGGCTCAGATATAGCCAAAAGGTATGATGCAGGTCACACGTGGGGGTCTTCACAATCCATTTTGTGAGGTATCTTTGTGGACACATTATGGTACCCTCCCCATCTTGTGTCCCGATTTGCAGCTTTTTTACAGTTTTTTCGAACATCTAAACTCATAAAAAGGAGAATGGAAATAAAATTCAAAAAAATCCAGGAGCGTGGGTCGAGAAAAAAAAAATCAACCAAAGAAAGACGTCATTATGAAACACCTGCTTCATTTTTTGTGTTCTGCTAAAACTCTACAGCATGAGGTGTTCTGAAAGCCTTTTTAGATAAAAAATCTTAATCTTAAGACTTTTTTGAAGCTTTTACATGATGTGAAAGTCTCAGGGAGTATACAATTCTATGAAACCAAGGAAAACTTCTCCTAATCTCAGCCAAATTTCGGAGCCATCTGATAACAAGAAAAAGTTTGTTCGGACCTGCAGTTTTCCGAGAATTTCCTATAAAAGTTTTCATTCTCATACACATTTTATTTGAATCATTATTCGTTCCTTCACGTGAGTTTCTTGGTCTTAACTGCTGGCCGGGCAAACACCTGATTTAGAAGGGAATTTCGTCGGAAAACGTGGTATGAGAAAGACGCAATCACCGTTTTTTCACACACCCCAGTACTAGACTCGCTCTCTGACCAAAATAAGGAAATGTTCCTGAACGCTGACATGAGATTTTAAATAATAATTTGCGTAAACAGGAAGTTGGAAATGAAAAAATTAACAAAGTTAAAAAAATCTCCTTAAATAGTTTTTTTCAACGAAAAATTATCACTCATTTTGATTTTTGATTTAAAAACTGAATGAAAAGCTGTGAAAAAAACAAAGCAAGCCAATTAATAAAATCGCAGCATTATATTCATGATAACAATTGGGAAAAAAGAGTTCTTTGGTCAAAATATTTGAAGAAAATTTCCTATATTTGAGTGTCTCATGGTTAGGGACCGCAGGCCAATTTCCAAAGTCAGTGATATAAAGTTGAAACCTATATGAAAAGAAAGCTGATGGCGATCGAGAGCTAACTGCGAAAAACAGAAAAGAAAAAAATATGAAAAAAATGAAAAAAAGTTATAAGCAAAAAAAGTGGCGAAATCGGGGAACCACTTTTTGTGTAGAAACTTTCCGTCAGGTTCACAGGAAAAAGGGGCGTGTTTATAGATGCCGCGCGCTCCTTGCTGTGCGCTAATTCACGCAGGAGACGTTTCGAAAACATATTTATTTGAGTTTTTAGAAGTTTTAAATGAAATATTAGAGTTTTCATATTGAACATTGCTCTTTTTCAATATCAGCCTACTCTTCAAGCACTCACGCTGTTGAAAAGCGAGTTTTGAAGAAGGTTTCAATGCATTTCGTAAAAAAAGAAAATAACCGACAAAATAGACCTTTGCGAAGGACAAACAGCATTAAACCGAATTGAAAAATGTAACAGTCTACTAAGAAATTTACTGAAAAAAATATGTAAATAATCACCAAGTCCTTTTTTTCAGAGAGTTTTTAAAAAGGGCGAAAGCGTTTTTTTACTTTTTGATTTTTCTACTTCTTTTTATTTTTTTCTAAAGTTTGTGCGTCTACATGGAGTGTACGTAAACAATTATTTAGAATTCTTTACTTGACATTCTGAACAAATTCGAAAAAAGTTGAGTAAAAGCGAAATTTAATACTTTTCTCGCTGCTATAATGGATATAATGATATAGGAAAAAAAGATTCCAATTATGAAATGAGTAAAAAAAGCAACTATAAAGCCACAATAAAATGAGAAAACTTAAATAGAATTCATAAATAGTTTAAAAAAAACCTTCTTCACGCTTTCGAAAAATTTCGTGGCCTTCGCGGTGTCTGCAGATTTCCAGCGACGCGCAGTTTTAAAAATAACTTTCGAGCGTTAAAATTAACCATACTTTTCGGGCCATCCTAGGAATTTGTTTATTTTTCGATATGTTGTAGAGAAATGTCTAATGTTTGATATTATGAAATAAAAAAACTTGCCCAGAACGCTTTTGAGCCGTTTTCAAAGCGTTACAAAAAAACGGAAATTTTAAGCTTTCATATAAACTATATAAACGATGAAAAAAACTTAGTTTTTCTATTTTTTTAAAATTTGCAAACAACTGCAAACAACCGTTTAAAAAAATATAATCAGTAATTATCGATTGCGTTTTTTTCGAAAATAAGGAATTTCGAAAAATCGTGATTTTTCAAATTGCGTTGTTTTTTTGAGGCCAACCATAGAATTTTTTTATTTTTTTGCCAGAATATGCGTTTTTTTAGTTGCTTTATGATATTCAAGAATAAAAAAAAGTTGCCCAGAAACTTTCAAGAAAAAAACGGGATTTTTTTATCCGTTTTTCGGCCACAAATGCGTTTTTAAAAACTGTCGTCGTACATTCTTATTTCTCATTTTTTTCAGTATTTTTCTTATATGTAGTATTGTTAAGCATAGCCGATTGTATGTTTCCCCCAATTTTTTCCCAAATCGGTACAAGAAAACTGTTTTAAAATATGAAAAAGAACCAAAATGCAACGAAAATGACGAAGTTTTTTGAACAGCGAAGTGGGCGTGGCTCTGCGGTCCCTACTCATGGTGAAAAAAAAAGGCTCGAGTTAAAACCAAATAGTTCAAAAGGAACAAAAAACGTTTTGAAATAAATCAAGAAGTAGAAATTTTGAATGTGGAGAGGAACCGAAAATAAACGAAAATAATATAAATTATACATAACTTTACAGTATAATCAATACATCTCCGAAATAAATTTTTTTGGTTTAAAAATCTGCTAAATCAAAGGAGATCAAATAACTATTCAAGTATATATTCAAGTACACTCGCAAATTTATTTTTATCTGTGCATCTCAAAATCATAAATAAAAAACTCTTTGACGTTTTTTTAATGACCAAAAAAACGAACAAATTGAAAAAAACGGAAATGAAGTGAGTCGCAGGCGACGAGTAGGCGAATTTTCTTTTTGAAAGTAGGTCAATTTTTATATGAAAAAAAATTCCTCGAGAAAGAGACCGAATAGCTGAATATCAAAACTTTTTTTCTTCAAAAAATCTAAGCAGGCGCTGTGGAAAATTTTTTACCACTTTCAAAAGTTGGAAAACCCTTTGTTCAAATTTTTCAACTTAGGCCGAGAAAATTCGAATTTATCAAGGTGTGTTTCATGAAAGACGGTTAGTTTTTACAGCAGAAAAAAGCCACCGTAAACACAGCTTTTTCCCACAAAAAATCAATAAAGACATCGAGAAAAAAAGGTATCGTAGCGAAGTTTGGTCAAATATGCACCGAAATGATCGGAATATTTTTTTGAGAAAGCTTGCGCGGAATGGGCTATTGAAAAAAATTTCATACCTAAAAAAATTTTTTTAAATTATACTTTTAAATATTATACTGTGTGATCTCACTGTTTCGCCATTTCCATGAGGGATGTGAAACTAAAATTCATAACTAGCTCAAAACTAGACACGTGATTGGTGCTTTCCGATAGAGCGCATAAGGTTGAAAAATGGAGGCGGTTTTTTTTTAGTTACCCGGTCTCCGAACCTGCCAATTTCGATAGATAGAAGCATTTCATAAGGATCTTTTATATGGACACGCGACGAGAAAAACACATGCTTGATGAATTGGAAGACAAAAAAAGGGGGAAATTAGAATTGAAAAATTTTCTTCGCAGTTTTTCTATAATATTTCTTCGTAATTCGCACTTTGAAGTGGCGAGCTCTGGTAATTGAATAAATCATTCCGATTTTCTTACGTGAAGTAAAAATTTTCTCCAAATGAAGGTTCCTATAAGATGATTAGGAAATTTGGAGCGAGAAAACAATCAAACTTAATTTTCTGAAAAATTACCATTGGTTTGCGATTTACAGAAAAGTTTCACGATGGAGCACAAAAACCCATATTTTAGAGGCTGTTGTTCTCAACACCAGACCTGCCACTTTTCAATTGAAAAAGCTTCCCATAAGGACCTCGTGTTTTTAAGATACACGCAATGAGAAAAACACAGGTTCGAAGGTTCCGAAGAAAATGGCCGTGGGGCAAAAAAGGTAGCGAGAAGAATGAGAGACGCCGAGACACAAACAGCGGCTTCCAACAGCACCTGGGCAACCGGTAATCACCGACCTCGACTCTTTTCTTCGGCTTTCGCTCCCATTCTCCGGGGCGGATTTGGCGCCGGCAGGTAATCCTTCCGCACTTTTTTGTCTTCATCAAGGTTACACACAAGAAAAAAAGTACAGAAATAGCCACAAGGTGTTGGAGAAAAACACGTCTCAAAGATTTGATAATTAGCCGTTTCCGAAGTTTTCGAAAAAATCTTAAAAATTTCTGGCCGCTTTCGACAATCTTAACTTTGGGTCGCTCGTAACTTGTTAGCTAATGTTCTCAAGGTTTTTTTTTAAGAAGATGAACCAAAATAGATTTACACGCGTACAGAAGAGATTTGAAGAATCTTCGGATTCCAGCCATAATGCGATGTTTTCAGCCATTGCGACAGAGGCATTTCAAATTGCGAAAAAAAAGTCAAGATCCTTTTTTACGAGTGTAAACTTCAAAAAAGAAAAAAAAACATCAATTTAAAAGTCACAGGCAAAGAGGGTACCATAATGTGTCCACAAAGATACCTCTCAAAATGGGTCGTGAAGACCCCATAATATGTCCATCGTGAGACCTCCGGCATACCTTTTAGCTATATCTGAGCCATCTCGAAGGTACTTCAGAGTCTCTCTCAACACCTTCTCATTTTGCTCAAAATCCTCAGAGGTATCCTCGAGGTACCATCGTGAGACTTCAGAGCCTGCGATATACCTCAGAGGGTATCGCGATAACCTTTCTCGATTTTCCTATGGTTTACCGTCTATTTGAATAGCCTGAAGAACACTTCAAAGAGACAGCGAAAAAAACTTTCAGAGCTATCGAAGCAACGGTAACTAGTTTCTTTTGATAATACCGAAGCCGTTGATGATGTAATCAAATCAAAATGAAACACCAAAAAAGCGTTTTCACCTGTGCGGACAATGAAAAAATCTCAAAAATTATCTCAATGATTTTCCAAGTTATCACCTGGTATCTGATTATTACTGAGAACACTGGTAAACAAAAATTTTTCCAACAAATTAAAAAAGACGTGTTTTCTCACGGCTGCTTCCCAAGATCATTAACGGCGACGCAAAAGTTTCACATGTTAATTAACGTTAACTTTTTCTGGAAACCACGCCTACTTATTATTAAACCAAACTGTACCTGAGCATCAAAAAGTATTTTCAACAAACGTTTTATCGTGCTTTGAACATTTCTTAATTTTGTTCAACCTGTGTGAATTGGTCATTCCGACCAAGGCTATGGCTCCGCGACACCCTTTCTCCTTCGCTTACGACCACATCACGTTTAAAACATGCCATCCCGTCCGATCTGGCAAGTTAAGCAAAGTTGAGAGCCGGTAGTACTTGGATCGGAGACGGCTAAGCTTTTTGTTATTTCAGAACTGAGCGAATCAATTTGAAACACAATACACCCTCTTTTTTTAACTTTCTCATTTCTATTGAAAATCAAATTTCATGGAACCTTTTACTTTGTATAAATAAATGAAAAGGTCAAAAAGAAAAAAAGGATCAAAGGTTTCGAAATTTAAAAAAAAACAAAAGGGAGGCTGAGAAAAGGAAATATTTAATGAACGGAGCTCCGTTCAACCAGAGAAAGGAAAAAATTCAGGAGGAAAAAAGCGCGGTTTTTCATCAATTTCCTTCCTCATTTCGAAATCAAACTAAATAAGACTTTCCCTGTCGTTCACCATTGAAAAAGATTATTGTTAATTTATTTCTTTTTATTTGTTGAAGCCATGAGAAGAGCTAGAAAGGGGCCTGAAAAACTAAAAACTAATTTTTAGAAATAACAGGAAGAATGTTGAACAGAGAATAAAGGAAAAAGATATGGTTGAACTTGAATAATTGGATGATAACGTTGGCCGTGGCTTAATTCTCAGCTTAATTGATAACTCGAAAGAGAAAGTGAGAGCTCGATGAGATTTTTATATGTTTGGGATGTGCTACAAATGTATTTTTGAAAAAAAAATGTCCCTTTGAATGTTTGCAACTTTGGACTTAAGTATGTAGTTTGAACATGCATTCAACCTTATTATAAATCCTATTTTCTTTCCAAAATTTACGATAAAACATAGGTATTGAAAAAAAATTTTTAACAGGAAAAAAAGACACTTTCATATGAATCTATAAAAAGTACTAAAAAGAAACGCCTTTTTTTTTACTAAAAACTGTTTCATCATCAAAATTTAAAGCAAAAAAAAAGAAGTTCAACTTTGCAAGCTCAAACTTGCGAAAATTTTGCGCTTAATAGGAATTCGAAAATTTAAAACTTGTGATTTCTAAAATATCCAATCGATTCGAATGAACTTTAGTAACAGAATAGCTACTTACTATTGAGCGTTGGAGTGTGCTCTGAAGTTTGGAAATTTCAATTTCGCAGAAACCGTGTATTAATAATCACTTTTCCGAATGTGACAGTAAATCAGTTCTTGATGAATGAGTGAAAGAAAATCAGGAAATTGTAGGTTTTTTGGGAAGCCAGTCGAAAATCCTTGTTTGATTGGACGGCCACGCCCCTTTTTCGAGAAAGCGCGAGACATTTCTTCGGAGAGATTAGTGTAAGAAGTCCATAAAAACTTATTTGAAGTTTTTATTTTCTTGAGAATGACCAATTAGTACCGTAACTGTGTTCCAGAGCCCTGTTCGCCTTAGCTTTTATTAATGGGATTGTTCATATTTGGCTCAGCTTCTTTTTTCAACCCTGTGAAATTTTTCACACTACGTATTCAAAGCTTGTAAAATCAGCTGATAAAATGAAGAAAAAGAGTGTCGAAAAAGGCAGGAGTTACGCAGAAGTACTCGACGGAATTCCCAGAAACGAGCCGGTAAGTGGCGCGGCCTTTGTCGTCGAGATTACCGACAAAACCTGGATTTCATCCGCACTTATCCACTAATGCACGGCATTGTGCACGCCGGATTACTTATCAATTCAGCCATTGCCTGAGGGAAAAAAAAAACGGCGCCGAGGTTTCCCACTGCCGCCGTTTCTTATTGCCGTACTTGCGTCACGGACCGATTACTTTTTTTTTGCGGAGACACGTGAATGGACTACGAGGGCGGCTGGTTGTTATAGAGAAAAGTGTACTCCGAAAAGCTTTGTTAAAGCTAAAGTTCGTTAGCTTGGAAAATGCTGAAGTGGAGAGAAAACTGAAAAAAGTTCCCAGAATCTCAAATATGAGATCCAAACATTGCTATGAT
Source organism: Caenorhabditis auriculariae (assembly GCA_904845305.1). NCBI lineage: Eukaryota > Metazoa > Nematoda > Chromadorea > Rhabditida > Rhabditidae > Caenorhabditis > Caenorhabditis auriculariae. Next base: position 125,402 of record CAJGYM010000113.1, read on the forward strand.
GAAATTAAAGCCCGAAAATTTCGTTAACATCGTAGTTTGTTGGTATGAAACATGCGTTCTATCGAGTAACGTTAGGAAAACGGAGGGCGTTCCATAGTTTTACGTAAAAAGTAAAATTTTTTTAAAAAAAGCATCATTTTTTTGCGCAAATTTCTATATAAAAGCTGAAAATTGATTTTCAAAGGTACGTTCTCTCAAATTCTGTTTATAGCCTATTCCCTATAGAGGTAATCATTCGGTTAAATAGTTAATTTTTTTTTAAATTGGGAGTTTTTAAAGACAGAGGACTTGAATTTCCGAAGTACGACGGCTCTTCGCCTTGGAAACTTTGTGAAATTTGCCTGAACTCCATTAGAAATAACAAAAGCCTCCATGAAAAGACCTTACTAGGGCATGGTCTCCGCTCGACAACAAGTTGAGAATTGAGACTTTGTGGCTGGATAGGCCTAGGTGAGAGTACTCGGGATCAAAAATAAAATTCTGCTAAACCCCACAGGCAGCCGAGGAAAAGCTCGTCAAAATTTTTCCAGCGCGCATATGGCCGCGCTCGGAGTCTTCGGCTAGCAATTGGCGGCGTGGTGTAGTGGGTTGTGGTCTTGTGCATTATCAATATTGTGACCACGGTTCGAATCCTTTTGGCGGAAATCGTTTTTGCCAGCTCATAACTTTATTCCTTTCTCATTTTTGGGATTTTTTTTTTCAAAACTTTACATCAAAACTTGTAGAAAATTATTATTTCTACTCTTTTTCTCATGCCAAGTTTTTCTTCTCGTGTTGAAGAACTGTTGAGGAGGTTATTCTCAAATATTTTTGTTGGAAGACAGGCAATCGGCAGCATAGTTATTAAAGTTAAGCTTCTTTCGCCCAAATTTCTGTTGGAATCTTCGAAAATCGCCATATCTTCTGACACTTGGAAGGCGAAAACGAACGGAAAAGTTTCATTTTAGTTGTTTTATCGTGTTACTATGTTTCTGTTTAGTACACTTGTGTCCAAAAAACAGGTAGTCGCTTTTTAAAAAAGCTCAAAGTTTTATAACATATCTACTCGACGTGAATTTTCATAAACAGATCGTTTTCTTCATCGTCTTAAAGTAGAGAAAAAAAAAACGAAAAAAAAAATTTCAAATCAGTATTTTGTTTTTATTGTGATTTTTGTGAATTTTTTTGTAGATTTTTTTGAAAAAAATATCCCAAAAAAATGAAGAAGGAATAAAGTTGTGAGCCGGCAAAAACGATTTCCGCCAAAAGGATTCGAACCCTGGTCACGATATTGATAATGCACAAGGCCACAACCCACTACACCACGCCGCCAGTTGCTAGCCGAAGCCTCCGAGCGCACCCATATAAGCGCTGGAAAACTTTCGACGAGCTTTTCCTCGGTCGCCTATGGGGTTTAGCAGAATTTTATTTTTGATTCCGAGTACGGGGGGGCCTGTCCACCCACAAAGTCTCAATTCTCAACTCGTTGTCGAGCGGAGACCATGCCCTAGTTAGTTTCTCTTTGACAGCTCTCTAACTTCATTGGTTTCATCAACGTCTCAGCAAACGTTTATTTCGAAATAAATAGAAAAAAAAACTGGAGAAATTGTGAAGTTTAGCGAAGTCTATTTTTCAAGGAAAGAAGTTTTCAGATGATCGGAAATCTCTTCAGTTCTTTATACTACAACTATTTGTCCACTACAAACACTTTAGGGTTAAAAGAAAAAATTCATTCACAAAACGCGAATCAAAACTGAGAAAAACAACAAAAGACGCATCAACAATAAAATTATCAACAAAAACGATAGGAAAAATACGAATGACAAGGTAAAAACAGATTGAAAGGTGATATAAACTCACGCGCAAATAACCGTATCATCTCTTTTAAATGTGTAGTAAAATTAAAGAATCTAAAAACTGACGGTATCAATCTAAAAAAAAAAAAGAATATTAAAACGTGTAATAATAACAACTATGACGGTGGAACTTCACAGCAAAGGTACATAACAGATTGAAAAAAACGAAAAGTTTTGAAAAACTTTCGAAGGTCTTTTTCGAAGTCTTTTTGCAAATATGGAATTGGCGCAGCATTTTATTTTTTTCAGAAAAGGAAAAAAATATTAAAAAAATTAAGGGCCTCATATTATTAACCGTTTCTGACAGGAAATTTAAAGTTACAAAAAAATCGTGAAAAAAACAAGGATATAATTTTAGTTTGCCATTTTCCAGCAAACTTCTAATACTTTTTTTTACGAAATTTTCTAGGCCCCGTAGTTCAAATTCATTGAAAGAGAACTTAAGAAAATGTTTTAGGACGATGATATTAACGATGGAATCTTTGAGAATAAGATTTTTGACGTATAACCTTCCTACTCAAGCTACCAATGAAAATGTCCGATAAAATGGAATGTTTCATTCCTCAGAATCGTCCAAAACCTCGTCGGCTTCCTCGACCTGGTTCCACCAGCCAATGCAGCCGAGTCCCGTGCCTGCCATCGTTCCAATGATTTCCATTGACTTTTCTCTTCGATTCTCCTCGATCGTCAGGTCCGGCTTGGTGTCTCTGCAAGATCAACTTTTCAGTTTTTTTTTTCGAATTTCAGTCGAAATGAACCTAAAAATGACTTCGACGACTTTGAAGCGGACAACCTTGCCAGGGTCCATGTAGAGCTTGGCCGGAGGTTCGGATTCTTCTTCAGAAGCGTACTCCCAGTACCAAATCTGGCCGTCGTCCTCGAAGACGTGAGGCTCTGGCAACCGCGCCGCCGGCACGAAGATGTCCTCGAAGAACTGCACCGACAGAGTCAGGCCGGCTCGGCTCGACGCCACGACCTTCGCTTCGATCACCTCGTCCACAAATGGCCGGAACACCACTAGGCGAAACTACAAAAACCTTAAACTTGCTAAAAGTTCATTTCTAAGAAAAAGCAGATTACTGAACTTTCGCACCAAATGCAAGTAACTTCCGCAAAGTTCAAAATCATCTCTGGCTCTCCAAATCTTATTAATAACTTTTTCTCTGATTTTTGTCTCCAACATCATTCCTGCTACTCAATCTACCAAGGGACTTGGTATAATAATCGACGACAAAAACAAAACAGGCTGAAAAAATTGTTTTTACAAGACTACTTACATTTAGCGATGAACTTTCTCATAAACTATTTTCAATTAGTCAGAAAAGTCCTTACCGAAACACTAACACGCCCCGCCCCTTCGCCAGGTAATATGAAAGTGACGCCGGCTTCTGTGACGTCATAGACACAAATACAGAGACCAAGCTCAGGAACGACCTGAAAATTCCGCAATTCAGAAAATTTCAAATATTTTTCAAACTTTATTTGACAGTCGCTCATTGAGTCGTCGCTTCAGGACCTGAAAAAATGCTTTTTAGGAGTAGGAAGTCATGAAACTCACAGTCATCTGATCTTTTCCCATTTCATGCGGCTTTATCGCCACCGTATCCCTAAGTAGGGAGAGAACGAACATTTCCGTCCCACTACTACAAATTCCGTTAGCATAATTTTCCCAGAGTTGAGGGCAGATAGAATTTGCGAGAAACGCACGCAAAAAAATCGGTAGTATTTAATGATGAGATATATATATTTATTATCAAAAAAATCAACAAGATCAACTTGATAAATGGAGATCAAACAACAAGAAATTTCTCGTAAATGTCCCGTGCGGCGAGTTCATTTCCGCTGTTCTTGAAGATCAGCGCCAGGTTGTGGGCGGCCATCGGCCTCAAATCGTACCTTAACGTTTAAAAATTACTTTATTATTTGATATTCAATCTTTTTCCAATGAAGTTTTTTTTTTCAAGTGTTCGTCGTTCAATTGGAGCTTTTTGAATTTCATTAAGAATACATTTTTATATCATTATTTTTGAGTAAAACTTTGACAGAATTGAAAAAAAAAATAGAAAGAAGACCACGGAATTTTCGAAAACACCATTTTCGAAACTAAATTGTAAATTCAGAGAAATGAAGTTAAATGGAGTTTCATTTATCTTCAACATTCATCACACTTTATTATCGGAATAAATTGGAAATTTTCAATTTTCCATTTATTCCTCATTCTTCAGGAATGAAATTGCAGCCGAAAAGTTTCGAATCTTTTTTTTTACCTTTTCGAGTGATAAGAATGCTCGTTGGCGTCTCTGTCGAAGTAGTACACAAGAGGCGGGTCAGCGGATAAGACCTGAAATCATGAGTAAAAAGTATTATCAGTATTGCAAATGGACAAGCCTTCTCATAGAAGTGCTTGGCGATGTGTACGAGGCCCATCTGGTGGAACATCCGCCCGATGTTATAAAAGACTTCTGGCTTGACCTTCCGGTTCTTCGCATACCTTTTCATGAACGCTAGGCCCTGCAAAACTTTCTGATCCTTTTTTATAAGAATATTCGAGAGTTGGTTTGAAAAATTCTGTGTGAATGAAAACATCTTAACTATTCTACATTAACCAAATTGCATAAAAAATATTCAAAAAAGGTTTAGTTATTGAAAATGAGAAAAACTTATATTCAAGTCTGAATTTACAGATCTAAAATATCCGAAATATTCTAATGAAGAAAATACGTGGCTAGTCATTTTGAGCTTTGCTCATTAGAGCGAATTCCCAAAGAAATACTAAAGATTGAAAAAGACAAAGTTGACAACCAAAAGAATTAGGAGCAATTAAGAGCAAAACCTTTTTTTGAAATTCAGTATATTTACGTTCCTACTGTGACCCATACGCGGGCCAGGCAACTTTTCAAATGTGTGACGTTACTTGTCGCACCCCCTTTCTTCCTTTTGAAAAATAACGTTTTATATAGTTCAGTTTTTTTAATGATGTTTTTGGAGCCATCTAAAAATGTGGGGATGCAAAAGTGAAAATAACGCTAGCCCGTATGCTGTGAACTCTGTTTTCAGGACATTTTCATTGTTTTCTCTGATAGCTTTCTTCCCTCAGTTCGTAAGACGAACCCTCAATGCAATAAGATGGCGACTGGACAAATCCTTCTTGCATGCCATATGAGTAAATGTCAAACTGAGCATCAAACACATCAGAGAGTCGTCCTGGTTGTCCGGGTTCTTGTGAACCCTTAAATATTCACCTGAACCCTTGACGTTTTTCCAAGTGTATTTCAAAAAATGAGTAACCAAGAGCATGTCGATAAGTTCCGGTGATAAGCGAATTGTTACCCGAAATCGTTTGTAAAGCGAGGCTCTCCGGCGCCTGAAAATTAAAAGTTTCCTTTATCTCTTTTTATTTTCAAAAATCCTTGAGCCGATTTTGAGCTAAACTTTCAAATTTCATTGGAACTCTTAGAATTTTCAGCTAGGAAACTAATCGATCAGCTTCGAAAGCCTCCATTTATTGCACAGTATTAAAAAAATTTGAGAAAAATCAGAACTGTGTAAAAAAAGAAAACACGACAAAACAGTAAATTCTATTTCAATACAAAAATTGAATGGCATTGAATCTCTTTTGAGCAAAACGTAGCTTTCAGCAAATCAAAAAAGTTGACTCGAAAGAACACAAAAGTTCCTAGCTTCCGAGAAAATACCTTCGCAAGAGCTCTCATGATGTAACGATGATAGGAAATATTCTGAGAATTGACAAAGACGAAGTTCATCGCGTTGGCCACTCTTCGGAGCAACACATTCGGGTCGTTGGGAAGGAGTTGGGACATCGTCGTCTGCAGATTTCTTCCATTCAAATCATCTTCAAGATGAAAAAGAACATACAGTGACGTAATGGTGATACCAGCGGATATATTCAAAGGCCAAGGTCCAGGAATGAGCTTTGATCGCGCAAAAGTAGAGAAGATTGTGGAATGTGTTCATTCTGCAACAAAAACCTTGGGAAATTCAATTCATGATTTTCTTCATTCAATCATCTTCCTTTAAATATCAAAAAATAGGCGAAGCTTTAAAATAGCTCAAATGTACTTCTTTCTCATCTATCTCGTAGAGTAGATGAGTAAATGAAACTGAAACTTAAAAAAGGTCCTTAAATATTAGACTCAGCCTGATAATTTTTCTCACAGTGGAGAATACCACTTTTTAAACAAATTTCTCAATTCTCCTTCGAAGGAATATTCCCATAAGAGTTCTCTAACTCAACACGAATTTATCGAAATAATTTTCAAGAGTAAAAAACTTCGTCCCGTTTAAAATCCATAAAAACTATTGAGAAGGTTTTTTTCAATAAATCAACTTTTTTTGCAGAAAAAAATAAAATAAAAATTTTTCAAAATGATATTATATATCATTGTGCAAAAACTTTGAGAACTATGATAATAAAAAAATAGAAATTATCTCTTTATATCATTTCTCAAAGGTTTCTCGAATTTTTGAATTTTTGAAGAGCCTTTTTTGCTATCGAAAGCACGAAAAAATTAGATTTGAAAGTTTTTTTTGTCAAAAATCTGTCAGTTATAGATTGTTGCAAACCATTTATTGAAAAAGAAATTCTCATCAAAAACTGAAACTTCCGTACCTTTTTTGGAAAACCCTAAATTGGAGGTAATGACAGAATTGCCTGAAACCGTACCGGTCCGACTTTTTGTAGAGACGCGGCTGCAGGAAAGCGTAGCAACAGACGACGAGGGCGTCTCCGAATCTTTTCTTGTCGATGAGACTTTCGATGAGTTTCAGGGAGTAGTCGTGGATCTGAACCCACAATTCCCAACTAGAAAGGGCTTCTGAGAAGCTCTCACAGCAGAGATATCAAGAGTATCCGTATTTCTTCCGGTTTTGACGGCATTCTGGCCAAGACGACGGACGAGTCTCTCCCAATGCGTATTGACCAAGGCGTTCACTGCAGCCGACCTCAAGACGTTGCTCAACGAAATTCCCACTCCTGAGAAGCAAATTTCGTCAGAAATCTCTAATTTCCAAACCACTGGCCCTGACGTTTCTCTTTTTCCCCGTCTGATCCATTTCACGGTGAACTTCGTAGAAATGAGGCGCGAGCAGAAGCCTACGAATGAATCAAAGTTGGAGAAACTCCAAGACAGAAAAACCTAGTCGTGTGGATGAACTGATCGATTTCCTGGCGCTCGAAAAGGACATCGGCCTGACGAACAAGAAGTCTCTCGTCCTGAAAATGAAGCCAGGTTTCTGAATATCTACAAATCTAATTTTTTATAGTAAGATATAAGAGCTTTTATTACTCGGGTCACATAAGGATTCGAAAATGAAAATATAAATTTTTTTAGAAGTGAAATAAAAACATTTTTTTGATTCAGTAGAAAGGCGTATTTCAGCTATCAGGAAGTCTCATCAGGAAGGCTTATTTTTCATTTTTACTCGATTTTGCACAATTCTTGTAATCCTTTAACCGACCGGCAACTGGGTGCACTGATCCAGATCGTGGCCCCTCAGAGTGTCGAGAGCTCGGTCGGCGAACCCGGCGCGCTGTTGCAAAGTCGACAAAGTGATTCTACTGTCGACGTGCGACGGATTCAGTTCCAAGACCTGAGAAAACGCCCGAAATCGTCTCAAAACATCAGGATTCGACTGGATACCCTTTCATAGGCGTCCATCGCCAGTTCATCTTCTTTCGCCGACATGTAAATTCCGCCGTAGATGAACCAGTACTCCGCGCTGTACTCCGTGTAGTAGTCGTACTGGGCCAGGTCGTCCAAAAACTTCTGAAACAAAGTTTCCTTTAATTTTAACTAGAAAATCTTCTTTCAAAGAAGGTCTCGAAACACGCTGAAAAGATATTCTAGCTGAAAAAAGAATTCTCTACCGTTTTCTATAAACCTTTCGGAGAACTGATTTTTAGAAATTTATAAAAAGCCGATGAAAGTGCCTCGTGAAAAATGATAGGAAAATAACCAGCCGCAGTTTTTCTTCCTAACTCCGAAAATCCGGCCAAAACAAACTTTGGCTAATTTCTGCTTGTCGAAACTGATGAAAACCCGGGCGATTTCCAGAGCGAGAGGCTCGATTTCAGATTGAGAGAGGTCCCTTTCCAACAGTTCGTTCACCAAATCCTAAACTTCTTTCGTTTTCCGAAACCTTCTATTTTTCCCTCCAACCTTGGCTATTTCCAGCCTGCCCAGGGCAATGAAGCAGTGGATCAGTCTGGCGAGCATTTCCGTTCTGAAACGGTCGTCGATTCGGAACCGGATAGGAACAGTCGGCGGGAAGGGAACAACCAGTGGAGATCCGTTCGAGTGGGAGATCTACAGGAAGAAACAAATCAAACACGACTAGTCAATTAGAAAAAAAAAATGATAGAGTTCTTCAACACTAAACATATCCATTGAACGTTTATATTAAATTCCTTTTACGAGATATTCTCTAAAAACTAAATTTCTGTTGTCGCTACTTGGAGATATATATATATATATTCTACATTATCTATATCCTCGTAGAACTTCAAAACGAACCGTGAAAGCCGGTTGATCATCAGAACACCGGAAAACTTGGATTCCCGGGCAAAGAGCCAAGATAGAAGTGGCGGCCGCCGAGAATCGTCCTTTCAAAATGAGCATACCTGGAGAAAACTTCGATTTTCTGCGAGAAGAAACATTTGATTACTTATCAAAGTATCATGTTGGGCATCTGCGGATCGACCAAACTCCATACTTCTGTAGACAAAAGCTTCCAAGGCCTGAATCGCCCTTTCTTCGTCGTTGATCGTCATGTAGTACTGGGCAAGCTGAAACCTTTTTTTTTTCAAATAAATACGTTTTTGAAATTGTTTTTTTCAAAATTCATTTGATCCATCTTTTAAATCTTTTTTTCACCTTTGAATCAAATTCAAACTAAACTTTCAGCCAATTCTAGAAAGTTCTGATGTTATCTCTCTTGCAAAAAAAAAAAATGTATTTCAATTTTTAACCTTTTTTACTGTTATTTCTTATAAATTGATGATTTTACTTCTCTCAGAGGTTATTTTTCTACCGTTTTGATGAGGTTCTGGAACCAATCGAAGGTAATTCCCGACGCGGAAGAATCGATCATTTGCGCGGCTTGTAGTCGAGTTCTCATGGCCAAGGGCCGCAGACCGAGCAAATCCAGCATTTCGATGCGCTTTTGGTACCCTTCGTAGGAGGTTTGGTCGCTTCGTAACGCTGAAAAACGAAACATTCAATAAATCATCGATGGGATCGAAATAATGGTTAACGGTGATTCATTTTTTTCAATTATATTATAAAAACCCCCTTGTTATATAAAACTCCCAGAAAGACGGCAAAAACAAATGTCTTGAAGTGCTGCTCAAATTTGTTCTTACTTGGTAAACGATCTTCTTCTTCGATTAAAAAAAATGAAAAGCTAGGGCGGAATGAGTTTCACCAGTTCAATCTAGGTCTCGAAGACTCGAAAGTAGACATCAGAGTCGGAATTTCAATTCCATTCTTTTTTCGAGTCTCGTTGAGAGCTCCTTACCTCGACTGTAACAAGCAGCCGCCTCCTCATACATATAGAGATTCTTCGATTCGTCGCCCCAATGAATCCATTCCGGCGCTGAAGTTTTCGAGTCGAGATGAGCCGAAAGAAGACCATATCTTCAACAGAACACTCTTTCATCTGCTGGAACCAAGAAACGAACTGAAGAGCCCGCTGAACTTCTCCGTTCATGTGGTAAATCGTCGAAACTTGGCGGTAAGCAACTGAATTTCTGGAATCCAGTCTTATTACCTGAAATTTCTCATTTAGAAAAGTTTCCGTTGAAAACAGGGGAAAAATTTTGAAAAAAAAGACATTTCCAAATTAAACTAAAAAGGTCGCTTCGAAAAAAGGAAATTCAATGAAAAAGAAGAATTTCTGTGAACAAGAAAAAAGGAACCTTTTTCCAACTCTATGAAATTACTAATTCTATTCAAATTCTAAACATTTGCGGCTAAATGAACTGAAATAATGACTTCAAGGCAAAAAAAAGCTCCGTATCAATATAACATGAGAGGAAAAACATTGTTTTCTGTATATATCCCTAATATTTCTGTTCAGAGCGGCTAAGCTTCTTTTCAACGTTCAAACGGAGAAACACGACTAAAAAAATCAGTCAACAGTCTAAATTTTTCATTTTTTTCTTTGTCTCGAACTACTATTTTTTTCTTTGATTTTTGAAAAATTAAGAATATTTCAAAAATAATTCAAACGGTTTCAAAAACCATTTGAAAATTCCCCAACAAGTATAAAATGATCTTTCGTAAATCAAAAGAAACAACCTCCATAAGCATTTCTAGTGAGTTTTCGTGGTCTCCTCTGGCAATCAGAAGGTTGGCCTGACCGAGCAAAGCGTCCAAAGTTTTCGAACTCTTTTTATCCGCCACCGGCCTTTTTCGCTGACTAAATCTCACACATGTTTGTCGAGAAAACAGGTTATTCGGAACCTTTCATAGGCGTCTTCCTGAGCATCTAGTTCGCTTTTCAAAGTTCCCGAAAGGTTCGGAACTGAAGTCGGTTGATCTGTTTCTTCGGATCTTTGGGTGGTTCGTTTCAGAATGTTCGCGACTTTTTCGTGCGTTGATCCGGGAGTCGGTTTTTTTTCGACAGATCTGCTGGAACTTCCTTCAGAGACCATCTGAAGGAGAGATCGTGATTGAATTGAAAATCGAGAAAAAAAATAGTTTTTAATATAACTATGAAAGAAACATTCAGGGTCTGAGGGGAGTTGAATATACTTTTCCGCAAACATTCCAACTGAAAGGTTCGTTTAGTTCTTCTAAATTGATTAACAAAACCAAAGCCGTCATTTCTGCTTTTGCTCAAATTTTGAGCCAGAAATGAAATTCTAAATTGTATATCCCAGTCCCTTAATTCTATTGATGATATCAAGAAATCATCTTATTCTAATGACAACTGAATCTTTCTGAAACTACGTCTTCTCATATACCGACCTCATCCATGATGCTTCTGATGAATTCGGGCAAAGAAGCCCTCGCAGGAGCTTCGGGTTTCTTTTCGGGACTGGAATTGCTGGTTCCAGGCATTTCGCCGTCTTCGACGTGACCCTCAAAGTCTTCCTCGTCTTCGATATCTACCTCCTCCTCCTCCTCTTCTTCTTCCAGCGCAGCTGAACCGATTTAATTCCTTTTGCATGAAAATAGTAAGAAAAAAAATGCCTTCTGACTAGGGCATGGTCTCCGCTCGACAACGAGTTGAGAGTTGAGACTTTGTGGGTGGATAGGCCTAGGTGAGAGTACTCGGAATCAAAAATAAAATTCTGCTAAACCCCACAGGCGGCTGAGGAAAAGCTCGTCGAAATTTTTCCAGCGCGGATATGGCCGCGCTCGGAGCCTTTGGCTAGCAACTGGCGGCGTGGTGTAGTGGGTTGTGGTCTTGTGCACTGTCAATATTGTGACCAGGGTTCGAATCCTTTTGGCGGAAATCGTTTTTGCCAGCTTATAACTTTAACATTTTCACATTTTTTTGTGAGATTTTTTTCAAAAAAATTTACAATTAAATTTCACAAAAATCCCATATTAATTCGAAATTTTTTTTTCGTTTCTTTCTCTACCTCATGGGCAAACGCCGAAGAAAACGATCTGTTTATGAAAGTTCACGTCGAGTAGATATGTTATGAAACTTTGAGCATTTTTGGAAAGCGACTACCTGTCTTTTGGACACAAGTGTACTAAACAGAAATACAATAACATGACAAAAAAAAAACCGAAAATGAAACTTTTTCGTTCGGTTTCGCGTTACAGGCGCCAGAAATTATGACGATTTCAAATTTTCCAACAGAAATTTTCACGAAACAAGCTTAAATTTAATAACTATGCTGTTTATTGCCTGTCTTCCAACAAAATATTTGAGAATATCCCCCTCAATACGAGAAGAAAGACTTGGCTTGAGTAAAGTAGTATAAATAATAGTTTTCTGCCAGTTTTATGTAAATTTTGGAAAAAAATTCTCACAAAAATGTGGAAGTGTTAAAGTTATGAGCCGGCAAAAACGATTTCCGCCAAAAGGTTTCGAACCATGGTCCCAATATTGATAATGCACAAGACCACAATCCACTACACCACGCTGCCAGTTGCTAGCCGAAGGCTCCGAGCGCGGCCAAATGCGCGCTGGAAAAATTTTGACGAGCCTTTCCTCGGCTGCCTGTGGGGTTTAGCAGAATTTTATTTTTGATCCCGAGTACTCTCACCTAGGCCTATCCAGCCACAAAGTCTCAATTCTCAACTTGTTGTCGAGCGGAGACCATGCCCTAGTGAGCACAGCGTTCTAAAGCAGGGTTCCCGCCCCTTTTCTGAAAAGCATGCGGACGTTGCATGAGTGGGCGCGGCTAACAATCGTCTTTTTCGCGTCGTAATTAAGAGTCCGGATTTTTTGATTATTTGAAGGCTAGCATTTTTTTTTCCTGACATTTATAGTTTCCAAGTGTTGCTAGTCATTTCCTAAAACTCTCTTGAAATTTCGCAGTTTATATTCTTGTGGTTTGATTGGTTCAAAGGACTACATAATTGTTCTGTTCACGAAAGTCGAAATTTTTAACTCAGGTTTGATTTTGTATTCTTTTCTTTCCTGTTTAAGTAATTGAAAACTGATAATGTGATCGGTTCCTGGAGTTGAAATTTCGATTTTCTCTTTTGTCTCTTAGGTACAGACCAATTACACCTTTTTTTGAATTTTTTCGTCAAGTCGAAATTTTTCTCTTTTGCGCGGACACTGACAGCTTTTTTTTCTTGTTTATTAGTTGGAAACTGATATTTTGATCGATTCTTGGAGTTGGAATTTCGATTTTATCTCTTGGATACAGTATTTTCTTTTTTTTATAAACAACGTTTCGACACATTACCGAGCTATGGATACTTTAAAAACTTTCTAATACGTTTAAAAACATTAATTAAAAATTTACGTGCATAGAAACAAAAAAAAGATTTTGAAAAACAATCAAAAAAAGTTAATAGCATGTGAATTAAAGAAAAAAAGCACTTTGATTTTGATTGACAACGCTCCAAGTTACGCGCTCCATTGAGAATAGTGTCTCTTTTTACGTAAACCCCGTTTTAGAACGCTGTGTGAGAAGAAGTCTTAGAAATAACGGATGGCTTCAATGGAATTTATGTTTTCCCTTTCTTTTTCTCCTTCCTACGCCTTTGAACCACTCGAGCGACGTATAAATCTTTTGATACGATTGATTTTGAACCGGTGATTGATAATACTTCAAAGTGTTCTCGATAGATTCTTTTTTCAAACATTAAACTCAAAACTCAAATTTAAAACAATACTTCAACGTATTAAGAGAAAACTTTTTTTTTTATATTAACTTTACTTTTATTTTTTATTGCCAATTTTACCTGAAATTACCTGATTTATCGTTCATTCACCTGAATTGTTTGCCAACTCCTCTTCAATCGTCTGGCCGCCAGTAATTCGCATGAAATCATTGTAATCCAAGTTTCCATCTTCCGCGAAACGATTTATGTAATCGTCTTGTTCGTTGGTATGTTCACCTCAAGACACATGTTTCCATTTAATTTCATGAAGAAAATACCTAGAGCATTCTCAACAGCAGTGAGAACGTCGACACCATCGTCGTCGTTTTCGTTTCCTCCTGAATTCCAACTGAAAACTTCATTTTCCCCTGTTTCCGAACCTCTCGAAGTTCCTGCTGGTTCCACATTATTTAGTACGCTAAAATCCATTTTTTCTGACACCTAAACTCTGGAAAATAAAAAAAAAACACATGGAGAAGGAAGAAGGAAAGACAGAAAAGAGGAGCGACAATCAACGCTTGAAAAAGTTCGAAATTCATCCAACAAAGTTTATTTCCAACAAAAGTTTAACAACATGGCAAAAAAAAGAATCAATATTGGGAAATTCAACAAAACAGTACAAAGTTTTGGACACGGGATAAAAAACTAGCAGTGAACTAAAAATTCATCGGTGAGATTTGCGAAAGAGAAACTAGAAAGCTATCTACAGAAGAGGAAAAATAAGGATAAAAAGCTAAGAATGATCAACAACAATATAACAAGGGTGTACAAAATCGTAAAATCAAAAACAAGTTTTTTCAATCGTTTCTTTTGGGAACAGCAAAAGAATAACTCGATTTGGCTCCAGAGTTTCCATATTCCATTGGGAGAGTTATGGGGCCTTCGAAAGGCTCAAAAGGGTCAAATCCCTCCGCCGGAGGTTGGTGTCTAGAAAATACCATACTTCATTTAGAATAATGAGAGAAAGTTTTCAAAAATACATGAATTTTGATGAATTTCATGATATATTGATGAAAAACTCTCAATAAATCTTAAAAAACATAAGTCGGCTGAATCCCACCCCGGGGTGCGGCCTACCCCCTTCAAACGGCGGCCTACCCCCAAAAAGTGCGGCCTACTTCAGTACATTTTAAAAAACTTTTTTGCGCGCAAAAGGCTGGGGTGGGATCCAGCCGACGTATGTTAAAAAATAAACTCAAAACAAAAAAGTCAAGGAGCATCAGTAAATATTTCATCTTTCAGTATCATCCCAAAAGTTTTATTTTTTTAATTCTCACAACATTTTGAAACGTTTCAATTGTTTTTATAAGCTCATTTTTCACAATTTTTTTTCCTTGAAATCCTCATTTTTCTTGGAGGCTCTTGATTATCTGAAGAATTAAAGAGCTTTCGATGTGAGAATAAGATGAAAAATAAAACATGATAATTATACAATTATCTTTGAAATTGACGTGTTTTTTCATAATTACGATTACATCAATGGCTTAGGAAACAAGCTTTATTGCAATATTCTTATTCCAGCGTGCTTCACATCGAATTTATCCTGTTTTTTTAGTTGTCCTGATTTTTAGATGTTAATTTTTCATTTTCCCTAACATGAAATGTTTTTGTACTCTTGCCTGATAGCTTCTCTACATGTCTAATTCGCTTCCAACATTTTTTTTCCCGTTCTTTTCTAATTTCTCATCGAAAACGTTCTCAAGCTATCTATGAAAGGGTCAAATCCGTTATTCAACTATTTTTCTCTGTTCAAGAACATTTCATAAGAAGCACCTGTTGTTCTGCAATCGGTTGAAATTTCCTCGAGAATTCCGGTGACCAGGACCGCCACGGCCGCGTTTCCACTGAGGCTGATCATTGCCGTCCCCTCCGAAACTTCTTTTTTGGAACTAAAACCAGAGAAGTTACGATTTTTCCATTTCAATATTGGAACTAACCCGTTGCTGGACATGATGAGAGCCTCCCCGTGGAGTGAAACCTGGAAAAGAGAACTCAGTTCTATTTTTGATTGAAAACTACCTCCTCTGTTGAACTGACCACCACGACCTCGCCGGTCACCTCGATGCCCACCGAACTAAGAAAAAATTTATTTTAAAAGTTTTTATAAAGCGAAAAAATTGTTTTTTATTTAAAAAAAAAATGAAATTTGATCAGCGATTGCAGTGAAATTAGGACCTTTTGTGCTCTACAGACAACATTTTTTAAAAAAATGAGGAGACTATATCGAGAAAAAACTCCGAGATCTGCGTGAAAATTTAACTTCAGGAAAAGTGTTTTTAGGATTTTTAACTTTTAATTCTGAAAATACGGTTCTGTCAAACAGAACAATTTCGAAACCAGATTGCAAATATGCTGAATGAAGGGGAAACTCGGAATTCCGATAATCAAGGATCTCAATGCATTGTAAAAAAAAAACGACATTCTCTTTTAAATTACTTTTTTCAACTATAGAGAATCAGAAACAATTTTTAATAAGTTTATAAACGTTTGAAAAGCCTACATTTTGACCGCCGCCACGTGGGAATCCACCACGGCTGTTCATCGAAAAGCCTCCAAACTTGTTGAAAACGGCCTCCGCCTCATCTTTGTTGATGATCTACAACTTTTTTCCATTTCGAAACATTTGAATTGATTTTTGCAGACCTCTATATTCAAAAACTCATTATCCAAAGTCACAACAAGTGTTGGATAATCGACGACAATTTTGTTACGCAAATTTTCCAGCAGAGACTGATCGGGAAGGATACCATAGAACCTACAAAAACGGTGAAAAACGAACAAAATTGGCTAGAAACTTGTTCTGGAGACTATGGACCGGCATAAAAACGTTGACGCCCTCGATTCCACGAGAAATGAAAGGTTCCAGCTTCTCGAGGTCCAAATCCGATTCAGAGACGACCATCCCGAACTTGCGCGGCTTGAAGAACTGCTTGAGAACCTAGAAAACAATAACTTTGAGATGAAAATCCGAAGAAAATATTCCGGAACCGTGACAAGACGAATGGAGTCGGGAATGTTGACGATTGTTTTGGAATAATCCGAGAATCCTTCTTCCGTCTGTTTGCGGAAGATTATATCAATGTTCCAGAAAATTGTATCCGAAAATTGTTCGTGACGGCTTTCATTCGGTTCTGAATGTCAACAAAAACTGAACATTCGGAAAAATCTTCAAGTGCACCCAAGGCGCTTCGAAGTCAACGAAAAAAAGTTTTTCAAAAATTCCAGAATTTGCTTTACTTCAAAAAAATTTTTTTTTTATTATCCTAGGAATTTTCTTCTTCGAAGTCGAGAATATGGCTATGTCGTCAAATAATCTCATTGATGCTCTGGCTAGAATAACACATTTTCTGTACTTCTCTGGGGAAATTTAAAAAAATTACTGATAATAATAAGAAGAAAAATCTTAAAATTTGAGTTCGAAAGAAAATAAAAAAATTCGATTTCTCCTTAAGTGACGGAAGATTATACACATACATAATTTTCATTTTTGAAAACCAATCTGCCTTGAATAAAACGCAACAAAAATTTGCTCAGACTATAAAAGAAAAGAAAACCAAAAAACATACTGTTTTCATCACTGAAACCCAGCCAGATTCGTCTGAAACGAGCAGCGTTCATCAAATAACGCTCCAGGGAAGAATTCGGCTGGAAAACCAAAATTTGATGATTTTCTCTGAAAATCTCATACCTTGCAACGCAATCCGTGTTCAAAAATTTCTTCACTTGGTTTTCCGAGATTTTCTTCATTTCTAGGTTGAACAGGACCCTGAAAGCTCACATTTCTAATTATTTTTTTTCGATGAAAATCACCTCGTTCGTCTGCAATCCAACAGCTTCTTTAATGGCGTGGAAAAACTTTTGATCATCAATCGATTTTTGGGCGTCGAATTGAGAGAGTTTATTGACTGTGCAGAATGCTTGACGGACCCCGTCGCACTGCAAATTTTTATAATTATCAAAAAAAAAAAGGTAAAACTAGCATCCGAATCAGTTTTGTGTTGTTTTGAACAGCCCAAAGAACAACTGCGAACATCGCAACGAGGGCATCTGGAAATTCAGTCACTTCCAAGATAATGAGAGGTGAAATTCACCTGTACTTGTGCTCTTTTTTCTGACAAACTACACACAGTTTGGGATCATTCGGTGGTTTTTGTTCGATTGAAACTGCTTTCTGCTGACTTTTTTCGAAAGCCTCGAAAAAACGTTGTCAAATTATTGTGATAAAAAATACCTTTTGCGCCACAACGTTCAAAATTTCTTCTGGATATTCATCACCGGAAGAATTTCCATTATCATCTTCTTCGTAATTCCTAACAGCTAAAATTTAAAAAAAAGACTTAGATTTAAGCTTAAATTTCATGATTATCACCGTCCAGTTCTGTAGAAACTTCGAAAGAAGAGGTTGCACAGTCTTCATCATCTGTTATTTCCCCATCTTCCACACCGTCTGAAAAATAATAAAATGAACCTGGAAGTTAATCAAATTTCCTATTTGAAAAAGCCATTTAAAACAAATAAAATGAGTTACCTTCGAGCGGATTTTTCAATAATTCCGCATCCACTGAAGTCATGAAGCCCTGAAGAATAGTAATATAGAAATTTCGATTTAAAAAAGTACGATAAAAAAAATGTTTTAGGCGTGAAAGAACAGTTAGTTATGATAACAATGTGTCGAAAAATTATTTCAAAAGAGCATGTTGATTGCATCACTATCCTAGATATTCTCAAGCCCTTTAAACGCGACGTTAGCCATATTTTTGACTTACGAAAGCAGTCTTCAGAAAAAAAAAACAAAAAAAGAAACGCTTTCCTTTAAAGTTATTGTGCTCTATAGATCCCCTTAAGAAGACCTTTTTTTTGTTGCAATAAGGGGCACGAAGTTTGGCTCCGCCTCTTTCGGCCATTTTGTACTTTCTTTCCTTTTTTCCAAATTTCGCAACGTTTTTCTTGAATATTCCTCATAATACCTTTGCACGTTGTTATCAATCTGTAGAATCATCGTTAGTTTCTTATAAGGATAGAAGAACATTGAATTTATCAAATTTATTCTTAACTTTTTCCAAAGTAGAAATTTTTTGATTCCTTTTTTTATTTTGAATTTTTGTTTTTTGCAGAAATGGCTGACGAAGGTGGCAAGAAGATGTCCCGAAAGTGAGTTTTCTTTCTGCATCATTCGAAATTGTATTAAAATTTTCAGGGAGGCAAAAAAGGCGAAAGCCAAAGCCAGTTTTGATAAAGAAGTTTTGGCCATGGGTGGCGTCGTTGACAATCTTCCTACTGTCAGTGAATATGATGACGGTTTGAAAGGCTGAAAAACAGACTCAGAAGCTTTTTTTACTTCAGATATCCCTGCAGGAATCGGATCTGGCGCGGAACTTGGAGCACATTTCACCGTCTCGCAAACGGCGAAAAATGCGTCTCAGTTGCAGCAAATTGAAAACAGTATGGACATCAAGGTCTTGAAAAGCTTGAAGCTGTTCGTTTGAATTTTTCTTCCGCTTCAGATTGAAAATTTCGATATTGCTGCTCAAGGAAAACTTTTGTTCAATAAGGCGAATTTAACGATTGTCTACGGCAGAAGATATGGTCTTGTAGGACCTAATGGGTTGGAAATTCATAAATATTCCGATCCTATAATTATGTTCTCTTCAGGATGGGGAAAACAACGCTTTTAAAACATATAGCAGCAAGAAAATTAGCGATTCCTTCTCATATTGACCTTCTTTATTGTGAACAGGGTAAGTCGGAAGAAAAAGAAAGTTTATTGGAATATTGTTCAGAAATCAAGGTCGATAGCACGTCGGCGATTGATACTGTAGTGAAGTCGGACAAGAATCGAATGCGACTTCTTGACGAAGAAGCTGCGCTCACGAAACAACTCGAAGAAGGAGACACCACTGTTACGGAACGGTTGAAAGAGGTTTTTATTTATTTCGAATTTCATATTCGAGTTAAGGATAAAATTGAAAGGATATCACATTCTCAAACATTTGAAGAGGTTTCATAAATTTTTCAAGGTAGCTCTTTTATAGTAGCTTGAGCTATGAAAACAATTTTTTCCGCTTTAATTTGACAAAATACAAGCTTCTTATTTCCCTTAAAAGACACCTACTTAAGCAGTTGCTCAAAAAACTTTTTTTTAAACCTCTCAATTGATATGTTTTTCGTAAAATAGAAATATTCTTCCAGGTAAACGACGAGCTTCGCGACATTGGCGCTGACGCCGCTGAGCCGAAAGCTCGACGAATCCTGGCCGGTCTCGGATTTTCCAAAGAAATGCAGGAGAAACCGGTCGAGGTTTTCAAGAAATCAAAGGGAAACTCTGATTTCAACTCGATTCTCAGGCTTTTTCGGGAGGTTGGAGAATGCGTATTTCCCTGGCGAGAGCTCTTTATCTCGAGCCGACTCTTTTGATGCTTGATGAACCTACAAATCACCTGGACCTTAATGCAGTTATTTGGCTTGACAAGTTGGTAATGAAATTCGAAGAATGTGAAGAAATCGAAAAAATTGTTTCCGTTGAAAGGTGGTTGACAATGTAACAAAAACGAATCGGAACATGAAGGAAAAGATCTGAGAGTTTGACAAAAAAAAAAAATCATTTGTGGCACTTCAGCAGCACATTTACGCTCCATTGACAAAAAAAAGATGTAATTTATTAGAAAGAAACTTGTTTTTCTTTGCATGGATTTGTAATAAAAAAAAACGGTAATTTTAAGATAGAAAATATTGAAAATTAGCCGAAAGCCCTTCATTGTAGCAGTCTAAACAAGGAATTTCTACGACCTTTTTTTCTTTTCGAATATGAATGATTTTTTTAAACTTGAAAAAGAAAAAAATAAACTCAATGCACTGAAAAGCTTCCAGTTACCTCCAAACATGGAAGAAAACCTTGTTGATTGTTTCTCACGACCAAGGATTTTTGGACAGCGTTTGCACGGACATCATTCACTTGCAAGACCAAAAGCTCTACGAGTACCGAGGAAATTACAGTAATATAATTTATGTTTTCATCTGACTAGAAAAAGATTTTTTCAGCTTTGTTCAAGAAAATGTACGTGCAGAAGATGAAGGAGTTGATCAAGGCTTTCGACCAACAAGAAAAACGCTTGAAGGCCTTGAAGAAAGAAGGAAAGAGCAGCAAACAGGCCGAAGAGGTTCTCAAGGTAAAGTTTGGTTCGAAAAAGGTTTTTTTTTTCCTATGAACGCTAATGAAAGTTCCACTTTTACGTCAACGATCGACTTTTCCGTTTTCATTTATTTTTTTCTGCTGCGAATCGATGACTAAGAAAAAAAAAACCGATTTTATGTTAGAACATATGCAAATTATTAATTTCAACATTTCTTTCAAGTTTGACAATTTCTCTAAAGAAAAGATTATAAGCAGTCATAGAAAAAGAAGCACAGTGTTCCAAAAGAGACGGCGGCAAGCGAAAAAAAAAAGGTCGTCGCAATGGGGCGAAAACGCGAGTTTTTTCTAACGCAACGCGGTGCGGCGCGTGTCACCCTTACAAAATTTCATTCACTTTTAATACGGTTTTTTCTCTTTTTCTTGCATATTTTACCATTCTTTCGTATTTTTTCACATCGTATGTGTTCTTAAAACGTGTTTATCGCGTTTTCCAGAGATTTGAAGTGATTTTCGATTGTTCTCGTCACAGAAATTCGCATTGAAATGACATTTTTGATGAAAACTTATTTCGCATGAGATATTTCGTTTGTTTTTTTGTTTTAGAATTTTCAAATAGACGAATTCATTCTTGAAAATGTCATTTTGGGTGACAACTTTATTCGTACAAGCTATTATGTATCTGTTTTTGTTTTAAAACGTTCAAATAGTATTTCTTAAGAGAAGTGCTTAGAGCTTTTTCTCAATTTTCCCTTTGGAAGTTCGATTTGACGAGTTTTCCTAAAAAACGACATTTTGGGAGATATTTTGATTTGCAAAAACTTTTTCGTCTCTTTTTTCATTTAAATTTGTTTGTTATAATTTAATACACTTTAAAAATCTTTGAAAACTTGCGAGAACCTAGGAAAAACATCATTTATTGGTCTTTTTCCAACCACTAAATCCACAAAACTTGACTCTCATTCCCGCGCCCCTATTGCAATAAACCGTGCCGCTGTTGCAGTCAGCCACGCCTACTGACCACAGCTGCCGCTCGTTTGGGAACGCTGTGAGAAGTATTGAAATCAGTATGTCTTAAATTAATTTTCCGCGTTTTTTTTAGGGAAGTCAGAATTTAGCAGATACGTGTAGAACTTTATGCAGTGTCTTCAAATCATTAAAATCAACTTGAATATTATCTTTTTTTATTTAGGGACAATTGGCGAATAAGCAAAAAAAAGCTACCAAAGGAAATGCTGCTTCTTCTTCGATGGGAGACGAAAGTAATATTTTTTCTTTTTTCTTCTTATTTTCTGTCTAATTTCTTAGACGATGCTCCGCCGCCAGAGTTGATGCAAAGAATAAAGGAATATCAAGTGAAATTCAACTTCCCCGAAACAACAAAACTCAGCCCGCCCGTGCTTGGATTGCACAGTTGATAGACTTGCTATCGTATAATTCGTTTCGAAATTCAATTTCAGACGTCACTTTCGCCTACGGAAACCAGGTTCTGTTCAAAAATATCGATTTCGGTGTGGATATGGACTCGCGAATCGCGATCGTGGGACCGAACGGCGTCGGAAAATCGACACTTTTGAAGTTACTCATCGGAAAATTGGAACCGGTTAATAATAGTCATAACGGAACATCTCAAAAATCCGCTTAGCAATTTTCGAACACAGAAACTATCAAAAGCTTAAACAAAAATACCATGAAATTAGAGTGAAAATGATAAAGCCAATAAAAAAGTCCTTCAAAAGATTCTTAGAAAAAATTAGACTTATTTCGAAAAATGTCATTTTTAAGGTTGCTAATTTTTTTTTCATCACCATCTTTTATTTTTTTTTATTGGTGGTAGGAAAAAAACCAGCGAAATTTCAAACGATGACTTTTCCGATTTCATGTCGCTAGAGAACTTTCCGACTCCGAAGTTTCCGACTGGATAATTTTTCCGTTTTTCCATTTTGAATCTTCCTATATAGAACAAGTTGGTGATTCAAAAAAAAAAAAAAATGAATATATGTTACATAAACCGAGAAATATAAGGGAAAAAAATCGGAAAGGTCGCCGTCAAAACTCGCTGATTTTTTTTTCCTAAAACTTTCTTATGATCCTATTTCTCATTTTTACGTCCCAAGAAACACCTTAATCATAGAAAAAAAAGGCGAAATCGCCCGTTTGCAAATTTTTTTACGCTAAATGTTTTGTGACTTGAAAAATTCGAACATGTCAGCGCTCTTTTTTCCCTCGCCGGCGTGGTCATAAAAAAATGATAATGGCTAATAAACACGGAAGTTCAGAGACTTGTGACGAACTTTGCTGTTTTTTGAGAACATTCAAAGAGAAAATTACAAGAGTTTTTCAATAAGTTTGCGATTTTTTTAAATATTTTTGAACAAAAATAGAAATTTTTTTCTTTCAGCAAAGCGGTGAGCTGAGGAAACACCGAACCTTGAAAATCGGATGGTTCGATCAGCACTCCAACGAGGCTCTGAATGGCGACCAGACACCTGTCGAGTACCTGTGCGTCAAATTCAAAATTGCATATGAGGTAATTAGAAAAGTGGAAAATAATGTCTTCCGTCCTTCCTTCTTCTTGTCTCCATACCTTTGTCCGAGCTTTTTTTGCAGCTTTCCGGTTGTTTTGAAAATAATTATGCATCCTGAATTTTTCAGAATAAGCGAAAAGCCATGAGTGGACAAGTCGAGAAACCAAAAGATTGGGAAGAGGTGCTGACAAAAACTGTTTGAAAAGAATGGTGTGATGAAAGTATTCTAGGTTTTCTTTTTGAAGGATAGCTGCAACTTTTCAGAAGGGAGTCTCGTTAAAACTTTTTTCATATAGTTTTTGAAGAAAAATAGAAAACGCAGAAAAAAAAAAGAGAAATTAATGTTTTTTTTATTGCTATTTTAAGTTCTTCAAACGAAAAAAAGTTTCAGAAAGAGTTTTTATCACAAACTTGATACTCTTGTCGGCCAAGATCACCGTCTTCACTGACTTTCAACTTTCACATTTTTAAGGCGGCCAGAAAACAGCTGGGAACGACCGGATTGGCTAGCCACGCGCACACGGTCAAGATCAAGGATCTGTCTGGAGGACAAAAGTCTCGAGTTGCTCTTTGTGAACTGGCTCTTGGCGAACCGGATATTTTGATTTTGGTAGTTAATCATAGGCGAAATTGTCGAAGAAGTTGACTTGAGGACGAGCCTACGAACAACTTGGACATAGAGTCGATTGACGCCTTGGCACAGGCCATCGGAGAGTTCGAGGGCGGAGTTTTGATGGTGACCCACGACGAGAGGCTCGTTCGGGCCACTAACTGCGCTCTGTGGATAGTCGAAAGCCAGGTCTGTTTCGGCGAAACTTGAAGGATAAAGGAGAATTATCGGAAATAAAGCTGATTTAAGGCTGGCTTGAGCCATCGTAAAAAGGTTCCTGACACGATAAGAAAAGAGAAATTTCCTTGTTGGCGAAGAGCGCAGTCAGGCCACGCCCCCTAACGTCCCAAGCTAGCCGTGAATCAGCTATAATACTATTCTTGCAAAAAGAAAATATCAAAGTTATCTAGTTGATTTGTGCTAGATTCATGAATGGATGTATAAAATTAAGACTTTATCAAATTTACTAAGCAAATTTTTCGAAGATGAAGGAACTGGTATATTGTAGAAATATTGCTTGTAGGTCGATTCGAAATTTTCATAGAAATGTGGTTAAGTTTGCATTATTCCTAAGAAAAAAATTTAAGATTTTTTTAACCGTAAATGGTGTATTTGGGACGGCTTTGTGATTTTTAATATGTAAAATATAAATTTATATGAACAGTTCCGTTTGAATCTAAACTATCTGGTTTACCGAGGAAATTTTGTTTGTGGATCAAGTTAGAATTTACTTAGCGTGATCACCTGACTATGGAACTTTATTTTTTTTTTGGAAGCTGCTCAAAAAATTCGAAAAGAAAAGACAAAATGATAGACGACTTTTTCATCAATGACAAAAATGAGATTCAGAAAATTGTCCGATTCTTCGTTCGTTGCTAACATTTGAGATTACATCAAACTTTTTCAAAGAGAATCTGAACCGTAATGATTTAAATAGAGATTTCTTTTTTGTGCAAAATGGACTCAAAAGAAGTTTGAAGGGCGTCTCTGAAATCGATGGCGACTTTGACGACTACAAGAAGGAAGTTCTGGATGCCTTAGGCGAGACGTTGGCTGCCAAGAACTAGGGAGAAAACTCCCTATCCTTCCCTATCCCTTTATATATCCAATTCATGCTTCTTCTTCTTCTTTTGTTTTTTTTCAAGGTGGAGACTACGAGACCCGTTGTTGAGTTTGTTGTTTAATTAGATCTTTAATTTATGGCTCTATTGGACTTCATAAAGGCATTCTTTAATTGTCACCAGATCGAAACCCGATAACACATTCCCACATGCCAAAAAGCCGTTTACCGTTTGAAATTGTTTTTGTTCCCATCGTTTTTGGGATCTATCTCTCCCCGATGAAACATTGGGCCGAGAAGTGGCTACTCGCAACCCGTTTTCCGCCAGGCCGTCTCTCGGGATTTCCCTGGAACCAGCGACGCTTATAAAAGCTTTTCCACCGTGCTAATTAACCAATACACTCGGTGGATTCCCGGAGAATGCGAACACTTTCTGCCGTTCTCGTCCTGGCCGGCGTTGCTCAGGTATTCTTCTAGTTCTGGTCCCAGTTTAGGATTTGAGGACGAGTTTCATACGTCTATGAAAAATTGGTTACGGTACTTTTATATTAAGCTTCAAAAATAATTTCAATAAAATTCTTCCGATTCATTTTGAATAGGGTTGAATAGAAAGAAGTTGATTAATTCACGAACTTTTTTCCCTCTCTTTTTGCCTGAACATGATCTTATTTCTTGCCGGAGATTTTCAGGGATCCATTTTTTTTTGGTCTTTTTAGTATCATATTTGGAAAAAAGTTCGTATTTTTAGTTTCAGAAACTTCTGATTCTTCTGATAGTTTCAGAAACTTCTGATACTGTACGGTTTAGCTTCTAGTTGGTATTATCGCTCAAAGACATTTTTTTTCACTTTCTCAAATTTTTATGTTTTGAAAGAAAATTGGACCACCCAATCCTTCAACTTGGCTCATGTTCAAAAAATAAGCCACTGGAAAAGTCTGATCAATATTATCTCGATAAAGATTTTAGGAGTTCAGAAATTAAATTCGAAAAATACTTTTTTTTTTTAATTTACGAAGAAACATTTACCGAAGAGTTTACTGATTGCATTTCAAAGTCCTGTTTCTTTTTTCATACATAGGTATATCGAGAGGTCCTACCGGGTAGCTACCTGACATTCGCGATTGCTACCGGAAAGTCGGGAATTGCTTGCCGTGTCGTTATTTTTTGTTTCAGCTTTATCCAATAAGACCCTGGAAAGATTGGGGAGGTGTAAAAAAACACCGATGCTATATGAACGGCCGATGTGCGAGCCAGTGGCAATCGCGAACTTCAGGTACCTACCCGGTAGCATCCAGATACCGGTCAGGTACTATCCAGGTACCATAAAGATAGTACCCGGTCGCATACAAATGACCACCGATTACGATATGCCGATTGATTTGAGTTGCTACCCGGAACCTACTTGTATTGAGATCCCGATTCACCAGTGTAGAAAAGGTTGAATCGTTTTTTGTTTCTCGATTTTGAATTGGAAAAAGGACTGCTGTGTTTTTTTTTTCGGGAACCTAGCGACAAATCGTAAAAAATTATCAAAAAAATCAGAAAAAATATAAAAAATCCATCCATCATCCTTTTTCGGCTGAAAAAAGACCAAGGGCGCGTGATGTAAGCTGTCCCCGCAACTCGCTCTCGTTATCTCTGATCGCAATCGTTTCTGATAGCCGTTCTCAGCTGGACACAGAAAGGCAAAAAGACCATTTCCCGAGGATCTCGTTCTTCCTTTACCTAAACCGGTTGATCGTACGTAATGAACGGAGAAAAAGATCCAAGGTGTAATTTCGAAGTCCCGTCAGCAGGATTTTTTTTTCACATTTAATCATAGGTCTCTGAAAACTGTAGGGAAATGCGGGATGTATAATTAGCGTGCATTGATGGTTCAAAAATCGAGGTCTCATTTTCAATTGCTTCGAGAAGTTCCTCAATTTTATTGAGCGTAAGACTTGAATATTTATAGTTCGCTCCAAGTTTAGAAAAAGTTTTTTTTTTTAACGATTTCTCATTTATCTAGGCCTTCTTCTTTGGCGGCAGCGGGGGATGTGGCTGTGGAGCTCCTCCAGCTTGTCCACCACCGTCTCCAGCTCCTTCTTGCGGAGCCCAAGCTGCTGTGAGTATTATACCCGTTTTTTTCTGAATCAAATTTTTGACAAAACGTTTCAACAATTTAAAAAGCCCGGAAAAGTTCAGGCGGCTCCAATCTATGCTGCGGCGCCTACGTCAGCCTCCTACGCTCAGGCTCCTCTCGGCTTCGCACCGGCTCCGCAACAGTTTGCTCCAGCTCCGCAGCCTTTTGCCCCACTTCAGATGCAACAGAGCTTTGCCCCTCAACAACCTGTAGGAAACTACGGAAGTTTCGTTTCTCAGCAGTCGACCGGAGGCTTCGCTCCTCAACAGCAGCAAGCTTTCCCTTCAAACGCATACTCGGCTGCCCAGCCTCAGGCTCAGCCCCAGTCTTCCTACTCGACAAACCAAGTTGCCGTGATCCCCCCGTCTCCTTCCGCCTCGGCCTCGTTCGGCGGAGCGTCGTCCAACAGCTACCAGGCTCCTCAGAAGCGCCACATCGACTACGATCGATTCTACCAAGGCGTTGACCAGCTCGAAGGCTACCGTACTCGTGTCAAGCGAGACGACGAGGCCGTCTTCGACCCCAAGTGCAACTCTGAAGTCCTCAAGACTATCATCACCAAGGTTTGCATTCAAACTAACCTTGTTAACTTGTAGACGTGTAAGGTCTTGCATGATTATTTTGATTCGTTTACAAAACTCTCCTAGAAAAATTGAGATTATAGTTTCAAGTAGAGAGTAGTTTTTTTCATATCATGAAAAAAAATTATAAATTTTTCGCTCAAAGCGTTTTTGAGAAAAAAAAGGCTAGAACTTTTTTTCGCGAACATAAATTTGATTCGACTAAAAACTTCATCTTTGCTGGAAAAGTGTCTGTAGGATGAGTTTCCAAAAGGCTAAGAAAAAATCATCGGAAGTTCTGTATCTTCAACAAATCGTTCTCGTTATTTTTTTCAATCTCAAAAACTAGTGTGAGAGAGCATTTTTTGAGAAAAAAAAAACGTTTTATTTGCTTTTGTTTTCATCCCTTTTTCTGTAACTTTGACTTGATTTTCCTTTTCCAGAACATCGACAAGAGCACCGCCATTTCTAAGCGACAGATTCAAACTGCCGCCACTGACCAGCTCGGCGGAAGGTTTTATTTAACCTTTGTCTTAGATTTCGAGCTCACTTTTCAAATACAATAATTTTTCCTACAAGAATCATGTTTCAGAATCGACGTCATCTGTTCTCGAGGGACTTTCTCCTACATCGTCAACACGGAACTGTACTGCGAGACGGAGAAATTCGGCACGACTTGCTTCGCTTTCCGACAATCTTCCTAGAAAGCAAATTCATTTATTCAGTTTTGTTTCTTTCCATGTGCAATTGTTGTCTCCATACGGCTCAGCCCCTAATAAATTATTATCATTTTTTGAGTTCCGAAATTGAAAAAGTTTGCACGGTCCAAAAGTCTCGAAAAGAGCTTTTGGAAAAAGTTTTCGACACCCTTTAGACACCCTCGACACCCTTTGGAAAAAGTTTTCGACACCCTGGAAAAAGTTTTCGACACCCTAACTTTAGAGGCGTCTTTTTGAGACCTTTTTTGACGCCAATAGGACTTTTTCTGTGAAAAGGGGAATATGAAGTTTCGTTTCTTACAGTTACACCCATGAACAGTCATTTCCAGGCTGGAATTGAATCTTTCAGTGTTCATTTTGTTTTCATTTTTCACATCATTTTGCGTTCTTGAAACTCTGATCTTTCCATATTTTCAAAATTAGTTCCTCTTCTTAAAGCATAGAAAAAGTGGATGTTTAAAGGTAACGCTCGAAGACGGCCTCGTCGTCTCGCTTGCAAATTTTTACCTTTTTTTTCTGATAAATATTCGCAAGTTCAAAGCTGTAACTATTAGGCTACTAACTTCTTCACTCGACTGAGAGTTTTCTCATTAAGCTCGACGTTTTTTGTAATTTTTTTATAGTCAATATCCTAGAATCTCCAAAAAGGCGGTTCCGAATCGAAACTATTTTTTAATGATCTTGTTTTTTCAACCTTCTCTAGAAAAACTTTGAAAAGTTTTTTTTCACGGTCAAAAAAAAAGCTATGTTCAGTTCAAGGCTGGGAAGATGATACAATAACAGAAGTTTTGAGATGAACATTTTGAATTTTTTTTCAAGCTGTTTTTCTTGAGAGCTTCTCTTTTCGACTCTGCTCCTCAAACTTCATTTTTGTGAAGAGTCTTTTGTTCGATCAGAAATCTCAAATCGTTCGAAAATGGTTTATTGATGCAGCGCATATACATGTAGTTCCTATACAAAGTGTGGAGAAGAGAATTGAAGGTCCTAGTCATTTTGGAAAAGTTTAGGCGGCGGCGCGCATCTTCTTGGCCATACGGCGGATGGGAGCCAGCTTCTGACGAGGGTGAGAACGGCGGAGTGGGGCCTGACGAGCGCGAGCTCGCATTCTTCTCACTGGAAACGGCCGGTTTCAACCCTTTTTCTATAGTTGATAGCTGATAGACTCACAGTTGTTTCCGGTGTTGTAGTTCAATGGCTCTCCTCCGGCGATGCTGCTCGAGCTGCCAGACTAAAAAAAATATTCTAAGTTTTGAGATGGGATATATTATGGTTACCGATCCGTAGGTTGGGGGAGCTGGGGGCATTCCCTGAATTCAGCAAAATTTTTCGATTCAAGGGGAAATTCGAGCATTTTTCAGCATAAAAGTTATGAGAATTCAATTTTTTATAAATATACTCAAAGTTTCTCACTCGTCGGTTATAAAATTTTTCATTCTGTTTGAAGTTTTTGTGAAGAGTGGACAGTAACTTTTTAAATATTACTATTTGATAAAAAAAGGATTTGAAATGGAAGCTCGAAAATTATTTAATATGAGCAACATTTCAGCTTTTTTTCAAGGCTTTGATCCTCCTTAACAAAGAAGAAGCCTGTTGGAATATTTTCCAAATTAGTACTCTTTTTAACCTTTCACCAAAACTCACCGATCCGAAGCTGCTGGACGAGTAGGAGGGAGATGAGACAGCAGCCTGAAAGTCGAATAGTTCTGGATTTTCCATAAACGAATGAAGACTCACGTTGTAAGTTGGGTTAGGTGGTGGCGGCGGTGGAGCGGCGGCCGAAGAGTAGCTGGAAGGAGCCGGGTAGGAAGGTTGAGGCTGGGCGTAGGAAGGCTTCTGGGCGTACTGAGGAGGAGAAGGATAGCTGGGAGCCGGGGCCGATGGGTAGGATTGGGGGGGAGCGCTGTAGCCTGCAAAAAGAACAAAAACTTCTGAAACTCACCTCCCAACTGAGCTCACTTTGTGGCGGAAGCGCGTAGGAGTTTGCTAAAAAATTATTGATAAAAAACGAATTTGATGAAAGTCCTTACATGGAGGCTGAGCGTAGCTGTTGCCGCCAGAGTTACCACTGAAAAATGCTTCATAAAGTTCGAAATAGTTTTGGAATGGTTATTTCATTTTATAACTTTGAACATTTCATTTAGCCAGACGAAGAGCAAAAAGAAATGCCCCGAACCAGGATCGAACTGGTGACCTTTAGATCTTCAGTCTAACGCTCTCCCAACTGAGCTATCGAGGCTACGAGAGTAACGAGAGGCGTTCGCAGTCTAGTCTCGCCGAAAGCAGATTGATAACGTTGGAAAGGAGACGGTGGTTTTCGAGCATTTTTCGGTATATTCAAACAAAATTTTTAAATTCGAAGCTGGTGGACAGTTTTCATCGAAAATGGCGTAACTAATCGTTTCATTAGAATAAGTAGAAAATATTTTTTAAAAAACTTACGAAAAGAATGAGAAAAAATGGAAAATGAAAACATCTTGGTTTGTGAAACTTTTTCAACTTTTAGCGATGTTGTTCATTATTATATCGTTGAAGAAATGAAACCTTTTTTTCGTGGAAAAAAATTTTTATATTAAGCGAACTTTTTTTCGAAGCCGCACATATTTTTCTCATTTTTTTACTTTTTAAATTTGTAAGTGGAAAAAAATTCATTATTTTTTTCGGTTATCTCAAAGACAAAATTTCAAGGAAAGTTTCTGTGGAAATCCCTAATATTCGTAGACCTTCTCAGGTTTTCTGATCCAATTTTTAAATTTCCAATTGGAAAGGATAAATCAATAAGTACAAAATATGATTTTCGTTAGTTTTAAAGAGATTGAAACTCTCAGAAACTTGGTAGCAAATCAGAAGAAATCGAGAAGAAGAAATGAATAATGAAACGAACCCGTGGACGGAGAGAAGAAGAGCGGAAAGGATGAGGAAGGAACGCATTTGGAGAAGTTGGTTACTGTATGGTTACTGGTAGAGGGACGTCGCTTTTATACAGTTTCTGGAGGCCATTCAAGGGGCGGAGGCCGAGCCTCGAGTGGAAATGCAAAACCGCAGCAAATTGAATGGCTTTCTGAAACAGCCGGTTTCTATAAGGTGGGAGAGCAAGACTTCCGTTTCTCACCTCGCAATTTTCTCTGTTTCAATTTTTTTGATGCAGTCAAAATTTCTTCCATTGGGAAGTTGACAAGACAAGTTATTTTCATTTCATAAATTAATCTAGTGATGAACATTAATATATAGAAAGATTGTTTAGAAACCGATAATTAAACAATTTTTTTCTCGTTGAGAATTTTGAATTTTTTTAAATTAGCGGTTTAAAAAAACAGATGAGGTTTATCTTCTTTGAAGATAGGTTTTTTCGTTTATAGATTTGTTTTATTCAAGTTTTCGATGGCAATCGGCTGCACTTCTTGAAACATTTTTTTTTTCAAATCAGGAGATTAAGACATCCGTTCTTCACATTCAATCGAAAAAAATTATCATTTCAGAAAAAAATAAAGATTGTGGAGAAACTATTCAATCAAAAAAATCATCATCATTTTAAATTTGCGGATGCCGTTTTTTTGATTTTTCCTTTTTTTCAAAAAGATAATTCTTATTTTTCTGCGTTGTGATATATAGTTTAAACTTATTGAAATGCAAAATATTTCGATGGTATGAAAGCCCGAAGTTTCCGACTTTTTTCCCTTATATTTTTCTGTTTTCCCTTTTTCTTTGTGTTTTAATCATGAATAACTCGATCGGCGGCATAGCTCAGCTGGCATAACTCATTTCTAACGTCCGCAAGGTCGTAGGTTCGAGTCCCCCCGAGGTCGACCAAGCCTTTCATCCCTCCGGGGTAGATAAAATTTGGAGCTGCATGCAGCGAAAAGGCTCAATCTCTGCCATCGGCCTTTGGAAAGCCGGCACCGTACTTCTTCCTACGACCTCTCTTGTACCTGATGTTCTACGAGTGAAATTCACAACTTCTCTGCCTAAGCCACAGCTCCTGCCGCCGTTTAAACACAGTTAAATCAATGAAAGTCGATTGCACATGTACTCTTACATTGAAGATGCAATAAACAGTTTTAAACTTGATCACTTTACATAGGAAGATTCAAAACCGAGATTTTTATCTAGAAAAAGTCGGAAAAAAATTTAGTCGGAAACTTTGCAGTCGGAAAGTTCTCTAGCGACATGAAAAAAATCGGAAAAGTCGCCATTCAAAATTTTTGCAGATTTTTTTATTTTATTCCCCCGATTTTTTTCAAAAATTTCGGAAAAATAGAAGATAATATGAGTTTCTTACACGAAAAAAACTCCAAATAGAACTTTTTTTGCGCCCAAATATATCTTCTGTGATTGAAAATTTACCTTGATTATCCTTTTTGTTACAGTATGTTAGAGAAATTTAAAAAAATTTGAGAAAACAAAAAAAATTAAAATGTCAAAATTGGGAATTTTCAGGGCGTTATCGCCACGTACTCGACCAAAAGACCACGTAACGCCCTGGAAAATTTCTGTATCAATGGCCTGGCTGCCATGCCAAAAGCAGCCTTTCCGTTCCTCTGCTTTTGAGTATGATTAGCCTCATTTCACACTCTCCGATGATGTTTGAGAGAACCACGTGTGGTGAGGAACCTCAATTTGTTGGCGGCGTCACCTCTTGAGATGTTTTGTGATCTCGAAAGTTTCAAGGCCGACCTCTGACCTTCAGTTCTTTTTTGTTTGGGTGGCTCCCACGGCGATTCTCGAGCCTTGGGACTTTCCGGTCCACGCGACCTTTTCCCTTTCAAATGGAGGTCGTTCCTCACTATGCTGTTTTAAATATGAACCCACATATTAGCTGAAGCGTTGATTCTCGCGGTTTACGCGTCAAGGCCACCGGAGAAGAATTTCTCGAACACCTCGAAACTTTCTAGTTTTCTGTCTAGTTTGTTTACTCCGTTCATTGGCAGAAAAGCCAACTATTTTCCATAAGAATATCAGTCTTTTGTTTGAGAAAGAATGTCTAAAATTTACCAAAAAGATTAAAAATAAAGTTTAAAAAAACTTCCTTTTTTTGAACTTTATAAAGTTTTCATTAATTTGGAATAATTAGATTAAAATGAATGAAAACTTTATAAAGTTCTCTTTTTGATTTAAAAATATTTAGAATTTTTTTCAAGTTTAGACAGAAAATAGTTCAAAAGATTTCCTATGTCGTGACTTGTTTTTAAACCATTTTTTTGCCTCATTACCAGCTTATTATATAACTTTTTATTTCACTGTAAAGATCTACTAGAGAAACCGCATTACAGTTTCTCAAATGAAGACTTTTTTTTTCGAAAAATAACAACACACAAGTGTTCGTACTTCTTTTTTTAATAAGCAACGCAGTGGAAGAAGCCACTTGAAACTCGCAAAGCATGTTCGGAACGTTGCAAAAAGAAGTTGCAATCGGTTCCTGCTTCGGTAAAGATGCTTTCTATTTTTTTTTTAAAGGCTATACTCAAAACGCTTCATATGAATTTGATCCCCAAAGAAATGCTCACAGATTTTTGCGGTTCAAACAAGTTTCATGGAAAATTCCGAGAATCAATCAGACCAAACGAAATTTCTGCTATAGAAGCATTTTTAAACGACATTTTTTTGGTTGAAAGGCTAATTTGAGGTCGTTGTTAGGCGTTGAATAGCACGTCGCTCTCAAAATTGTCAGAGAAGAATTTATGGGACAGGTTGTTCCAAAAAACGGGCAAATTTTGGTTTCCTTCCATGTCCAACGAACCGCGCATTTTTGTTAAGGTGGTTCCCCTTCATTTTTTCTCATTGGGGAGAGCATTCCAAGTTGGATTTTCTGCGCAAGGAGTAATGGGTTGAAATTTTGTACCGTGTTGGTACTGTACTAGGTTATTTTTTTCTGGAAATCGCAATCCGAATAACTGGTTCTCTTTCAGATGGCAGATCTTAATTTACAGTTTTCAGTTTAATATAAAAAAACCGAGCTGAAATGTTTTTTTTCCCCCAAAAATAGGAAGTAGTGGAAGCAAAGACCTCAGCATAACGCATATACGTCGTCAAAGAGGATTTTACAAAACTTGAGGATATTTTTAAATTAATCAATGGATCAATATTTATTGGTTTTTTTAGTCAGATGGAATTGACTAGGCGGTGAAAAAATTGCTCTTTTGAGCGGCACTAACACCGCCTTGGGCGAAAAAGAAGTCAAAACGTGTAGTCGATTGAATGGAAAAGATGGTTTTACGTCATTCGTCTCGTTCTTCCATAATTAGATCCCTCAGTTTCGCGAGTACGGTACGGCGGTGATGGTGGTGCTCGGGCACGGACGCCGTGTACACTATAGGGCAGCCTCGGCCGACTGAAGTGAGAGAGCTGCCCCTTCGAGTGAAGAAAATACACGGAATTCTTATTTTTTTAGCTTATTTGCTAAAACCTATTGAAAATCCTTCGAAGTCTGTAAATCCGCATACTTCTTGAACGCTTGAAGCATTGTGAACCCGATCTTCAAGCATGATTTGATGGTGTCAACTCAAAAAGTTTGAAAAAAAAAAAATCATTTATATCTCCCAAATACGAAAACAAGAGCATATTCAATGCCAAAAATCACTGAGATTCGAACGTCCGCAATATAATACAAACAGATATGAGAAAGCCGAAAGAACGGCTTAGACCTTGGCCGTCTTCTTGATGTGGCGGCGGAAATAGTCGGATCCGCTGGTCGCCGAGCTTTCGACAGCGGTTTCGGCCTGGCTTCCGTAGTCAGTCTAAAAATTGATCGATCATTTGCTTAGAGGAAAATATTAATCTTACTCCAGCGTTGGAGGTGCTCTGTTGAGTCTCAGAAACCTGGGGTTGAGGAGCGATCTGAAGTAAAAATTTTGATTGTTTTTTTTTTGACAGACTACAAACCTCTTGTTGGGTCTGAACGGCGCCAGGGGTCTCTCCATAGGAAGCTGGGGCAGCTGGAGCAGTCTGACCTCCGCCGACAACTGGAGCAGGAGCTCCAGAATAACCACCAGCTGGAGCAGCGGAACCAGAGTAGCCGCTGGCTCCGAAGCCTCCGCCGGCAGTGGCTCCTTGTCCACCGTAGCTTCCACCTTGCTGCTGTCCTCCGAAGACGGCCTGACCGCCTTGTCCAGCTCCAGCATAAGAAGCACCTTGCTGCTGCCCGCCGAAGACAGCCTGTCCCCCTTGTCCAGCTCCAGCGTAGTTTCCACCTTGCTGTTGGCCTCCGAACCCAGCTCCTTGACCAGCTCCAGCGTAAGAAACGCCTCCGATAGCTGGTCCAGCTCCGGCTCCAGCGTAAGAACCTCCTTGTTGCTGACCTCCAAATCCAGCTCCTTGACCGGCTCCAGCGTAAGAACCTCCTTGCTGCTGACCTCCGAATCCAGCTCCATGGCCAGCTCCGGCATAAGAACCTCCTTGTTGCTGACCTCCAAATCCAGCTCCTTGACCGGCTCCAGCGTAAGAACCTCCTTGTTGTTGTCCACCGAATCCAGAACCTTGTCCAGCACCGGCGTACGATCCTCCTCCAAGGCTTCCTCCACCAATAGCTGGTCCAGCTCCAGCGTACGATCCTCCTCCGAGAGCCGGTCCAGCTCCAGCTCCGGCATAAGAACCTCCTTGTTGCTGACCGCCGAATCCAGATCCTTGACCGGCTCCGGCGTAAGAACCGCCTCCAAGAGAAAGACTTCCGAGTCCAGATCCCTGTCCAGCTCCAGCGTACGAACCTCCGCCGAGACCTCCTCCTCCGATAGCTGGTCCAGCTCCAGCGTACGATCCTCCGCCGAGGCTTCCTCCTCCAATAGCTGGTCCAGCTCCAGCATACGATCCTCCGCCGAGACCTCCTCCTCCAATAGCAGGAGCAGCGTAAGAACCGCCAGCACCTCCGAACTGTTGACCGCCAAATCCACCTCCGATGGATGGAGAAGCGTAAGCGCCGCCGCCGCCGATCGAACCTCCGTATCCGCCTCCAAGAGGAGCTGGTGGAGGTGGTGGCGGTGGGACAGCGTAACCTCCAGGTGCTGGACCAGCATAGCCGCCGCCGCCTCCGCAGCCTCCGATCGCAGCGCCGCCGCAAGGAGCTGGCGCAGGAATAGGAGGAGCGCAGCCTCCTCCGCAAGGTGGCGGTGGGGGAGCTCCGCTGAAAGAGAACTACTTTTAAAATATGTAACTATTTAATTTGCTTTCGTAAATTGGAATATTTAAAATCGAAGAGACTTTTTTTCCAATATTTTGGTACGTTTCCAACAAGATTCAAAACTTTTTCTTTTATAAAAAGACAAAAATATAACTTCGAAAATTCGAAAATATTCGCTGAATGAATGATTTTTCGCAATAAAATTTTCATGGTCCTAAACAACCTGAAAACTCGGAAAAAGAAGGCTATTTCAGTAGTTTTGCATTCCAAAAATTCAACTTTTTTTCATTATTTTCTTAAATAGTAAAATTTAAAGAAATGAAAACGAGATTCTGGACTGACCAGCAACCGCCGCCTCCGCCGAGGCCTGGGAACAAGAAGGCAGAAGCCGAGCCGAAGAGGGCCGTCAGGAGAAGAACACGCATCCTGAAATATCATGTGAAGTGAAGATAACATGAGAAAACAAAAGAATAAAGAAATGATGGCACGAATAAAGCCTTATGATCTCAAAAGCAAAAATGTGTTGAAGCAGTGGTTTCTGTTTTGGGAGAGCGTGAAGTAACATATGTTACTTTACGTCCAAAAAATAAAAGTTCTTTAAAAAAAATAATAAAAAAAGCTGACTGTGAATAGACTTTTTTATTTAACTTTGTCGAAGCTTGGACTGAAACGGAAGGAGAGGTCCGATGGCAAAAGTGGCAAGGGAAAGTCCAAGGACAGTCACGACGGGAGACCAGGTGCCGCTGGAAGGCTTTTATATGCGACGAGTATCTGATCCACCTTCAATCTCTCTGCAAGACGCCCACAGCTTCTTTTTGACAATTGTAATGTAGCTGCACACATGTTACAGAGATGGGGATCTTATTAGATCATCAATTATGAGTTCTTAGGAACGCCAGAGTGGTCTCTAAAGGGGCAGCCTTGGGGCCCTTCAAGCTCTCACTCTTGGGACTACTTTACCTTCCCCTACAGGGGCCACTCTAAAGGATCATCAGTCGTTTATTCTTGTTTTTATTGTAACTTCATGAGAGGAGGCATTACATTGCGTAAAACTCGATAAACTAGCGTTATTTTGATTTAAAAAAACTTTTTTAAAGGTTTACTCGATCAAATTTCATCCACAGTGTCTTTTTAATTTTCAAGTCATGAAAAATTGAAAGACCACCTAAATTTCCGACGTCTAGAAAGCACTACTTTTTCCCCTATAAGACCTTATTTCCCTAACCCCTCTAGGGACCACTCTAGCTTTCTTAACTATTTTGAAGATTCAGTTCAGAAAGATGAGGGTCCAAAGATTTTTCCAACTGAACACTTCATAGTGCTTTTGAAGAAACAAGTATAATTTTAATTGAGTTTTTTGTGGCAAAGAAGATCTTTTCAGTCTAGATTCGGGCATGTAGATTTTCCCGTCTTTTTCTGTTTTTTCAATTATGAAGTTGCTATTCCATGCCATCTGTTTGATCATGGAAGACGTGCAAAATGAAGAGAATCGCTTGAAAATGCGCCCGACCGAAACAAACTTGTGCTCGTGGACCTGAAAGTATTTTAGTGATAAATTCCTTTTAAAAAAATTGTTTTTTTGAAAAAGGTCATGAGTATTGAGAGATCGTCGCAAAAAAAGGGTGGCTTGAAAGTTTTTCCATTTTATTACACTCTAAATTCGGACTAATATTGAAAGTCTGCCATTTTTCTTTTCATTTCCTCTTTTTGAATAATTATCTCTTTGAGCAGCCCAATCTATCTTCTTACCTCTAAAAATAGATCAGAAATGTTGTTTTTTTCTGCATCACATTTGAGTAGTGTTGCGCTTCATAAAAGCCAAAAAACTAGCCATCTTCGTTTTTGGCGACAATTCAAATTCTTCATTCTTTTCGCTGTCGTAGCCCGGTGGTTTTCTGGCCGTTTTTAATGGCACCGGAAAAAAATGACAAAGAAATGGTCGCCAATTAGGCGAGTGTTGGAAAGTTGCCAAGTGGACCGACGGAAGCACTTTTGAGAAGGCGAGAGGACATTCTCCTTGAAAAAAAAAAATGTTTCGGTGCATTTTTGTTCATTCAGTTTGGAGAGAGAAAAATGTGGGGAGAGAGGTTTTTGTTGGAGTTTCGTCTTTTTCAAGCTTTTTTTGTTTTTGAACCCATAGAACGGCAGAAGAAAATGCGTTGATGCGATCTTCTCGTTCGATCCGGTCCCGTAATTTCCTCTTGGAAAACAGCCAAACACATATTAATTATAATTAACGTAGCGCTTTCACTCCAAAAGGGATCGTTTACTTCGACCAACATTTGGTTAGGGCCAGGCTTGTGCGTCAGGCCGGGCGGCCCGGGCCGGCCTGGCCCGGGCTTTGGACCTAAAATTTAAAAAAAGCCTGCCTGGGCTCGGGCCAGGCCGGGCTTCGAAAGAAATCTTAATTTTCATTTTAAAAAAATTTCACGCAAAAATTATTTTTACTCGTTGAATCATAGTTTCTAATAACTGTATGAGAAAAAAATAAACCAAAATACCACTTTTCTGGGCTTGGGAAGTGGCCGGGGGGCCGAGAGGTTGACGGGCCGGCCCCGCACAAGACTGGTTAGGGCAAATAAATAAGATCCATTAAAAATCGCCTAAGTTTATAATAACTGCGTCGCGACCGCGGCGCGTTGACATTTCTTGCGAAAGCTTGACTTTTCGAGTCAAATTTCAAATCTTGATGTTTATTCTTCTTCCAGCGCCTTTTTATCACTTGAGCGGCGTCGGGCTGCGGATTTTGGTAGCCGTGCTTCTCCTCCAAAAATTTCTCGAACACCTTGGTTATGTCTAGGCGGAGCCGAACTTGTGACCCTTTGGACCATAGACAAGCACACAACCTGTTGCGCTACGGCGCGCCGCAAACATCTTGATTTTTAATCCAACTATTGTCAAAGTTGAAAATTTTTGAAGAGACTCGCTTTTGGAGAAACTTGACTCGCTCAAAATAAACATGTTTATGGAAGTTATGGGAATTGAGAAAAACTCAAACCTTATCTTCGAAATTCTTCTGTTTGTAGGAGGCTTGACACTCATTTTTTTTTATTTGCTCAGTAAAAACAATTTTTTGAAATTTCTAAATTTTTCTGCAGGTTGTGATACCTTTCGAAAGTGTTCTTTTTTTACAGACGCTTATCACAGATTTGCCCTCCGGTTCTTTTTATAATGTCTGTAACCGTTTGATTCGTTCGAATTTGTTGGGTCAGAAACTTTGAACGGAGTTTGAAACCTTCATAATGCACTTCAAGTGTCATTGTGTTCATCTGGACGTTCCATCTTTTCTCTTTTTGCTTTTGAAAACGAGGAGAAAAATCTTTTGGGGTGTTCATAACACACAACGGCTCGCAGCCGTGGCAAAAACCTCGCCCAAGTGAAAACGCCTTACAAAGGCATCGAAAAAGACACTCGGCAGGCAAGTGTTACACAACAGCCGACAAGTGGCGACGTACCGCATAAAAAGCTGCCGATTTTGTCCTTAATTAACTTATTTATTCGCTTGCGATTTCGAGCGAAGACATCTTGAAGGACATTGCGTTGAAATAATTTTTTCGTCGAGTTTCGTGAAGCTCTACAAAAGTTACTAACGTCCAAAACCTCGGATTACTCCAAACTGATCTTTCGAAAGACAATATAGTTTTACCAACTAACATTCCTTTAAAAAAAAAAATAAAGAATTGTATTTCTCATCAAAAACACTGCCATTTGTTATCAAAACCTTGTTTTTGTTTTCGAAGAAGTATAAAAATATCCTAGAAAGTCTACAAGAAAGTTTTCAGAGCTATATTTAGATGAGCTGGTCTATTTTGTCTTCAGATTTTTAGTGAAAGTTCTCGAAAAAACTGTATCTACAAAAAGTCAGATGTTGAATTCATCATCAGGAACCACGAACTTCCACAAGGTTTCAAAAAAAAAAAGCTTTCTCCTTTGCCTAATTTTTTTTTCCAGTCTCCCAGAAATGATATTTTATAGTTTTTATTTTTTTCTAAGTTTTTTTAAAGCCAAGAAAGTCAATCTTAACGACTTGTCCTTGAGGGGATAAAACTCTTATTTTCCCACACCGTGTTACGTAACGATTCGGCCACAAGCCAATACAGGAATGCGGTGTCAGCTTTATGATCGGTACGCGGAAGGGGATAAAAACTTGCTCGGTGGGTTATTCGGTTCCCATGAAAAAATATGTTT
This sequence comes from Caenorhabditis auriculariae, assembly GCA_904845305.1. Classification (NCBI taxonomy): domain Eukaryota; kingdom Metazoa; phylum Nematoda; class Chromadorea; order Rhabditida; family Rhabditidae; genus Caenorhabditis; species Caenorhabditis auriculariae. The sequence continues at coordinate 165,578 of CAJGYM010000113.1, forward strand.
GGAGAACTTCAAACATCTAATCTCCAAAACCGGGGTGTTGAAGATTTTGAAATTTTTGAAATGTTTAGAATTCGATGATGTCATGTCGACAAAAAGACAGTTTTTCAGCTATTCTAGTTATTTTTGAACTATTTAGAATTTTATTTTAGTTATTTTTGAACTGTTTAGGATTTTCTCGCACTGAGAAAATCATCTTGAGCATAAATAGTTGTTGAAATACCGTTATTACCTTATAAAAAAATTATTTATTTTTGGGCTTTCCAGGAGCATTCGGACACAAGAACCTCCCTGGGAACAAGTGAGAACGTGCGCCCCATCGAAACTTTCATAATTTTTTTTTTCAAACCTTTGTTTTTTCTTCGGATTTTTCGGATTTTTCTCTAATTAGTATGGGTTTTCCAGTCGAAATGTGTTCGAACTTGGGTCGCAACGCTTATCTACAATTATTGGGGGATTCTCTCAACAACTCGGACAGAGTAATTTTTTATTTTTTTTTTCTCAAAATCGAAATTAAGTTTTTCCAGGAAGATGCAAATTTCTTAGCTCCTTTGAAAGATTTTTACGAAATTGCGGCGCTTCAATCGGGCGTTGCGACCTCGAACAGCGACATTCCAGTTTAGAAAGTTTTTTGTATCCATGAAAATTATAATATTCAAGGATGATTTATTGGTTCCGCTCGTATCCATTTCCGATCCATGTCGCCTGGAAAACTTGCCCTACTCTCAAATAAATTGGGCTGGTCTTGAGCGGACAATAACTTCTGGCCGTGAAGTACAGATATCGAGAAAAAAACAAGTCGCAGCAAAGGCAACAAAACGTTTTTTTGGTATCTTTAAAATTGAAAGAAAAAAGAAAAGTTAAGCACTTCTCCCCGCAACTAATTTGAGTACTAATAAACATGGAGAGATGGGAACTTTGCACAAAGAAGAGCCAAAGTCGAATAAAGTAGTGAGGTTCCAAAAAACGATGAAGGAGAAAACGGCACAGGCGCCAGTAGCAAGAAAAGTCGCAGAACCAAGGGCATCCACGTCGGATTCGCTTTTTCACGAAGGTAAACTTTGAGAAAGGATGTTTTCTAATACATCATCCATAAACAAATCAAATACATTATAAATCCCATTTTCAGAACCTATGGAGGTTGACATGAAACCAAGTGGTTTTATCGACGAGTGCGATCCAGTGTTCGGAGAAACTCAGAAACATTCCGAAGCCCAGAAATTGGCCACAGGCGTCGTCAATCTTTGCCGTATCGTTAAGAAAAGTTTGAAAAAAACTGAAAAAATGAAAATGAAGGCAAATTCTTCAGTGAGCGCGGACCCCGAGACGACGTCTCTGGTCCAGCCAGAGCCTTGGATCGAAATCTCGGCAGTCAGCGAAAAAGCCGAGCTTCTAGTCGTGGTTCTGTCGTTCATGCCGGGGCTCCTGACTGTTGAGGAAGTCGTGACTTCTCTTCTCGTCCCGAGTGGTCCTGTGGTCATGCTCGAAGTGCGTTTCATCTTGTTTCACTAAAAAAAACCGCCAATTATATGGCTTGAAAAAATTTGAAGAAAAAAGAAAAAAAGCCGGAAGTTTAATTTAGACTACAGTGCGCGTCATAAGTATAGGACCACCCCCATGAAATTCCCATTTCTAGAAGTTAGAAAGAAGTTGAGGATATCCTGTCAGTGTACAATTGTGGAGTGCACTTTCCTATACTTTTGTTATTTCACTCGCGTTTCCGTATAGACTCGAGTTTATTTGAGATCTTTTGCACAGTAAGTTCTTTGGGTACCCTCAACATTCGTACGCTGACAGGATATCCTCAAATTCTTTCTAACTTCTAGAAATGGGCATTTTGGGGAGGGGGAGGTCCTATACTTATGACGCGCACTGTATATAATTTATGAAGTTCTTTCTTTTAACTTGAACCTTTCAGAAATAACTTCTGAAAAGCGCAGGGACAAAGTAGCGTTATAGCTTAAAAAAAGCTGTTTATCTTTAATAAGTTTTTCAAACAGATGTTGCGCCAAATGCCAGAACTTTTTCTACGTTTTTTTGAACTCCGTGCTCAGTCGCAGTTGGTTTGCGCCGGGAACAACAAAATTCAGGGAGGATATGATCAGAAAGGTAGTCATCTCCACCAGAAAGATATAAATAATATGAATTGGATTAATTTCATAATAAAAGTCGATTCAAAATTATTTCTTTCTTTTTCTTCTGTTTCTAAACGATACCCACTTGCACTCACCACGTAAATTTGAAAATGTGAAGAAATTGTATTTCATGCGTTTTGAGGAAGGTTTAGGTTAGATTTTGAGAGAGAGAGAGAAGTTGCATTTTTATTTTTTCGATCTCTACATTCATTGAGATCTTGAAAAATGCCGCTTGAACTTCACTCTTTGTAAGTACGAAACATCGTGTAAGAGTTTTTTTGAAATTCAAACAAGCCCTCATCAAAAAGAGGATATTTTTGCAGTTGATCGAGCTGAACCCTTCTTGCTTGAGTTCAGTGCTCAACCAGTTGCTGAACAGCCGAACGTAAAACTTTAATTTTTTTTTCGTTTAAATTCCAACAAGAAGTTAAGAGATTGCAAACTGGGGTGTAAAGTTGCCACAGATGCGTTGAACGACTTCGAATTTGTCAATGTTATCGAGCCGCATTTTATAAATCGAGGTTTTTCGAAGCTTTTCCTTTCCATCAACAGTGTAAACGAAGCGCTTTTCAAGATTCCGAGCTCTGTCTTTTGATCACAAGAAATGGAGTTCGACAAGTTCTGCCGCCGATTGTTCGCCGATTGCTAAAAGTTGTCAGGGATCTAATTAGCCGGTATAAGTTGAAACAAAGCAATTTTGATCAACACTTTTCTTCTATTTCAGTCCGCCGGAAACGTTGTTGGCAGGACTTTCCACCCCAGTATTTTCCTCGCGTCTATTGAATTGCGTCGTCGAAATTTTGGGATCAACTGATCAGTGGTCTCCGCCCGACATCACTTTGGTAAAGATTTCGGAACAAAAGAGCGTTTTTTTTTGGCTCACAGACAGTTTCTCTGGCGTGAAGGAGAATAATCAGAAAATTTATATCTGCCTCTACTCCGAGAAATATCTTTAATTTGATTGAACCCATAAAAAGACCTAATTCGTGAACAAACTTGAAAAACTTCATTTTACTATTTAAGGCTACTACGGATTCTTCCTTTGATTTTTTATTTTTTTTTTCATCATTTTATAAGTAAATGAGTTTTTGCTGAAAGTTTCAGGGATTTACTGGATTTGAGATGTTTCATATTCAATAAGGCCTTGTTTTTTTCATCCTTCTCAGAGAGAAAAAAATCTTTAAAACAGAAATTTCTGCCGAAACAAGCTCAAAAAAATAATTCAAAGAAAAAAATTAGGTAAAATATAATATAAAATCAATTTGGAAATCTCTGGAGTCTGAACTTACAGATAACGCGATTCGTGTTCCGAACGGGGCTGCAACCGGAGTATGGAGGCTCCCAGAAAGGAATGGAACCGATGGAATGGTCCCAAGGATCGACGATGGACTCGGCCGGCCTTTTCGACGAGTTTTCCCTGAATGACTCGGTCGTCGCAGACTCCGAGGCCTCTTCCCAGGACTTTGGCCGCGCCCATGAGCCTCTGCAGGCCTCCAGTTCTTTCCCTACAACTTCGGAGCCTTCTCCTTTTGGGGACACTCACGAGAACGTCGTCTTGGCTGCTCTCATTCTCTTTCCCATTCTCACTCAGTTCGTTTTTGTTGGATTGAAAGGATGGATAATATATAATACGATGATGGGGTGTGAAATTAACGAAGAAAAAAGATGAAGATACATTTACTTTTCTGAGATCAAATATCGAACAGTCTCCTATCTTTCTCTTTCAGATTACCAGTTTTGGTTTGAGAAGGTCTCAAGAAGAATTTTTCTAGGTATCCGACGAGTCAAAATGAGACGGTAGCTCCTCCGGACAAGGCCGTCTATCGATGGCTCGACGCTTCCAGGAAAAGAACTTCTTTCCAATATGAAGGGAGTTCAAGCCAATCTGAAGTATATTCCGAGAAAAATTCCACGTGAAGTAATATTTTGCTAGGAGGAGTCATCATTCGCCGGGGCTTTACTGTATGCTCACGCGTGCGTTTTGTCGGGTAAACTCCACGATCTCGGTCTCTACGTCAATAACGTTCTTCAGCGAAGGGTTTTTCAGAAATTGAGAGATTTGTTGAATTTGAGTCGTTTCCAGACGGATCTTTATTTCCGGAACCCTCACGTACTTGTCCTGAAAAAGATGTTGTTCGAGAATTGTCTGGACAAAGCTGAAGTCGCTCGAAGGTCCGAAGACTCCCGTAGTATTGAAGTTTTGGGTACTTTTCAGAAGTACGGCTCAACCGACGACTTTGAATCTGAACCAGAACAGTCCTGGACGAGTTCCCTTGCACACGATTTCTGCCCTTCAATCTGCCGGTATCCTTAAAGCTCTGAAAGCGAATATCGGGGTTTCTATCCTCTTCAAATGTTTTTATTCTGCAAATAATTTCAGAATTGGTTGGAAAGACAGCTTCGAAGCGTTGCCGTCCCCGCGAATTCGATGCTAGTCGATGTCATTGAAACGTATAGTTTTGAATTTATTTTTTGATTGAAATAGTTCTTTCACAGATTCGCTTACAACTCTGCGACTTATCAAACCGCTGGCCTCTCTCAAGCTTTTGTGCAGGTTTGCTTGAAATTTAGAGTGTTTGATTGAAAATCGTGAGAAGAAAAAAATCAGACTTCACCGGTTGTTTAATTCAGATTTTTTTCTTCTTCAACTAAAAATTTTTGGAAAAAAATGATTTTCTAAAATACATGTGATTGATTCAATGAAAATATTTTTTTCAGTTTTTTGATTTTAAACGATATAGTGAGATTAAAAAGACAAAAAAAAACAGAAAGGGCTTGAAAAGACGACGTAAGACTTCTTGGAGTCTCTTCAGGAAGGCATTTTCTCTCTCTTTCTCTCTATTCTTTTTGTGGTAATATCCTGAGAGATGTCACAAAATATAATAAAAGTGAAGAAAGAAAAACGCAATGAGCAGAAGTGAGAGGAAATCTTTCGTTTAGTGAAAACCAGATTTTTGGCCTCTACTACTGGAATAAAAAAATCTCTTCTTTTGATATTTACCAGATCATATATTGATTATCATCTTTTGGATTTGACATACAAAATAATGAGTGGAAGCAAGAGTCCTCAGAAAAAGTGAAATATGTTAGTTGCAAGTTTGGAGCCTGAAAGTCGGATAACCTCGCATTTCCAATTGATACAAAAAAAAACAAATCACAAAAATGAGCTGAATATTTGAAGGACGTCTTTTCTGGCGATTCGATGGATGAAGAACGCTTGATGTCACGAATATACGTCCTCTTGTACTTGGTCGCCTACCGAGAACAAGTCGAAAGGGCTGGAAATCAGAGAAATCTTGTGAGAATCGCCTGTTTTTTTCACAAGACAGCGCAATTTTAGGCATATTCCAATGAAATCTACGCGAAAATTCCGTATCGTTATCTGATGTCACTGGTGGAAGTGCGACACGAGCAATTCCAGAATATCCGTTATCGATTGGTGAGATGTTTTTTTCATTTCACGGAGTCCTAGAATTTGAAAGTAGGAAAAGAAATGTCAATTCCTCAAACACTTTTTATTGGATTCTACTCATTTTACAAATTTTTACATCAGTTTTGGTTTCAAATAATTGTGCATCGCAATCGTTTTGTCGATTATCATCTATTTTTTTAAGAATTGAAAAAAACCTGTTGTAAGTAGTTCTAAAAGGACTTTTTTTAGTCAACAAAAGGTAATATAGTCGATTGAAGGTGTTGCGGTGCAGTAATTGGTTCCCCTACATGATGCCGACGCCTCAAAGTATCGAAGTGGCCAAGGAATCTGCGGCCGATCGACGTCCGTTGGCTGAGTGTCTCGATAAAGAGGATGTCCTCAAAAAAGTACTCTTTTCATTTCGTTTGTGATGGGTTGAGAAGAAAGTTTCCTATAGCCTATTCGGCGTGACTTGAAAGTTTTCGAATGTCTGCGTCTCTCTGTTCCCTCACCGGCGAGGTCAGAAAAAAGAGAAATTCTTCTTTCAAGTCGCGGTAACCGGACTATAGCTGAAAATAAGGACGGTCGAATTACCGAAATGCATTCAGATTTCTTTTTACAAATCAAATTGACAAAAAAGAACATGAGGCCTTGATTTCCCAAAAAGAAAAGGGATAATCACCATTGGAAAAAAAAATGTATAATCTGATGAGAGAGTTTTCAGTGAACTTTATCTAATTTTTGAATTTCGAGTTATATTAAAGCAGGTTCGCATCATTGGAAGAACAATGTTTGAAACAAGAAAATTGAAAATCATTCTAAAAAGAAATACCTTCGAAGGCTTTGAATCTTTCTGATTTTGTGAGTCCTGTAATAGTTTTCTTGAAATTAATGTTTTAAATCTACTTATTTAAGAGAGTTTTTTTTGGTGTTTCAAATTGGATTAATTCAGATCCGTTCAACCGTTCTGGAACCCTCGAAAAATGCGGCTTACAATTATTTGAAGCATATTGACGCCGCTCCATTTTCTGATCAGGTTTCCTAACCGAAAAACCTGTATCTCAAATAAAAAGCTATTTTTTTCAGTTGCGCCTGCTACCGATTATCATTGAAGCTTTCATGAAGTCTCTGGAACCGAGAACTCCGATTCGTTTCACTCGACTCATTGTGCAACTTTTTGCTCGTTTCGAGGAACTGGTCCCTAATCAACTTTTCGAAGTTTTCACAAAAATGGAAAGAAAAATGACCTACTTTTTCAGTCAGCGACGAACGCTTGGCTGGAGAAAGATGGGGCCAATTTTTCGAATGTCTACAAGATACCGGCGTTGCTTTTCCGATGTGATAAGTATGTTGGAAAACCATGAAAACTTGAGCTGATGATTTGAAAAAAAAAAATCGCGTCTCTTATAAAAAAGCAATTTCGAGACAGAAAGCAAGTTTTTGAGTTTCTTTTTTCAAGTCTAGCTTCAATTCCGCATGAATTTGCAGTTGCTGTCGAGCTTTTAAACAATATTTAAGACGGATTCTCAACTCTCCACCGCACTTTTTCTGTTTCGTCAACACCCTGCGATTCTTCTCGACGGCCTGCAGATGGAATCATCGCGTCAGGATGATGTTGATGTCCAAGACTCTTCAGCACATGCCGTCAGTCATAGAAAGATCGGAAAACACATTAAAATGGGGTTGGAAAACAATGTTCTCCGAAAAATCGAGACAAGAAGCCGTTGTAAAAAGAAAAATTTCAAATACCACTTCTCATAGTGAAAGGATGACATTAAACTCCCTGAAACTTTTGAATAAAAGACAATTTTTTCCTTCCAATTTACTTCGTTTCTCGTGACTGTTGTTTTCTCAGCGCTCTTCTTGTCTCTCGGACACCCTCTCATGTTTCCTTGCTTATTTTGACCTCGCCGATGAGGGAACAGATAGACGCAGACACTCGAAAACTTTCAAGTTGCGGCGAGGGCAGTATATATATATATAGCAAGTTTAAAACTAATGATTGAGAAAATGGTTAACGAAAATCAGCTAAAAATTTTTTTGAGAAAGAAAAAAACAACTAATAGCAAAAAAATCGACTTCAGGGATCACGATCGAAAAGAAAATGAACTTCTCGCCCATGCCTATGCAGATTCTCAGCAGACTGTCACTGTTCAAGCTCTCATCGAAGTGGCCGATTCTCGACGGATGGGCGATGGTTGGTTTTGAAATTGAAGAAGAACAGGAAGGGATGCTAACCGAAAACTAGCTTCCGAAAGTTCTTTATGTTCGTTTTTCGCTGTTTGAAACTGCTGTTTTTCTTTACACTCTCCTCGTCTCTCGGCGAGAAACTCGAAAACTTTCAAATCGCGGCAAACTGATTATACCAGAAGGAAAGAGCTACAAAAAAGAAACTGAAAAATGGTGTATTTTTTTCAATAAAAATTCAGAATTAAAGAAAAAAAGAGATGAGTTTCTTCTCCTTGTTCAAAAATTTCTTTTGAAGATATTCGTATTTTTCAAGATGAGTCCGACTACACGGCGAAGGCAAATCGAGAAGAAATCGCGAAAATCGCTTTCGAATACATCCATCGGCTGTTCATCGACCACGAGGGCTTGATGAAAGTCGTTCTGTTCCAGGTCCATAACAGACCAGCACAGCTTCTTCTATGACTTGATTCCAGGCTTTTCCGGTCCGGCAACTGCGCGCCGTGGTCGAAGGCGTTCCGTCGATGTTCGTCGCGATGGCCTACGTCCAGGAGATGCTCACTTTGCCCAACATTGAGAGAAGGATCTTCACGGTTGTCCTGGTTGCCGAACTTGCCAGAAAGGTCAATTGGATGGGAAAGCGAATGTGGAAAATGTCGCCCGTGAAAGAAAATATTCCACATTGCTGCACCTTTAAAGCTGGCAAAAAATAATCTGCTATAAATAATGATGTGGTGAGAATCCAAACTTGAAGTCCAAAAAAATCGGAAAAAAATAAAAAAATTAATATTTTTCAGATTGATATTTTTATCCACGGATTACTATAAAAATGTCTTAACCTTTAAAATCTAAAATTTTAGTTTTCTAGTCATGACCCTAGATGTTCGTTCTAATCTACAAGCTTTGAATCAAGATTCGTTCAATTTACAGTACCGGATACAAGAAAGTTTGGACGTTGTGAGGATGACGATCGACGTCGTCAACACCCTGCACAAGTACGGGGAATTGCCGGCTGCCTACAAATTTTGGAAACATCTCGTTCCTGCACTTTCTGATGTTTCGGTGGTTCGCGATTGCTATGAGAATTTTTTGACGGAAACATAAGGGAAATAATGGATCGAAAAGCGTTTTCAAATCAATCAACATCAAATCATTTGTTTTGTTGTTTTAGTCTGATGTAATCGACTAGGCGGTGAACAAGAACTTTAAAAGCTATAACGAACAACCGCCTTTGGCGAACTAGAAGTCCAAACGTGTAGTCGAAAGAGTTGAAAGCATGGTCATACGGTCCTTCGCCCCGTGCTTCTGCGCGTAGTCCATCCAGTTGCGCCTTGACGAGCTCAGAATGTAGCGGATTTTGTAGCTGGAGCCCGGAAACCGTGCTCTAGGTGGGAGCCTCAGAATGAGAGCGACCACTTCGAGTGAAGATTTTACACGGATTTTCGAACGAATAAGTGCGAAAAAAGGGGGGAGGGTTTTGTTTGATACAATTTCTTCAACTCAACAAAGGCTTCTCGACATTTAGAAAATCTAGGAACGTTTTGAGCCGAGTATACCTTTTCATGAATTGGTTTTTCTTTTCGAAACACCTCAAAATGGAAACCTGCATTCTCTAGCTTTTAGAAAAGAAATAGATCGGTCAACAATGGTCAATTGGTACGTTTCAGGTGTTCCCATCCCTTACTGATTGCATTACTCGACTTTTGCAACGAGTTTCGTCTTGCGCCAAATCCAGAGTTGCCACTCATTACGGAATCCTCCCACAGAATAAAAATTGCGAGGTTTTTTTTATATTTTAAAAACTGAAATTAAGTTGAAATCTTTTTAGGAGAAAAGGTTGTTGAAGCTGGTCGCAAGCTGTTTGGATCGAGAAAATTGTCTTTTTGATTAGTTATTTTTTTAGTGTATTTTCTGTGCTATAATAATTAATATATATACATTTTATCTTTTTTTTTAAATTGATTTTTGATATAATATGCTGGCTAACTTTTTTTCCTTTCTACGTTTGTTCTTCAAATACGGGTCTAAACAATTTTTTTCGTTTTTCAATTTGTTAATCTATTTCTGGTTAACTTTTCGTTCTCGCCTTATTGAATGAACTGTTCATTATTCACCCCTTTTCTCGTAGATTAAAACGATATAAGTAGATCTTGAGCAATTTTGAAGATGCAGGGCGATGCTGAACAAAAACATTCGTTTCAAGACTCAATTTTCCTGACTTTAATGAATCGATTCCTCAAGACACTTCATATGATATTGTTAAGGAGCGCAGAAATTATTAACATAAGGAAAATTTGCCCGGAAACCACAGATATTTGCTCGCGTCTTTTGTTTGGAGAATTGTGCTGGTTAAGTCGCGGCAAATAAATTAATCAAAGAGGCCGGTTTTTAGGCCCCCTGGTCAATTTTCGGCCACATCTTTCGTGGTCTTTGCCCTTTTTTCTAGGTTTGCGTTAATTTTTTTTTCGAAAAAATTCAAAACGATTCAGAGCGGATGATCCTCCGGATCTTGGTGCTCTCGGGGTTCTTGGCAACCTTGGCATCGGCGCAGTGGGGACCTTTCCATCGTAAGATTTTTCAAACTTAGTTTCTTTATACACTGCGACCCATAATTACAGACCCACCCTAATTTCTCCGATTTTAAGAAAGATTGAAAAACTTTCAGCCACCAAACTTTTTTTGTGATAAACCTTGTTGATAAGGAACATAATCATAATATAATTATCAATCACCCAGTTGAAAAGTTTTTCAATCTTTCTTAAAATCGGAGAAATTAGGGTGGGTCTATAATTATGGGTCGCAGTGTATTAGAATAGATGAAGAAGAAGACCAGTCCGAAAACAATTTCAAAAGAAATTCTGTAAAATGTTTTGCTTTGCACGTAGAATCGTTTCTCTTTGCGAAATTAAATCTATTTCATTTTTAAACAAGTAAACCTGAAACAGTATGAAAAATATTTTTTCACGATTTTGTTCGTTTAAAAAAACTTTGAACGCTGATTACGAGAGAAATTTCCAAATAATAGAGTCATCTTCACAGAGTCAAATTTTTTTTCTTTCATAGTCACAAAAATCAGTTATTTTTTTGAAATTTGTCTGAATAACATTTCGTAGCATATGGACAAGGAGGACCTCCAGCCCCTCCGAACAATAACTTGGCGATCGGTTATCCAACTGCTTACGGGCTTTGGACCGGCCGCAGTTGGAATGGCTGGAACGGAGATCATCATGTGAGTTTCAAAAACATTCTCTAAAAATTAAGCTTTCTCTTGATGAAAAACGAGATCGAAGGGAAACTGCGAGTATGATTTTTGAGAAAAATTTGTCTTTTTTGTCGATCGAGGTTTGGTTTTCTGAGCTTTTTCGCAAAGAACCTCTCGAAAAATAAGACTTCTCTCGAGGGGAAACGATGACGAAGTGAAAAAAAGTTTCTGGAGTTATGGTTTTGAAAATGGAAAATAGTTCTTTGTTTATCAAATCTTGATTCTATTAGCTCATTTTTTCTTGCTCTGATTTCCGATTTTATGAGTTCAGCCAGGCCAGGGAACCGGATTCGGCAGCCCTCTACGATGTCTCAACGGCGGCGCTCATATCGGTTTGTCTGACTTCAAATATCTATGCACTATAAGAATAATTGTCGTTTGTTTCAAAAAGCTGCCTGTATTTGAAACCTTGAATGACTGGAATCACACGGAAAGCGGCTTTTCGTCTTAAGGGTCCGTTAAATCTTTCAGGATTTTCCGAATAACCCAAAAACCTTTTTGAATCAACTTTTCAAATTAAAAAATAGCGATTCTAGTGAATAAACTTTGTCCCTTGACATATACCGACTTGAGCAAAGCTCCAATGCGAAATAAGATAATGTGTCTGTTTCAAAGTTTTTGCTGTATTATTTAAAGGAGCAGTAGCTTTGAATGACCTGAAAGTCTTTTTGTTTTGGACCTTAATCAATGCTCTTTAACTTTTACGCACCTCGAAAAAGAAATTTATGATAACGGCTAAAATCACAATGAAATCTGTTTGAACGCCTTGCCTCACTTTTTTATTTCGATTCTTGAAAATAAAGAGTCACTTTTCTTATTATGAGAAGCTCACAATCTCACGAAATTTCAAAAGGGTTGAACGACCTACAAAAAAGTTATGATAAAACGTTAAGTTTTGTATCTCTTGCAGGGTACTGCGTACCAGGGTTCCAACTCAAAGGGAATCTACAAAATCTTTCTTTTCTCTAGGCCAATGCCGACTGGAAAAAGACTCGATTTGCGTGGCTCTCGGCGGAACCTGCACCCATGGAGCTTGCTGTACGACGCCTTTTCTCGGGATGATCTCGACAACTTCGGCGACACCCACCAGGAAAATCGCCACAGTTGAGATTGAAATGATCGATGGAGAGGTGCTGAGTTCGCACCTAGAATGAAATCAACGCTGCGTTTCAGGCAACAAAAAGACCACCGAAACATTTCAGATCTACAACTGAGACTCCAGAAGCGACGACCAAAGAGCAGACAGGAGATCAGGTTCGAGATTTATTTTCTGGACTTTTTCGAACCGTACCTGCATGAATCACTAGACCGTGCAGTACATTTGTTCAACTTCGAAATGATGTTCTTTAATACCAATGACTTTCTCAAATATATTCTGGTAAACTTGCGAAAAAAATAGCACATGGGCAGTAAAAGAAATATAAAAAATTTCAAAACTTTTAAACACGCGCTTTTAGAACGACATGGAGTTCATGGAGCACCCTAACACCTATCCCAATTTATCACCTTTCCCATATTTAGGGCATGAAAAATCTTTGAAAGAAAGAAAACATAGAAACGTTATCGATAGACAATTTAAAAAAAAAAACTTGCGTCATTAATTTTGGAGTCAGCGTGGTTTAATCACCAATTATAGAAATTGAAAAATGTAAAACCGATTTTTTGCTAGAACACCAAGTCTGGCACGAAGTGGTGACCTATAAAACTGTTTTTGTGTTTTTTTTTTCCGATTTTCAAATCAAGCTTGAGAAATTTTGTTTCTTTCAGATAGACGAAGAAGAAATACTGGAATGGAACAGACTCGTCGAACAGGCCAAGTCGACCATAACTACTGAGCCTCCGCTGGTCACTGTAACTCCCGTCGTCGAGGTCAACGAGTACAAAGTTGTAGTTGATCATGGAAACAAGACTCCTATGGAAAATGTTCAGAGATGCTTCTCGGGCCTCAAGCCGGTCGGTCCTTGTGCCGAAGATTCGGACTGTCCAACCCTTCATTCTTGTGAACAAGGAATGTGCTGCTACAATGCCTAAATGTTCTTCTCCCCCATTATTTATAGATTTTATTGCCTTCAAAAGATTTGTTTATGCGAAAAAAAAATTTACTTGATGAGTCACTGTCTACAGCGATGTTGATAAAAATAACAAGAAAATCTGTCATTTTTCGCAAATCCAGCAGGAATTTCCTCAGAAAATGGTCTTCTGCTTTTCTTGCTTCAACTTCTTCCGAACCCGATTTAGGCTTTCAATTTCTTCTCAATCTGGTACAACGGTATGTTTTTGCTTCCTTTTAAAATGAGTGATCGATCAATCCGCCTTTTGCTAAGTTTTCAGCCATTGAAAATGATTTTGAAAGCTGACTAGGAATTATTCCAAGTTTTCAATGAGTAAATTGATTCAAGTTATAATCTTATCGAAAATTTTCTGTCGGTTTTGAGAATCTCAAAAAAAAATCGAAGTACAACGCTCAATCGCCCGAATCTCAGAAGTTTTTCTTTTGAAACGTCTCTGAAATTAGATGTTCACTTTTTTCAGTTATTTAGAAAAACATTTAAAATCCCCCCAAAAATGAGGTCAAGATTTTGAAAAAAAAACATTAAAAACCTGAAATCTAGAGGATTTCTGTAACCATTTTTTTCCAAGAGTTCAGAAAAAAACTTCAGCCCGGCCCAACGAATGAACCTGAAGCTCCTTTTCTGCCAAAGCCTCGGTACGTCTTCACAATGGACGACGCGATGGAAGATCCGAGTTGGGCCATTCCAGCCGATATCCTCGCCAGAAGGGCCCAAGATCGTCTGCGGGCTCTTGGCGTCGTTTCGTGACTCATATTGATCCGTCGTCTCGTGATATTATAGATTGAATAAAGTTCTTATAATTTTTCATCCCACAAAGCAGCTTTCTAAGCCTAACTATTTCTTCTCGGTTTTTTGACGTATTGATAAGTTTAGAAGAGGAGAAGTTGGAGCACCATCGCCAATATCAGATTTTTTTGTTGTTTTTGAATACCTTTTCCTTGGAACACCTACCAAAAAAATACGATTATGTTTAAGATGATCACATCGCAAATCTAATCGTAATTTTTTTTTTGAGTTTAGTAGGAAAAGCGGAACAAATGAAGAAATTCTTCAAAATAGCGATTCAGCGCCAACTTGTCGAAAAAAAAGAGCTGGTCAAGGTAGTTCTATCTCTATTTACTACTTTATCAAAGTGAGAAAAGAGAAAGAATGGTAGAAAAAAGTGAGGGGAACAAATCGTGCAACATACAGTCATATTTGTGAAACGATGTTCCCAGAGCATCTTGCCGGGAAAGGCAAGATCACGAAATAGCGTGGTAGAAGTGGAGACGTCAGGCTGAGAGAGCACCCTTTGCTTTGTGGGCGTAATGTTCCTAAAAGCATTTTTCTAACTCCATTATGGGGTTCAAACAGCCAATATTGATATTATTTATGGAGAGATTTCATCAGAAAAATCCTTTTGCGCAATGAAAAAGTTCAAAGATATCTATGAGGCATTTCCCACAAGATAAGACCAAAAATCTCTGACAAGATCATCGAGGATCTTTCGTTCTATGTTTATTTCGAGATATGTTTTATCTGCACGAAAAATGAGATATGCAAAATAACTTGTGATTGCTGAATCAGCATTTCTATCAGATAAAAAGACGAAAGTTGGAAAAACAAAAATTAAATTTCTTCGTTTTCGTAAAGAAAAAAATCTCCACATTCTCTCAAAAAATCGAAAAAGTAGATATAGACGACTCTTGATGAATTTCTAGCTAAATTTTAAGGGATCACTGAAATTTTTCCGAATCGGCCTTTGAAAGGTGATACATTACTTTTCACTGTGAAAGAAACTATTTCATCAAAAATTTATCGAAATAAATAATATATAAAAACATGTTCATGATAACATTTCGAATAATTGAAAACAAATAAAGAATAATAAGAACGAGGAATAGAGTACATAAATCATATTAATATGACCCGATGGTTTCGTTGAAATATCACTGGTCGGGCTGCTCGGGCTGCTCGGGCCAGATGACCTCCATCCAGCGAGTTCCGCCCATCGAATCAGGGTCTTTCAAGCCAATTAAGGCGGACTCCGGCTGAAAATTACGATTTTCATCAAAAACAAGTTCATCCTTATCAGCTTTTCAATCTTGTAAGTTGAAGCAGCACTATCAGATTCTTAGGGACAATTGTGAAGCTGAGCTCAAACATTTCTTGAAAAATCTATTAATTTAGATAGGAATTCTCGAAGTTTCATTAAAGCATAAAAGCCATTTTTTGCCTTTATCAATGTTCATATCTGCGAAACTAAAAGTTATTACAGCTAGTCATCATGAGGAACCTTTTTATAGACCTCCAGAGAATATTTGAGCAACATTTTGAGGAATTCAAAGCTTCACACGTCCTTTGTCAAGGAAGTAGCAAAGAAGCTCGACTGATTTGTTTGAAATGAAAGGAACTCACGCTTATGGAGCGAAGCACGAGAGTGGGGCGGCTGATGACCAGACGCCGAGGCGGATCCCGAGGCTGTCCTTCTTGCGGTCGACGGACGAAGAGGTCGCGTAGGAACTTGCGGACGCGGTTGAAGCGAGAGCGGATTGCGGACGGCATGTCTCCTGAAATCGTGCAGAGAGCAGTTTCTGTGTCTGCAAGGAATTCTCATGTTTCCAGCAAACCAGAACTATGCATTTTGCACAGAAGTACCACGCAATTTCCCTCTTCTTTATAGAAATGAGTCCAAAAAGAAATGCGGAAGGTACGTCTGCGCAAGAGAAATAGCGTGTCGCAGAGCCCCGACACAGGCCCTGCTCTTCGCACGATTTCAGCGGAATGTCTTTCGACAGCTACTGATTCCGTCTCCCGTCTCTGTATTTATACTCTCCGCTTGTTTCGCAAGACTTTCTTTTTTTCCGGTTCTGTAGCCACGCCCATCTTTTATGCACAAAAGTGTAAAAATCCTTAATGCTCATACATAAATGACTCATTATAACATTTTCGAGAAAAATAATGGATATTTCAAGATCAAACGCTCAATTTTTTTGTGAAAGGTGAATCGAGCGAAAAAAATAGAATAATAATTGACTTTTTCTTTGAGTCAAAGACTCGAAAAAAACAAATGGTATTTCAACCTTAAAGTTTTTAAGATAAGCAAAATCAGAAAAAATATTGCTAAACTGTTTTGCCAACTTTTTTTAGTACCTTTCCCAAAGCTCTTTCTGATAAAAAGTTGAGAAATGATAATTGAAAACGTGGAGCCGGGTGAGAAACGGGAATCGATTGGGGAACGATTCGAAGCGGGCAAAGTGAATTAAAAAGAAATATTCTGGGCGACCGTGGGACGATTTTCCGGCGATAATTCTTTCTCCAAACTATATCTATAAGGAAATGTAGCCTTTCGGAAATATTGAACTAGAAAACCAACTTTTCTGAAGGGTGTATCTTAGTTTTTATTTCTTCAGTTACCCCTAGATATTTCTTGAAGTTCCAGATCGATTGTTGTTCATTGAAATTATTATTAGACAATTTTTTTATACAACTTCTTTTTTTGCTGAACAAATTAGAATAGGTTCCCAAATAAATTTATGCCAAATTACATGAATAGTTACATTTCCATTTCTTGATGGTATTAGCGCGTTCCAAACCAAGAAAACTGAAAAATGGTCTCCGAGGAGCGAGTATTATACAAAAATGTGTACTCGTTCTGAAAAATAGTTGTCACAAATTCAGATTATCAGTCCTAATTTGGAGGAAGTTCCTTTACGACCGAAACGGTTCTGTTACGCTGCATTCTAGAATTTTCTAGGAAGAAACTTTCAAAGTACTTTCGGATGTACTCAATGAAGGTTTTGAAAGAACAGATTTGCAATTTTTTAACTAATTCTTCGGCACAAAAGTTGTTATTGTTCGCAAGTTCGATGTTAAAACAACGACTTGATCCCAAAAATTCCTGATTTATGAGTCACTCATCGAAATATCTGCTGCTTTGTCTCCGCCGCTGAAAGCCTTTTGCATAAACATAAATACTCATTATGAATCACAATTTATTCTGAAAAAATGGTGTAAGACGGAAAACAATTGCACTTGCAACGAATTTACAAAGAAAGGGATCGAAGCGATAAATTAAATCTGACAGTAAGTAAGTGAAATTTGAGCCAGGCAATGTTTTCAAGTCGAAAATTCAACAACGCAACGCAGTTGCATGACATGTACAAATAAGATAACAACAATGTTCACGTTTTTCTTTTCTCATTTCGAGACTTTCCAAACCAGTTTCTGACATCGGATATACTCAGCTAGGTGCAGAGTCACCTGAAAAATCAGTTTTGAACAAAGATTATATCAAAAATCATAACCATATTTTTGCATTGAGCAAAATGATTCTTTTCCGAAATCTAAGCCTACAAAATAAAATACTTATGAAAGTGGAGCTACTAGCCTTAATTTTGCGCAAATGTGCTCCACAGAGAGAGCGTTCGAAAATCAAAATTTTCAGAATATAATCTTTCAGAATAAAATCCTTAAAACTTTCATGCGTGATTCATCCGTAGAGCGCATATGCCACAGCTCACTTCAGCTCAAAAGTAATTTCAGACTATTTACAGTTCAATTTTCTTCAATGCTCAAGCTTTCAAATCATACTATTTTTGATGAGTTTCAGTAGAAACTAAAAACCAAGTACCTGTTCGATTTCATGTTTCTCCATGGTGAAGGTGAGCCTTTCTTTGGGCGTTTCATCAGGATGGGAACCCGGAGGAAGAGGTCGTTCGATGGTGAGCATGAAGTCGCTCTGGAAAGGTCCGAAAGACGACAGCCTGTGGTAGGGAATCGTGCGGATCACGTCCTGAAAGTTGATATTGGCGAAGTTCTAGAAAACGAGTAGTTGAACTTGAGATTCAATATTCGAAAGTTTTATTGAAAACAAGTTTGATTATAGCCTGTGTACCGCGACTTGGAATTTCACCAAACGACATTCCGCTGTGCCGCTGCGCGCGTTCGCGAACCTTGGTCGCGCTTTTAATTTTTTTTTTCCTTTTCTTTATTAAGGTACTCTTCTTTCATGTTTTCCCACACGCAGCGGAACATCGGAATGTCGTTCCGTGAATTTCAAGTCGTGGCACACAGACTATATTCGAAAAAATATATTTTATTTTGAAAGAAAGACTGACGAAATGTCGTCGATCGATCATATGGACGGCGGTGTCGGCGAGGGCCAGGTAGATCTTCCTTTCATTGCTCGTTCTCATCGCAGCCTCGTGCAGGTCGCATCCGAAAAGAGCCCATTTCCGTAGAACCTGAAAGTTCCTTTTCAAAGCTATTCTACGCTTCAAATAAAATATTCTGGCTGATTTACTCTTCGAAAATGCTTTCTCCATTTAACCCATGAAAACAATCAACTTTTATAGCTGTTTTAACAGCTTTTCTTTCATAATTCCCTACGATTTATGTCATCTTTCACGCCTACTTTTTCAGAACACTTTATGGTTTCGAACTGATTTTTCAAATAAATATCGAAATCATCAACCTGAAGGATGATTCGAATCGCCTCGAATTCGGTCATGCCGTGAAGTTCAGCCCAGTTGGAATGGATTTGCAGTCTGAACAGGTGTCTTCTTCGTTTCCTAGGTAAACACAAGTTGAACCTGAGTGACTTGATGCACGCGACGTCGAGAAGTCGTTGAGGGTAGAACCTGCTGGTGAGGAACTCGAACTGTTGCTCAGAAATATTGTTTGACGGCACGTCTCCAAACGTCAACTGAATAGGAAAACGTAAAAGGCTGGCTAAATATTGAAATCAAAAAAGATTATTAGATAAAAAAATTATTTTTACAAAAAAATAAGTAAGAGGTAACTCCTAGTAGGAAGTTTATTCGCTTTGCTTCGATTTTTTCAATAAAATGCCTTGCAAATATTTCCTTTTAGATGCGCCTTTGAAAAGCTCTTCGATCGACTTCCCACCTGAGCATAGAGAGCGGCAAGATTATCAGCCAGTTGACTGCTCAAAGGAATCCGACTCTTGACGATTTCCTCAGCGGCGCGCCAGACCAGAAACGACTTCTCGATGGGCGTTTCAGTAGAAATCTAAGACATTCTTGATGATGACGATCAAACCCTGAGAACTACCAAATGAGGCCAGAAATGGCGCATCCGAAGAGACAAGGCGGCGGCGCAGTCGGCAGAGACCTTGCCTCTTTGGATGTCGCGCTGCTTGGCTTCCCAGACGGTCAAGGCGTCGCAGAGTTTCTGCTTTCCTTTGAGGAGTTGGTAGCTCTGCGTCACGGGGTCCGACATGTAGAGAGCGTAGCCGGAGAGGAGGGCCGGTCTCATTCCGAGCTTCAGACACAGCGAGGACAGACACTGGCCGATCTCCGTCGAGCCGTCAAACTCGACGATCTTCAAAGTAAGCTCAACAGTACAAGAGATGGTAAAAAAATTGAAATGGACAAGAGATTTCATGCTCCATTTTTCAAGTGAATATATGAACTTCTTTTATAAAAAATCTTGAATTTTCTCCAAAACTTTCTGATCCTCAACTTTATTTCAACTTTTGAGGGTTGTATAGAACAAGGGTCAATTGACTTTTTTTTTTTCGAACTCGAGCTCAAAAGTTCTTCAGGCAGGGCTGCGAAGAAAGTTTCTTTCTCTTTAAACTTATAAAATTAGCCTCCTTGCTCATTTTTGAAACTTTTACTGAACCCAATGAAGTTGTTTTTTAATGTTTGTTCAAAATAGGCTAATTTTTTTGTTTGTGCTTTGAGGATTTATAATCCGACACCTCAATCAAAAATTTCGAACTTGAGATTGGAAGTAGAAGGAAAAAATCCTGATCTTCTTCAGAAGCGCCGATGTGAGCTCATACCATGTACTTGTTGAAGAAATATTTCAGAAAAATCTAACTCTTATTCATTTTACTTTCGAATGAATACTTTAGAAAATTTAGAAATTGATCAGATGAATTTTCACTATAAGTTATCGAAATTCGCGTTTCTTTCAGTGCAAATAACGCAGACAAACCTGATATTCTCCATTGGGGAGTCGGACAGAGATGGAATGAGGGAATTTAGTAGTGGTGACGTCACGAGTGAGCACAGAAGTCGCCTCGAGTCGACTTGGACCCTCGTGTCGGCCTCCGACTCGCAGACATCTGTCGAGCGCGCTTTCGCAGAACGCCGCCATGTTCGCCTCGTCGCCACTGGAAAAAAAGAGTAGGAGATGACCAAGGAGATTCTAACGTCATATCGGCCCATCTGGAGATGTGCCGTTTCAGAAGCCACAGCAACGAGTATTGCTTCGGCAAGAATAGGGGAATCGCCAAGGCCAACAGTTTCCAGCCCTGAAAATCGTGAATTTGTTTTTTTTCATAACCAGTAGGACCATGGAAACTATACTAAAATAAAATAAAACCGGCTGCTCAAGAACTTTGGAGCTCATTTCTAGTGTTTTCCGGGGAGCCAACTAAGGTTTGTTCATTTGTTCCATCTTCTAATTTTAGTCTAAACAAACAATTTTTAATAATTCAGAGAAATTTCACAAGATTTTCAACGAGATCACTCATTCTTCTTGAAGAAAAATGTCCTAAATTCTATTTAAAGAAAATAAAAACTGAACCTGAAGCCCAAAAGGCATCGATCCACTGGTCAGCTTGATCAACTGAGCGTAAACCTCGTTTTTCAAGAACTCATTCTGAATTATGGTTGGTTATTGGATTGGATACTCAACCTTTTTACCTGAATCGCAGTAGAAAGAATATTTTGTGCAAGATCGATATGATACTGAACCGCCTGGGCTCTCATCAACACCGAAACGAACAAGTGGCAGGCCTGAAACCCATCTTCAAAGTTAAAAATCAGATTTTGAGGCCACCTTAGCGATTTCGAGGGTCTTCTTCTTGTCATTCGGCGCGACGGTGACCAGAGTGTCCTTGGGAACTTCTTCAGAAGACGTCAGCAGCAAATCTTTCCACAATGGAGACTCCGACGTCACATTTTCTGCCATCATTCTTTTGACGAGAATCTCGAAGGGCGTTCCGCAGAGGGTGGCGTCGCCGCTGGCGTTCTTCAGAAAGTAGAGCCACTTCTCCTTCTCTTCTGACCCTTGAAGCATCAGGTAGACGGGGTCTTCATTGGCGATCTGGAGAAAGAGGCTTTTTTGAATTTTCTGAGAGAAGATGAAAAAAACCTGTATGCAAAGACTGTCAGAATGTTTCCGGGCATTCGGATGGTCCTTGGTGATCTCCAACTGTTCGTCGCTGCTCCCGCTGTACTCCTCGAGCCCGTCGTTCTTCTCGCTGATCTGGGCGCCTTGAACGTAAAGAAAACCGCTGGGAACCTGAAAATTGATAATAATCAATTTTTCTTCATTTTGAAGCTGAAATTCTTGGTATTTGACACATAAAACATTGCTGGGCTGTTGAAAGAAACATGAAAAAAGTTTTCAAATTTTTCTAGGGGAAAAGATTTTTCCAGATTTTATATTTTGGGTATTCCTTTTCTATTATGTATTTTTTCATCGTTAGCTTCGATTCGAACCTTATTTACAGGCGAAAAGCTAAATGTTGATAAAATGGTCTTGAAAAGATAGTTATGACCGAAATGATATAGATCAGAAAGCTCTATGGGAATTCTTAGTCTCCAATAGATTTCAGGGCAAAGTATAAAAAACCCTTCAAGGCGCATTTGTAAAAAACATATCTTACTGTAAGACCCGCCTATTTTGACCAAGAATCATATCAAAAATTATTGCCCATTTTTCAAGACTTTTATTTATTAACAATGAAATTTCGATCACTTCAAGTTTGTTTTTTTTTTTGGCTTATTTCCTCTCGAATAACATAAACGAACCATGTCATGAGAGTTTTTGAAGAACATGAGTTTCTGGCCGACCAAGGCAGCGAAGACTTTTTTGGAATGGCCGCATCGGACCCGGGTCATCCATCCGCTGATCGACGCGTCCAACGGCGTCACCCGGCTGGCCATTTCTCGGAGTGTCGCGCCTAGAGTTCGCATACTTGAGTTATTTCTGGTGAATTTCAATTTTTCTGTTGATTTTATTTGTTTCGTTCCTTTAGATTGGGATAGAGCGAGAAAATATCAAAAATTGAAAACAAATTAGCGGTTCTGAACTTCGATTTTTTTCCTGGGCCAATCTATTTACAACGAAAAAAATAAAAAAATAACTTAAAAAAATATACAAAAAAATCTCTCGGAGGTTCAAATTAGTTGGATTTCTAACTTTCTAAATTTTTTTGAAAACCAACTCCTCCTCCTGGTCTGACTAAGTTCTATACTTGCCCATCTATGCTTAAGAAGAAACGCTTTTTTGTAGAGTTCTCTTAGTGCAGAGAACAGTCTATAATTAACTTTTTTTCCCTCCTACATTCGAACAATCGAGCTAACTTAGGCCAAAAATTTGATATGTGTGCTGCGAAACATGATAACCATTTTTATACAAAACTTAGAAAGTTCAAAATTGTATTCAGTGAAAACTTATTCACGAAACCTATTTTAATTCATTGTCCAATCTTCAATCACCTTTCACCGCCGCTGACAGCACAGAGACCCATTCATGTGTCGTTTTTTCGCTTTCCGTCATAAAATTGAACTTGTCGGTCGACGTCACAAGCTGCAACGAAATATTGTCGTAATGAAAAAACTTTTGTTGATAGATACTTGAAAAGCATAGGCGGCTCCCTGTTGATTGATCTTCACGACAGACTTGATATCCGTGACGGCGATTTTCAACAACGGTTCTTCTTCTCGCATTCCATTTTTCTGGAAAACAAGAGGAGCACATGCTTCTACGAAGCTGTATCCTTACAGAGCTGCGGTAGAAACTCAAGTTCCCGTTTTTGAAAACGACAAAACGACGTTTTAAAGATTTGACCCGAGAATCCGTCATGTGACTCCAATATCCGCTTTTTTCGACCTCAAACTTCAATTTTAAGCATGAAAAACTCGAATTTGAGAGCATAGTCCTGGAGAAAGAGCTGACTAGCAAAAAGTTTTGAAAAAAAAGATTTTTGATGCTATTTGAGCTTACTTTACAACTGAAACTTGTCTTTTCGGTAACTTGGAATGTTTCAAGCGCATGAAGAAAGTGATGGCTTTATACGCATGAAGAAAGTGATGGACTTATACGTCTACTCTGACTCTCTTATACTTTCTTCCTTGCATTCATTCAAATTTACTCTTATACTCTTTACTTTATTTTATTCAAAAAAAAAAATACGCGCCTAGGTTTAAAGCTAAAAAGTTTCAATTATATTTTGCTATAAGCAAGAGGGAAAATGCTGACGATGGGTCACCCTCTAAGCCGTCCATTTTTATAGACCCGAAACGGCTGCGCGATACTTAAATTTATTTTAATATAATTCCGTATTACTCTTTCCCAGTCTCATTTTAATCACATAATTTCATCCTCATAATGTTACATAAATAATTTCGACATTCACTCCTCCAAATTTACTACGATAATACTTAGAAGTTTGTGGCCTTCGAAATTGCTCTGCCCTTACCGTTTCTCTAGAAGGGACCAGCGAGTTTCTGACTCCGCCGCAAGATCCATTGGACATCCTGGAAGCGGCATCAGGAGGAATATAATAGTCGACAGGAGGATCCGATCCGAGGCCCAAGTCTCTGACCGCGTAGGCACTGCCGCAGTCCGGCGAACCGGTAAAATGCGGTCGGCCTGCGGAAGAGGGCCGCGGCGACGAGTGTCGCGACAGCTTCGATCGCCGCGATCCCGGCGAATCGGTTCGCGTCGCCGATATCCGGCTGATGTTGGAGACGTGGTAGGGCGACGCCTGCGACGGCGACCCGGAAGATCCTTCGGCGCCTGCTTCGCATTCCACGAAGGACAGACATCTCTCGGCGACTTGCAGCAGCTTCGTTTCCTGGAAATGAAGCTTGATCGACATCATAACTGAGAATAGTAGATCGAATCACTTAAAACTTCCGAATTCTTTTTTTTCGACCAGATCTTCACTTTTTTTAACGTACTAATAAAATGCGTGAGCGTAAAACTTTACAGTAAGTTATTGCCGAATTGCAAAAAGAATAGACATATATTTCTTGTTTGATACGGGAAACTAACCCAAGAGCGAGTCTGATGAGAAGGAGGGATCGGCGGCAATTCTCTCTGATTGTTATTTTTGATGATCTCACTGTAGGGCTGCTTATCATCCCGAATCGCGACAAACTCATTCAGATTCACGTAATCGGCGTAGCTTTTCCTGAGAAAAATTTTGTCCAAGTATAAGATCAAAAGCAGTGATTTAAAAAATTTTGGTTTTCTTTTACTTTTGAGAAGAAAGAAATTCTTGAGTGAACGCAATTCTGAATGTCCCAGAGTAGAAGCTTTAATACAAGAGTATCAATTTTTCCTGGTGAAATACGATAATCGTCAAAAAAAAAAGCATTTTGTTCTCACGATGAAAACAAAAAGATCTTAGCATGGTCCGTCAAAAATGGAACGAACCCATCAACACGAGGAACGTCATCAATCCGCTCGAAAGACTCATCCTCGACGTCAAACTCGTAGTCGTCCGCATAGGAATTCAGGCTGTCTCGTTCGATCTGAAGACGTTCTCGCTCCAGAATCGGTTCCCTCAAACTCACAGGTGCCTGAAGACGTCGTGGGGCGGGCATCGGCTTACCGACGTCGTCGCACGGAGAGCTTTCGCTCGTCGACGTCGTCGAGCCGTTTTTCTCCTTCACGCCACGAGCTGAAATGACCGAGATAAGGAAGGCTAAGTAAAGATTCTTCAGCTTTCAGTTAATGAACGCTGATTTCAAGAGGAAATGAAAAATTGAAAGAATGAGATTTTACAGTTTCCTGAAGGTTACCAAACATTTATACTTGTGGCAGTCTATTTTTGATCTGATATTAATATAGTGTACGTATTTGTAAGAACCACTGAAAAATGATACATAGAGTCTAATATTCGCAAATACGACTTCGAAGTACTGAGAAAAAAAAAACAAGTTTTAGAAAGTTTCAGAAATATTCAACGTCTCATTGAAACTGAAAAACAATAAAACAGAAGGGTCATTTTAAAAATTTTCTTTCTTTTTGTCATTATTCTTAGAACATCATTCAAAGAGAAAAGCAATTTTCGAAGTGAGAAACATGAAAAACAACAATAGCTGTTGAGAGAGAGTGTTATAGGTGTTGAAGAGTTATGCAAAAAGCGGCGACTCGAAAATGACCGGTTTTGCGTTGCATTCGCGGCGTGCAATCGGCGATGCTGACGCTCATCTGACGCCGTGCATCTGCGTCGTCTGACGTCAGGCCGCTGTCGTCCGACGTCCGGTTTTCGTCGCGGAGCACCGGAAGAGTTCCCTAAGAACGCATTGCACATTTCTTGACTCTTTTTCTCCAACTTTTGATCAAAATTACATAGAAAACCTTAGCCTGTATGAACTTTCGCATCATTCCAGAGTTTCATGTAAAAAAAAAAACCTTGAACTAAGCTGAGGGGTTGAAAAAAAAATATATATATATATATATATATAAGACTTCCTGTCCTCCTTTACGGTGTAACTTTCACTACCTTCCATTTGTTTTTTTTTTCAAACCTTTTTTCTCTAACTGCTAATAGACTTTCGTTGGAAAGTCGAGAATAATTCTTAGTTCCATAATCTCGAATTTTCTTCTTCTTGCCGTTACAAACCAGCCTAATTGATTGTTAACACTCATCGAGATAGAAGGATCGGAACGTACGGTAATGCTCCTGCTCATGGCCATCTCCGCCTTGATTTGCCGGGTTTTCTCAGTGAAACTGCGCAACATCTGCAACTGCGTCGTACATCTCAGGTTTTGCACTCGTAACCGTTCGTTTTGCTCTTCCAACTGAAATAAAAAATTGCGGGTAATCTCAAGAATCAAGAAAAAAGGTGGAGCGAATGATAAAGACAAAACAAAAACGTAGCAAGTTGGGAAAAAGATGGCCGGCGAGGGCTCGAAGATAAATCACCGCCGTTGACTTGGTGTTGTTACAAAATCCGAACACTCTTTTCTAGCCTCTTCTTCTTTTTGTTGCTCCAAAATGAAGGTTCACAGCTAATGAAGCATGTTTTGAAAAACAAGAAAAAATAGTTTACACTATGGATAGTTTTCAGGAGTTTTTTTTTCACAGTCTCAGAAAAGTAAGAAAAAATATCCTCTAAAATGTATAGAAGTTGAGATAGAGATGAGTTTTTATTTTTTTTTTCCTTTCTCAAAAGAAACTTTTAATTAGTAGTCGTACATTACTTTCAAAATCTCATTTGAAAAACTGGTTCGCTTTCAATTATCGATAATCGATCACAGGTTTTTAAATGAACAAAAAAATTCTTTTTCGTTTTTTTAAAGGAAATTTTTTTATTCTTTCCCAAGGCTCACCTTCATTTTTATCATACCTTATTTAAACCTACCCCAATGGCTAAAGATAATTCCGATATTTTAACAAGAGCTAAAAACAACGAAGAAGGCGATAAGATTGTGGATTTATGAAGAAACAACGAGGCTAAAGCTCGAAAAAGAGCCGCTGGCGTATCGGAAAAGCATTTATAATGGTCCCAAACGTCAGGAAATGCGTCTTGACTCGCCGCACCCCAAAAAATGGCGACTTCCTCCGCACTTTCCAATGTTTCTTTCTTTTTTACAAAACTTCTTTCGAGCTATTTGAAGTATAGTTGGACAGAAGAAAAGCCCAAAAATTCGATCGAACTGAATAAAGCAAAAAGTGAGGAGACAGAAGAGAAAAGAAATATGAAGGCTTTGGGTAACGAGCCGAAATGCCCCAAGAGCCTCGAGGAAAAGACAAAAAAAAAGAAGAAGAGAAAAGGCAGAAATCCTTCCGACGTCTCCAAAAAT
Source organism: Caenorhabditis auriculariae (assembly GCA_904845305.1). Classification (NCBI taxonomy): domain Eukaryota; kingdom Metazoa; phylum Nematoda; class Chromadorea; order Rhabditida; family Rhabditidae; genus Caenorhabditis; species Caenorhabditis auriculariae. The sequence goes on from CAJGYM010000113.1 coordinate 192,428, forward strand.
TTCGTTTCGTTCCATCAAATCAAACCTACGACTCTTTTATACTTCGGTTCGGTTTTTTGTGGCTCAAAAGTTGAACTCTGAACTTTTTTACACTCCCTTCGAAAGGTTCACTTGAGTTTCTAATGGGATTCAAGAATATTCTGAAAAAAGGGAGGTTTTGGTTAAGGATCAAATTTTAGCTGAAAAAAAAAATTAATTAGGAGAACTGAATTTCTGAAAAGTTTATCCCTACGATCAATTCTGTAGCTTTAGGAGCCAGTACTAGCTTCAACTTGTGTGAACTCTGGAGAGGCTTCGAGTTCGAAGAACAATTCGAGTGCATTTTTTTTCATTTTTTGACCATCTATCCAAAATTTCAGCTTCCCTCAATTAATCCGGAATCTCTAAACCATACAAAAAGCTGTAGAAGAAAATGGGAGATTTGGGATGAAGAGGGAAGGTCGGAGTGCCACCAGCGCTCCCGGTAATATATGACGTGCAGACACGCACTTGCCGTTTCACTTTTTGTTTGGAATTTGGCGAAGGAGAAAAAAACTACTGGCTGAGATTTTTGAAGATACGAGCGGATTGGAAGACTTCTTCAAGTTTTTGCGCAAAAAAAAAAAACAGATGGTAGTTTTTCGTTTTCTGTATTTATTTTTTTGCCATAAAATGAAGTTTCATCAAACCGACGTGAACTATTTTTAAAAAGAAGATATCAATTTTTATTTTAAAAAAATTTTTTTCAGAACTTACAAAAAAATGAATAAACTCTAAGAAATTTATTTTTTTGTCATGAAAATTCGTTTCGAAAATTTTTCACAAAAAAACCCTGTGAAAAAAATTGACGCAAAATGAAAAAAATGAATGAAAAAAAGGAAATTGTAACTCAAATTCATATCCTTTCTTATCGAACACAAGACGCCGATAAGTTTCGTCTCAAAATGTTATTTAAGGATCTAAAATCAATAAATTTTTAAAAATACGCCGAGTGAATATTTTTACCTTTGAGTCCGAAGCCGACCACGCTGGTACTTGATAATAATTAGCTATAACCTTCGTTTTGAAAAAAATCAATGTAGCTTGGAACAACCTAAATTTCAACATTTGCCGAAAACTTTAGAAATGTGCAAGCCTTCAAAAAAAAAAGAGTTGTAGATGCAGGGAAACTTCAAAGTGGCGCCATGGCATCGGAATATCCATGGAGAGGGCTAACAATACTAATTAGAAGATGTGAAATGGAAGGCAGGCCAAAAAGAGAAAAAAAGGAGCGCGCCGTTGGAGGGAATGACTCCGATGATAGATTGCAACATTTGGGTGTCCTCCACAAATTCCCCTCTTCATTTGCAGCTTTCCCGAAACTTCAGTTTAGAAGCTGAGTAACAGAAAAAAGCACATCCATAAAAACTCGCTGGAATTTCAATAAAAAAATTTTTTTTGCATTTGTTCTGTAGAAATTCGAAAATTTTTTCTTTTTTATTCGTACTTTTGAGATTCAACTTTTCGAAAATTAATAATGTTTCTGAAACTAGAGTAAAATATTTTAGAGTGGAGACTTTTTGAAGCTTTTCACAAAAAGAGGATCAAGTTAAAGACTAGCTTTATTCTGTTGAAAGCTCTAAGATACGTCTTCAGAACCGTGTTAAAATTCGGAAAAATGCCCGTTAAAAAAAGCACAGATCATAAAAATTAGTTCCCATTACAAAGAACTTTCTAGAAGATAAAGCAACATTGGAAACACGAATCAGTCGAAAAGGGGGAAATGACCAACGGGAGAGTCGGACAATGCATTAATCGGATCGACGGACCGTGAACGTCTTCTGCTGCTCATTTGCAGAGGCGAATTGCGCAATCTTCTGGCAGCCCGTTTAATTAGAACCGGCCATTGTTGCCAGCCTCCCCAAAAGTCTCTCTGATAGATCTTTTCGATGAGTATTTGTGATTAACGCCTGAGAAAAGGAAAGTAGACATTTCAAATCGAGATTCGACGTTCAAAATGCAAGATTAAAAAAAAACAGTTTATGATTATTCAACCGGGTAATTTATCAAGCGCTGGATCCTTTATAACCTTTCTTGTTAATTTTTTTGACTCTTCAATACATATTTCTCGATCATTGGAATTTAGTTCCAAGATAATTCTTACTTCAAAATTCTTTACAATTACTGTTCGAGAAAGTTTAGGACAACATTTTATAGTTGAAGTCGCACCAAGTTAAAATTGGCTTGAAAAGAAGAAGGAAAAACTTGGGAATCCAGGGAAGGCTTCTCGAAGCGTTCACATTTAATTATTCAGATTGAATGGAATGGATTTCAAAGTGAGGATAGGGTGGCGCCAGCATCAAATTGAGCGCAAGGTGTCCATTTCGTGGGCGCCAATGCCCAAGGGCGTGGTCTTCCTCTTTTGGCTGCTTGAGATCTGACTCATCAGCAACCGCCAAATGAGGTTAACTGTTCACATAAGGCATATGGACTCTGGCCAGAAAAAAATAAGAAAAAGAAGCTGGAAAACTGAACCTCGACAGATCCACAGGAGGACACTTCGCAGAGAAAAACATAAGGTTCCATCGAAAAATGCAAATCACGCCTTTAATTTTTCAATTTTCAAGACTTTCATGTTTTATCGAAGAATTTTTGATATTCTCATGAAGTTGAAAAAGCTAGGATCCCAATAAATCATGAAAAAGCAAAACAAAAATTATTCCGACACAGGAAAAACATCCCATCGAAGTTGAGGATATCGAGAGAAGATTCTCTTAAGTGAAAAACTGACGAGGAAACTTTTGAACGTTGATTTTTCCTATTTTCCCTCCAATTTGAACAAAAACAATTTTGGACTGGCTCAACGATTGAGGGATGCTCCAATGAGTGACCGACTTGAAACGGCTTGCGGGGACAAAAGATGGTATAGAACGATTCAAGGTCTACTGTAGAGGCAAATGGAACGCGACTGCGAGCAACGTCGTTCCAAGTTCAACAGACAAAATATGAGACAGCTTTTTGACCAAAGTTATTTCATTAAATTTTTTCATTGATTCAATTTTCGGGTCTTTTTTTTTAAATATCTAGCCGAATCGCAGTGTAACCATGACCATATCTGAAAACCTCAAAAAAGCCTCTCTAGAGGAGGTCGCGCGGAAAGCTCCGTCGCGGTTATTGCCAGCTGCAGGACACACGATGGTCCGATTCGAACCCACGAAAAAAGAAGAACGGAAAGAACTCGTGGGTTTTTGTCTTTTTCGTGCCCGGCCGCGCCTCATTCCGTCGTTATTACGACCATAAACGCGTTTAGGGATTTGATGAGTCTCGCATATCGAAATTCCCGTCTTCACTCAATAATATCCACATCTGGCTGTTGTTTTTGCGAAGAACAAGAAAAAAGTGAAGAACCTCCGAAGATGAACTTGACATAGTAAAATGAGATCAGAAATGAAAGAAGAAAAAAAAAATTAAAACCATAATTTTTTTTTCTATGTGGAAAATTTGAAGTTCTGTTCAAAAATAAATTCTGGAAAATTGCATGAACTTATTAGGAAGAAAATTAATACAGTCAAAAAACTATTTTCAGTGTTCTTTTCATTCATAAACAACTTCGAAGCTTTGAAAATATTTCGCATTTTGCTAAGAGTTCTGAAAAATAGGAAATTAAGACGCTCCATTGATATGTTTCAAGTCGTTTTGGCAATGAACTATATGAAAGAAAATTCCTTTGAAGAATAGAAGAATAGGGTTTCTAGGTTGAAAAACCTTCTTTTTTTGTACCACACCCCTGAGGAAACTCAGTAAAAAAAAATGCAAAAATTACGTCAATGGTCCAAAAAATGTGGATTTCTACGCTTTCACAAAAATCTGGACATCTGGTGAACCTACGCGACCCGAACCGAGAAAAAAGTCAGAACGAAAATGATGGGATTTCGCCGGAAGGTATTGCAGATGGGAAGAAAAGGTTATATAGAAATCAAAAATCTCCCAAATCTACTTTAAGCTAAAGTCTGGAGAAAGTGAAAAAAAGAAATTTCGTTTCGGCCTTTTCGAAAAGCTCTCAACATCGCAGAAGCAGGTACCGGCTAACTTTCAGAGCTTTTCAAAACTGTTAGCGGTTAAATTCTATAATACAAATTGATCTCGAAAAAGGCATTCTGCAAAAATAAAGGAAAATTTTCAAAAAGGTATAGTTTTCGAAAATCTTTTCGAAACGAAAAACTACAAAAACTTGGTTGATTTACGCTGCAACAAATGGGCAGGTGGCGGCCATTGTAGGATAAAAATGATCAGCCATCTGTTCGATGGAGACTTTTTTCTCAAAATTCCATCGTTTCGGATGGGTTTCGCACCTGCGTTTTCTCATCATCGAAAAAAGAACAATTCTCTTTGAATCGCGACGTTCAAACTCATGACGTTTGAACAGCTGAAATGACCTTTGAGAAATGGTTGAAAATTTGACAAAATTTGACATCAATTCTTTTGATTCTGTTTCTTCATCTCTTTTTTATGTTCCCTATTTTAAACTCATTTTCAAAAATTACATTTCTTACAAAACCATACTGATTTTTCCAACCAGGAAATAATACAAATATTTTTAGTTTATCTTACGATCCAAATGTTGATTTTCGTGGAAAATCGTGATTTTTTTAAATCAAAATATCCCAATCAATTCAACTTTTTAAATGAATATTTTTTGAAAACAAAGATCACAGACGAAAATATTCTCTGAAAAAAATTTTTTTAAAAATTATTTTTTTATCAGGGAAATCTCAACACTTTCAAAATTTCAGCTCTGTACTCCCTGAAGTTTTTAAAGAAAAAGTTCTAACTTTGAATAAATTTTATAAAGTTTTTGGAGCACTTTCAGAAGTAAAGCGCTGAGAAATTTCTCAATCGATCCTTTATTCAAAATGAAGAAAAAAAAAAGAGGAATTTTCGGAGTTCAGAATCAGAAACGTGTGGTTGCAGAGACGAAACAAGTAAAAGGCGGCAGATTTGGTGGGTAGAAACCTGAGAAGTTGGGGCGGTTATAGTGTTTGTCTCTGGCTTCTGTGTGGGGAGCTCTTAGACGTCGTTCCGGAGCCGCCGTCTTTTCTCAGCTTCTAATTTGATGAAGAAAAATGGGGCTGGGAAAACAGCCGTTTTTGCGTTATTTGATCCCCTGACAATTTAGCCGATTTTTGGTTTTCCGTAATTGTCTTTCCTTCGGAGAGGCGTTTCGAATGGATCAAAAAATAAATTAAAGCAATGAATTTTCCTGACGAGATTTTTCATTTTCATTGAGTTTGTCAGGATTGCAAAAAGTTGGTTAGGATAATTTCAAAGTCAGAGGAAACCAAAAAAAGAAATGATATTCAAGACCACTTTTTTTTTCAAAATAAGTGGAACACAACACAATAAGTCAGTTTCAATGCTCATATTATAGTTTAGGTAAATAACGAACCAGAAAATTAGACTAGAATATAATAGAATAACAAAATGATATTGAATGTTGAGAAAGATTAAAGTTGTTTGATCTAAACATCGGCGATTGGAATCAGGATTCAATCAAAATAAACTGGAACCCTCTTTCCCTCGGAGCTCAGCATAGACTAAAGTTAAAAAATCTGAAAATTTCCATCAATGTTTTTGGCTAGAGCTGACTGAAAAAGTCTTCAAAAAAAGACGGTCACTTGACAATTCGACACTGCTTCTAATCCAAAAACCGATCTAGACTTTTCTGCTTCAAACTTCGAATATTCAATCAACCTGGAGATAACTACAATGCAAGCACTACTGAGGCATAAAATAGAGGAAAATTTTCGAAAAAAAAGGTTCCTTAGCGACCATGAACGTTTCACGACTGATACAATTGATAGTGAGAACAGAGTGGAAGAAAAAAGAAAGGTATAGTAAAAAACGAATGTTCGCGAAGTGAAGGCATCCTGGGGGTGCACATGAATACGAAGAGAGGCCGTCGAGATGCCAGCAAACACGATTCCACATGCAAAATGCATGCAATATGAGAGATCGGCCATTTCCGGACGGCCACCAAAAACTGACCTCCTCTGTTCTTTTTCAGTTCATTTCAAACGGAAAATGACCAAAACAGAAAGTGATTCAAAAGATTTTCAAGAGAAGACAAAGAAGGAACGTGTGCCTGGCGAGAAGGTCATTTTGATCGAAGGCTACCCAAAAAAGAACTGAAAAACGACCTCAATGAGGCGAAAATGGCGCCAAAATCGGTAATCTGATCTTCTCAACAACTTTCTTGACAACGCCCTGGGGGAGGTTTTTCAGTTTGTTTTTATTATTTAAATTTTTTTGCCTTGGAATTTGGATTTTAAAGGGAGGTTCTCAATCTAATCTTTTTCGGTTTTTCAATATCAACAGAATTGGAAAAAAAATGCCGTACTCAATTTCAACCAAAGTGCCAAAATGGACAATTTTCTTAAAAAGATCATCTCTTTGGAGCTGGGATTATAATATGAAGTGAAGAGAAAGTCGAGCTGAACTAAATTTAAAAAATATATTTGAGAAAAATTTGGGAAAAACTTGACACTGGAAACTGGAAAATAATCTTCGATTCCTTCAAAAAAAAATGATAAAATTTAATCACCTTGAAAACTACGTGATAATTTTTTTCTAAATATTCTATTTTTTTCCCCCTTTTCTTTGTCAGTTCTATGGCTGATTGACAGCACGAAAAGACTCGCGATCAGTTGTAAATTTCCAAAAACAAAGGTTTTCAGTTGCACTATTCCAACGCGTTCAATCGCATTATAAGCCATCGAATAATGAGAAAAACAACGTGAAAAGAAAAAAGAAGAAAAATGGATTTTGTGGCTGATGGATGAAATAGGCCGGAGGTTGGAATCGACGTGGCCGAATGGACACGAAAGGGTTGGACCTCAGTCCCCGGGGAGCTCGTATCAAACTCGACGACGTTCATGTTCACTGTTTTTCCCAAATTTATTTAATACATAAATATTTCTCATTTCTTCCCTTTTATATAAAGCGAAGAAATGAGGAATTTCCGAGATCTAATTGAAAAATATTACTTTCTCGTCCAAAAGAAAATAAATCCGGATTCATCGCCATGTTAAATTAAGAAAATCTTCTCAAAAAGTTCAAGAATTCCAGAAATTAGAAAATTATCGTCAAAAACGAAAATAAATTTCTTCGCGTCTCTGAAAATTTACTTCTTGCATAAGTTTCAGATTACTTCTCATTTTCTCGCTTAAAAATTGTTGCCGTATAAAATTCTCAACATATGATCTTAATGAAGGAAGTGAAGAGCTAGATTTGCAGAGAAGGAATAGGTCAAATTCAAATTCGAGGCACGAAAAAGGGAAAATATTCCATAAAAAATATTTTTCACAGGCTTCTGGCGATAAACTTAAAAAAGCATTTATTTCTGAAAACGAAAACCTCAAAGATTAAGATCTTTTTTCTGGTCGTTTTCTCAACTGATAAAAAACGTTCCACTTATTGGAAAAAATATGATCTCTATAAATTCAACTTTCTGATCAAACATTTTTTTACTTGTGATCAGAAGCTTCGATATAAGATAATTGACGGGGAGTTATCAGGGAAATCTATGAGGACCTATCCAGTAACTTTTCTCTTTTTAAAGCCTTCGAAAAAAGAAAAATGATTCCTTTCTACGAAAAACAAGTAAGTTCCAAAAAGACTAAATAAATAAATAAGATAGCCAAAACGTCCGTGAGCATATCCGCTCGCCTAATTTTGAGTAAACAGAAGAAAAAGCCAAGGAAAAATAAAAAGGAAAAGATTTTTCCAATCCATTATTGTCTGCTGGAATATGGGCTGTCGATTTTCGAGCATAAAAGGAAATTTGACACTTTTTTAAAGGACTCGGCAGCTCGGAAATGGCAATCGAAAGGAGATTTTCATAACTCTGAACACGAAATATAAAGCTTCAATTTACGTCGGCAAAAGGAAACACTTGGTCAACGCAGAAAAGAAGAGCGCCTGAATCATAAAGAGAAATCAAGCGTTAGATGGTTATATTTCATAAGAATAGAGTCAAAATTGTCAAATAAAATTTACTAATCAGAGCTGAAGTTTCTTCCAATCTTTCCCTAGTACAGTGCTCCTACATAAATGAGTTTTATCACGAAATCCCTGGAAGATAAAGGCAAACATAACTTTCATAGTTCTCTTCCTCCCTTCCACAGATCTGTCTGTGTACAAACAATAAGTTTCATTTCATTTCAAAATGAAATCGTCGCGTACCTCCTTCATGCGATTGCTGACCCAGGTTCTGATTCGCGACGACTTCTCGTGCAGTTCTTCCTCTTCCGGAGACCTCAACGACGTCTCCATCTGGTTTCCCCCGATCTGAAAAACGCTTCTGATTTTCGACTTCAAAATAAAGGTCATAAAACATCTCAAAAGCGAAGCGAAGTGAAAAATCGAAAAAACGATAAAAAAGGTGAAGATTACTTGACACTTTGCCCAATATTCTCGCTATCCTCAAAATTAGGACTACAAGTTTTCAATCAATAAGTATGGCAAAAAGTTAATTGAAATAAAATGAATTTTAGTATATATTTTCATTAATATGGAGTATATTTCCACAATTGTGTATCCACTGATGAAAGATTTCTATTTTCAATGGAACTCGAAAATGAATACATGAGTTTGATGCCGTGTTCAAAGTAATTTCCGCGAAATGCAAAATGGTCTCTGACCCTCCAAAATTTAGTTATCTTTCTCTTTCTCTGACGGCTATTTTGAATTTCGCGGAATCACTTTGAACACGGCATGAATACTCATCGTTTAGCGACTGGGTGTTGATCAAACTCCGAACATTTTGATTTTTTTTTTCACAACAATGCAAATCTTGTATTTTTCGTGATGAAAACTAAATTTTAAATTTCGAAGATTTTATTCTTGTAAAATTAACTTACTGATTGTTTTTGATCAGAATTTATAACCGGTGTTTAAAGGAGATCAGTTTTCAGCCTTAATTTTTTCGGAGATTCAAAAAAAAAAAGTGAAGTCTGAGATAAAATCTCGATCAGAAAAGAACGAAGAAAGGTTTTTTTGAACTTCGAAAACAGGCTAAACCACCCATAGATTATTCTAAACTGAAACAAATCCCCTCAATTTAGCATAATCCTGGTTATTAGAGGAAAAACCCCGGAAAATGTGGTTTCTGCGATGGAAATCTGTGGACCCGCGCTAAGATATCTGCTGGAAGGATCTTCTTGACCACGAAATTGGCCGGCTCCCCCGCTTCAGGCCAATTCCCAGTTTGGAAGAGCCCCGAGGATGAGTCACAACTGATTTCGAGGAGACGAGATCGCCTTGAGAGGAACAGCCGAACACGGCTTGAAATTAATGAGCTATGAGCTCTCAAGTGAAGAAATTGGCTCGAAAAATGAAATTCGAGATTGAAATCGACGAGATCTGTAATGATTCGCGGCCAAAAAAATTTTTTTCCAGCTTTCACAGCCGTTTTTTGAAGTTGCAACTAAAAAAATTATTGTTCTTTATTTTTTTTTTTTTTCGAAATCGAAAGTTTTTTTCAAGTTAGTTAGTTAATATTTTATTTCAAAACTTGGAATAGAAGTTATGTTTTTTTGAGTCTTTGATGAAGTAGTTTCAGGCCCTGAAACTTGACAAAGCCCTCAAATAAACGCGCAGAAGGCTCTTCGTTCAAAAATATTCAGGAACTCTGTGTATGCTCTTCTGATAGCTCAAGATTATATGGTAAGAGTGATTTTGTGCACTTTAAAAAATAACAAAAGAGTCATTCTGAATGCGACCGACTAAATTAAAAAACGGCTTGAAACAAAATTTCGCAATATCAAAACGAAAACTAAATCAAAAAGCTACCTATCTCTCATCCTGAAACAGTACAGAGAAAATTTAAAAAAAGATTTCTATTAGAAGAGAAAATTTTTCAATGAGAAGCTCGAAGCTTCTCATGTTCTTCCTGAATTCAAAAAAATGAAATTAATAAGCAAATAAAGATGTTTTGAATAAGTCTCGACGCAAAAGAAACTGTTTGCAAATGGAAGGAAATGAAGAAGAAAGCAAACTGAGGAGAATTGCGACGAGGAACAACTGGGATTAGCGTCGTCGTTTCGCGGCGCCCAAGAACATGCTCGAGATTACTGAGCAGTACGGCAAGCGGCTCGTCAGGGATCTCTAACAAAACGAAAAATTTTAGAATATTCGAAAAAAATCTGAGAAAAAACGGGAAAATTCAGCTGGCGTCCAAATTACGAAAGGAGAAAAAAGTTAAGATTTGAAAACTGAATTTTCTAAAAAAATCATCGGAGAATCTAAACTTGCCATTTTAGTTTAGAGAATCCCTCACTTGAAATTTATATTCTTACAATGTTAAATTCGAATTTTTTTTTTGACCTACCTTGTCAGGTTGAACATTTATTTATATATTACTCAGGCAAAGTCAAGAAAAATAAGTCACACACTCAAAGTGAGAAAGCAAAGAAAAAAAAAGTCAAACCAGTTCATACACCTTCAACTTATTTTTGAAGGTTAGCTGCAAATTAATCAAAATTGTTCTAATTTTGTTTTTTTTTTACGCGCTTACAGTCATAACCTAAAATGAGGTAAAAAAAATCGAAAAACAAAAATCAAAAAATCACAGAAAATAAATGAAGATTTATTGAAAAAAGCCACACACAAAGGTTTAAAAATGTATTGAAGGGTTTTGGTGCGATTTCAACTATACTAAAACGAGAGTCTGAACTTTGTTCCAAAAGGTCATCAGAAGGAACTGCAAAGCCTCTTTCGAAAGGCAACACTGACATGAGAGAGGAGGCCAAAAGTCTTTTGGAGCCGAGTTAATACCCTTATAGGGGAAGTGGAATGGACGACAAAAGGATGGCTGGAGGCAGATAAATTGTTTTACGACACTCCATCGTGCATTCTGCTCCCGGGGCCCTGAGTTGGGGATCCAAGGAATGTACCAAACTCTCAATCAGAGAGATTTATTGGGGCTGAGAGGTTGGAGATGTGTTCATGAGCTCGCAAGTTGAGACAGGTTTTCATCTTCTCTTTCAAAAAAAAAAGTTGAGGGTCTCTTCAAACTGTGTAACCGTTAAAAGCTGGAAAATTTCATAAACTGTTACAGTTCTTTTTTCTTATTCGAGTTGTCTAGTAGTTCTCTAAGAGGTATGTTACAAACAAACGCTTTTTTTACAACATGAATGAAGTTAGAAACGGTAGTTTTCGTTGGAGAAGCAATCAAAATTCTCAACTGAATCTAACAGCAAACTTACAGAGCTTTTCTCTGCGCTCAGTCAAAAAAAGTTCACAACACACTTACCAAGTTCATAAAAAGGTCTACTTTTTTGGATTCGTTCAAGTACGTAAAACGAAACCTTTCAATAATCACGGATGAAGGGAAAAATGTAGAAGAGCTAGGTCGTAGAAAATGGTTTATAACAGTTTTATAAATTTGTTTTCCTTCTAAGTATGATTTTATCAAAATGAAACTCTCAACTTGTGAAAGTTGTCATTCAAAAAATCTACAAACGTGCTAGTTATTTTTTTACCTAGCTCAAATCGGTTTGAAGAAAAAGGTTAATGTACTAGAGTCCACACAAAAACGGTCACCAATAAGAAAACATAAATGATCGGATCTAATGAGAACACCTGAACCGGTGGAGAACAAAGCGTAGGACAAAGCATTTTGGCGGGAAAACGAGGAAAAAGCCCACGGAATGGGCAGCAGTAATGAGCCGCACCGACGTACACACTTAAACGCATTTCCATTGAGAAGATGGTGGCGGAAATGTAGACGTCGGCTGAATAGTGTGCAAAGTGGAGAGACGCAGACAGAAGCTCCGGAAGATCAAAACGTCCTGGCGGATTTTCGGGGCGTCGAGAATTGTTTCAGCAGGACTCGTTAAGGTTTTCCCTTCTTAAATCGAAGAAATGGCTTATGGGCTGAAGAGTGCTCAGAAAAGACTTGAAAATTCGAATATTCAGCTCAAATTCCAGACCTTCTCAAGAGCTTCAAGTACTTGAAAAAATACGGAGGTCGAACAAAAAGATTAAAAAATGAAAACCTGTAACTCTGACAAGATTAGCAACGTGAAAAAATAATTTTACAAAAAACAGCGCCTGCAAAAATATTTGTTCCACGGCAAACTTTCAAAAAAGTCTATAAAAATGCAAAAAACTTCATTCGAAAAATTTCCAATTTCTTTTCCTTCGGACCACTTTTCCAATAACGTTTACAGCCTCTTTACTGTCAAAATAAATAAAAACTCGTCAAGTCTTAATGAAATAGGGACAGAAGCGAAATATAAGACTATTGAACAATGGAAAAAATATCTGAATCAGTAAAAAAAATAAACTAAATAGCAGATAGAGATTTTTCTGAATGAAGATGAACGGTTGCAAATATCGGAACAGGTCAACCGAAAAAAATGCGCGAGAAGCCGCTCGAAACCGACGGCAGATGTCAGGCCAGTCTGTCTTGTTTTTTCGCATCACTTACCGCTCAAAATCAAGACAGATTCCGGCCCCCACCCCCCCCGCATGACTAGTCTATTTAGGCATAAAGTATGGAAATATGAGAAGAACAACTGACATTCGAAGTTTTAGGTTTATAATTGTTATAAACTTGAAACCAAGAATAAAAATCCCCAAACTAATAGAACTTTTGTTGGGGCTCAAATGGCGCTCTCTCCAAGCTTGAAAACGAATAACAACTAAAAAATTAAGAGGAAAAATGGGAGCTTAGCGGTGCAAAACAAGGAAACAAAAACAAGGAGAAGACGGGTCCGAAAGTCGAAAAGACGAACGTTTTTAGATGTAACCCCTGGGAGCCGTCGGACTCGAGAAAGGCAACAAGGAAATCCCAAGCACCGTCCGAAAATCAACAGGCTTCTTTTTCAGAAATTATTCTTGTCAATTTGTCAATTTGTAGAGGAAATAAACAAATAAAGGGATAAAAAAATATGTTGAAAACTATTCTGGAAAACTCATAACTTCGTTATCTTGAAACTTATTTTTTTCATTAAATTATTCTGAGTCAAACTACAAAAAGATCTTGAGGAGATGTAAAATTAATAAAAAGCGTTTTGGCTGAAATTAAATGAAACATCTCTTTTTATTTCTTTTTCATATTTTTTTCTTCTAGAAAAGGAACTCAAAAAGTTGCTTTCATCGCGTAAATCTACAGAACACACAACTCCACAGTTAAACGCCTATAAAGTGTGAGAAAAAAAGAATAAAACCTGAAATATCAAAACAGAAAAATTTTTTTTGGAAATAATCCAGTTTAGTATTTTTACATCTACATCAAGAAGAATTTTTAGTTTATTTACCCAAGGTTTTGTCATAAAAAACCGAAAGTCGAAGAAATTAGAGTGTAACTAAAAGAGTTACGAGTTGAAAAACCTACAACTAACTGAAACAAAGACATATTAGCGTAAAACTGAATTTCGAAGCAGAAAAGAAAGAATAAAGGTTTCTCATTAGCATCGGAAAAGTCAATGAAACCAGGAGTTTAGCAGCAGAAAAAGGTGGAAAATTGAAGAGAATGGCAAGTGCGGAAAAAAGGTGGTTCTTTGGGAGGGCAGAGAGAGCTCATTTGGGCCCTCCGAGCTCGTTAATACGTGCTCAGCGAATCATCATTGAAATGATTCAATTAACGCTCCTCCGTTCGTTTCCTTCGCCACACGTCTTCTCTCCATTATTCTGTTTATTTCGTCTCTTTCAAGAAAAAAACAACAAGAAGGCCGTAATCGGTGAGCAGCAGGAAAAATAGTATAAACCCAAATGGTTAAGAAAAATCTAGGAGGAACGATTAAAATAAATTTTTTTTTCGATGAGAGCTTTCTGTACAAATAAAAACTGAACAATCTCAAAATTATAAGATAAATACGTAGATCCCTTGGAAATACTTAAAAATTAAATAATGTACTCTTAATATAGAAAACTGACCTCCCTGGTAAGAACCGGCAAAACTTTTGAATAATCATCTTTTTTTCTGAATCCTCTTTTTCATTCTAAAACTGTTTTTTTTCCGCGAAAAATCTTCTTTCAGTCATGATAAATCATTATATTTTTGGTTGCAAAACAAAAATACTGATGATAAAGCTGCATCCCTTCACTCCATTTCCTCAAAAAACGTATCGGGTCTGATAGTAGTCGTCTCTTGAATGAGTTTCATCTATCATATAATTGCCTATAAACTGAATTCCAGAACATTCTTCATTGAGAATTAACCCTTTTCAACGCCAAACGTTCTTGAAGAGAAAATCGAAAAATTTGTGACCCGAAGATTTTTGTTCACGCCATCAATCAACAAACTATGAAATAATTTATAGCATCCGAAATGGATGAAAAAATTGGTAAGAATCTTTTCTTCCTTGGGGTTTTAGCTTACTTCTTTCAGTCGAAAAGGGAATACTGTTAATGCTATGATGCGCTGACTTGTTCTGCATCATTTCAATTTAGGCGAAATCTTGGTTTCGTGAGACCTTGGTCGTAGTGAAAAAATAAATTTGTATTTTGATTGGAAAAGGGTAGAAAACAAAAAATTAGATCTGAAATTTTCGGTCGATCGTGATACTCTTGGCGATCCTGTAGTCAATTTTTCTTGACTTGAAAGGCGAGGGAGGCGGGGCAAGGGGCGGGACGCGTAGCGTGTCAGCACGTCTTTGACTATCAAGCCCACGCGGTTTTTGGCACGAGTTCAATTCAAGCGCACCGACCGTTCAAAAAGCTCGGTCACCGCTCTTTTTTAATATGTTCTACTATTCATTGTGCACACATGAAAAAAATTCAATAAATATTTTGAAAAGAAATGAAAAGAGCGATAAAAGAGCTCTCTAAATATGCCACGAACCGCGCACGTGCCCGCTACGCGTCCCGCTCCCTGCCCCGCCTCCCTCTCCTTTCAAGTCGGGAAACATTGACTATACGATCTAGAGTTTGAAAGAGTGTTTGAGCAAATTTTTAGAAAATTTCCAACTTCCCACTGAAACTACCGCCTTTCCCAGATACTCTTGATATACTAGATAAACATCTGAAAATTCTTGAAGAACTGCTTGAGGCACGATCTCTATGTATTGTTGAAGCAAACTTTGGAAAAAGCTGGGAAAAGGACAGAAAAGTCGGTAGCAACGGACGAGTAGATGCATGGATAAGAGTACAACCGGAGGCCAAATGAATTGACGTTTCGCATGCAATTGGTGTGTTGCTTCGGCTCCTTATGGAAATGCGAGAAGCCTTCCTCCGAAGGCGGGGGACCAAACCAAGAAGCCTCCGAGCGACGCTAATTGACCTCTCGAATCGAGCCTCCAATCCTTCTTCTTTCCCATTGTTTGGGCCTGATTTGTGTTCGGCTCATTCTTCCACGAAAAACCGCTTTGCGTGCTTAATTCATTCGTTAAGCCATCTTTGATGGCTACTCTAAAGAAGCGCCACATCTAAACTTCGAGTTTAACAGCCCTTTCTTTCTAGCTTTGATGTCCCAAGTCCTTGATTGGAAGCTTTTGAAGAAAAAAAAAGAAGTAATAGAAAAAAGCGGAAACCAGAAAAATTGCGATGACTGTTGTCCACATAGCACCTTCACTGCAACAAGGCCTTATGGCGGGAACTCAAAAAAAAAATGTTCTCTCTGAATAACTTTTTCTCCGAAAATAGGAACTTTTGTATATTTTTAAGTATCCCTATCAATTTGCAATGAAAAACATCAAAAGACACTGCTTTCACATGAAACTCTGTTTTTACTCCCCTTATGTTTTTTTAAATTTTATAAATCTCATAGACTATGAGTCATAGTCTACGAAAAATTTTTTTGAAAATTTCAGATCCTTCGAATTTAAAAGTTCTCGTTCTAAAAATTCAAAAAGTTTGTTCTGTAAATTAGAAATTTAAAAAAATTTTGCCAAGTAAAATTAATTTTGAAAAAAAACGGAAAACAAGTTTTTTTCTTAGAAAAATTTCAAAAACTTCAAACTTCACAAGTAAAAGTTGGAAATCAAAAGAGCAGAAGAGTTTTGCCAAGAGGAAGTAAGAAAAGTTCATTTTTCTTGGTGTGATGAACTAACTCACAAGGGAGATGGGTTTGCAGAAAACCCGCCCAGTACTTTTGTCAATGAAACAAACTAGGAAAAATCCTGCATTTTTGAAGACTAATTGGTTCAACCGCGGCTTTTTTTACACCAATCACAAGCCACATCGTTTCTATGAAAACTTCGGAAATATTCAGTTCCTTTTCAAATAAATCAATATCTGAAACAGAATTATTTTAAAAATTTCAGTGAAAAAAATTTTTCATCCATTTTTTTCTGGCCGAACATTCAACAAATATATTTTTTTCTTAGTTACAGGATAACAACCCGCTTCTCCCTTTCTTATCAAGATGAGATTTTTTTATTGAGAAGTAGATCATTTTCTTAATTTTTTTTTCTCTTCTGAGTGAGCAACAAAAAGCCAAAACTATGCAAAATTTCAGCATTACCCTTTCAAATTGTGGTCCTGAATTTTTTCGAAATGAATACAAATAACTCCGCCTTTTCAATAGCCAAATCACAACCGAAATGAAAAAGAGCCGCGTGAAAGCTATTTCATCTTCACATACTACTAAGTTTAATTCTATAGTCCACTTGTTCAGAAACAGCAGTCAAGATCATGAGTCAAGCACAAGAAATCGTAATTCGATGCACAGTGCATCTAGTGAAACAAGATGACGACAAAACAGAAAAAGAAGTAAAAACAGGAAACATGAGGCGAGGGTGGTTGAGCAAGGGCGGGTCTCGCGCATCTGCATAATGCCATTCGACCAGTCGGCCCCTACCGATTAGAGCTTTTCCCCGCCGGCGGCAGAGGTCCCTCATTTTCGTCGAAATTATTTTTTTTTGAGTTTAGCTCGATTTTTTTAGATTCAGTTTTTCCAGCACTATTCAAAAGAAAATAAATCTATAGCTAGATTATGAGGCTTCAAACAAGGAGAAGACCCTTTCCTGAAAAATTGAAATCGACGAAAATTTAGATCTCAGGAAGAGCTCCATCATTTTCGACGTTTTGTTTTTTAAGTTCAACAGGAATTATTTAATCTTAGCTGTGTTCTAGAATCACTCGAGGGAAAAGCTTCGAGGTCACCTTCTGAGGCTTCAACAGAAGGATGGCAGTTCAAATGAGAGTTCTGAATATAAAAAAAACGGAAACACTAGCTCAATGCATCGTGAAAAAAAGATATACCTTTTTGTAATCTACTCCGATTACAGGAGGTGAAATCTGAGTTTTTTTTTTTCTGACAGTTCTAGTCAGCACATCTTTGACTATCAAGCCTGAGAAAAAAAAAATTAACGTGAAAAAAAAAGACAGTTTGGAACACAAAAAAACTATTTTTGAAACGGCTAAGGGAGTTTATTAACACTAGAAATGTTTCTACATAAAGGACTAACAATATTAAAACTAGTTTTTACAGCGGATTAAGCCGATAACTCAAATTTTTCACAATAATTTTTTTCATCAGAAATCCATAGAAATAGTGTGTAAGAGAAGGCTTACAAAGTCTTAAGTGGTCGCGCAGTCAAAAAAAGTCCAAGCAAAGTGAATTTCTCGGTGCAATAAATGCATCTTCAACGGTAAACCTTTGCTTTTTGCAAAAACGAGATAATGTTATTTTTCTAATACGCCATTTACCCAAAAAAATTTTTGGTTCCGTTTACGATTATATAATAACACAATTAACAGTTTCGATTCCAAGAATAAGTAAAAGAGAAAAAAATGAAGCCGTTTTTTTCTTTCTTAAAGAGGATCAAAGCCACATGTGCAGCGATAAGAAGGTATCCCTAGGGAGGAGAAAAGCTTGCTTTCGAAATAGGTTTAATAACTAACTTTCTTCATTTTTTAAAAGAAACTTCAAATCTTATAAAATGTGTATTAGCAGAAATAAACAAACCAAGTAGATTTGGGCTTTTCCAGACTCGTTGTGACCACCTGCCATTGACAAAGTAGCCGGAAGTAGGTCTTCGCCTTCTCAACCGTTCATTTTCGCTCGCAAATTAGCGGAACTTACATATTTCAGTCGCTACAAAGCTGAAAAACATTGTCTTTTCATAGTTCTTGAAATGTAAGGCCGACACAGAGTAAGAGACAGGTAATAAGAAAATTGTTCGAGAACCGATATACGATACGTGATAGTAAACTAACTTAGAGAGAGAGAGAGAGATAGAGAAACTTGAGAAAGAAAAATAAAATCAACGAAAAGAATGTCTGTTTGAAGCGGCCGGTCGTAGTAAGGTAGTTCCGATGCGGTTTCCGGTTATAAAATGAAATTTAAAGTACTTCTTGAGACGTGACTTACACCCAGCATAATTGCCGATATCGCAGCGGGCCGCGGGCCATATAGCCAAGGCTTCTTGCTGCGAACTCGTCAAAGTCTCGCTGCCATATCGCCCCTTTGAAAATTTGAGATTTGAAAAACATTTTTTTTGCTTTATTTTTGACTTTTATGATAAAATCAATCGAACTCAAGAAAAAAAAATTTTTGAAGAAAAGTTTCCCAGAGAGCGATATAGCGCAAGACGTTTGCGGGGTGCGCGCAGCGAGATGCGAGCGATATTGCTCGCGGCTCCCCCGCGGTAT
>CAJGYM010000114.1:0-205496 GCA_904845305.1 Caenorhabditis auriculariae
GAGCGATATCTCCATTAGGAATGATTCTCTGTAAATGAAACTACGCAAACTTGGAGAAAAACACAATTAGAACTTTCAAAGACTCAAATTTAGTTTATAGTCTGTGTGCCACGGATTGAAATTTCACCGAACGACATTCCGTTGTTCCGCTGGGCGCCTTTGTACGCTTTAATTTTTCATTTCATTCAAGAACACGACCAACACGTCTTCCTAATGGATCAGTACATCTATCAGAAATGAGAACCAATTCGAAGCGAGACCGAGGCTTGCAAAGACGAGTCGCGACGCAGCGGAACAGCGGAATGTCGTTCGGTGAAATTTCAAGTCGTGGTACACAGACTATAGAAACCAAGTTTTTGCAAAAGCCAGCAAGTCTTGAAAAATGGCCTGTTTCGAGAAATCCGTTTTTAAAAAGTTTAGCTTTTTATCCATTAATGTTGGTAAGAGCCTGATTTTATTAGGTAGGAAAAATGATCAAAAATGATGTAGTACAGTCGAAACCGGGAGGGTCCCTATAGGTCTGAGCTGATGCGGTTTGGGCCAAAAACATATCCCACACACTAGACGCCATCGTTTCAAGCCTAGAATAATAAGAATTGTACATTGCTCGAAATTCCGGTTTTGTGACGATTTCCACGTCATTTCAGGCCTTTTCGACCCCATCTTCGTCGAAACCTCTGCCCGAGTCGGCCCTGCAGCCACACGGTCAACTGGCTGTCCAGTTCAAGCACGGCCTTCCCTTGATCGACGTGCCTCTGCCGTCGCGACAGGAGGACTGTCAGTTCTCGCTGCGGCCACTCAGCGACACCGTCGGCCACCTTTGCGACAACCTCCGTCGCGAGGACCACGGCCTCGACTACGTTTCCATTTACGGCAAAGGTTTGTTTCTCCAGGATTATTCCAGAACCGTCTAGTGAAAATTTCTGTTTTCCTCTGCATTAATTTCGATACTATAGATTAAATTATTTCTGTTCATGATGGGAAAGTTTTTAGTGGCCACTATAGAGTTTTCACGTTTCAGTGGTCATTATAGTAGTCAAATTAGTGGCCACTTGAGGGGTTAAAAAGTAGTGATCACTTTAGAGGTACTACTAGACCACTAAAATATTTAGGGGGTTAAAAAGTAGTGATCACTTTAGAGGTACTACTAGACCACTAAAGGCCACTTTAGGGGCCAATGGATCAGCACAACTGGTCCAATAGGCTTGTTTTAAAATTATCAGAGTTACTGGAAGGAACACTGGATGATAAACTACTGAATTAAATAGGAAACCTCTACAGTGGCCACTAAAACGGGAAATAGTGGCCTTTATAAAGGTGGGTTTAGTGACCACTTTATTGTCCTCTCCAAGTAGTCTTTGCCGAGCTTCTATAGTGGCCACTAAAAATTTTCCCAGGAAAGCTGTGAACATATTGAGGCTCGATCCAGCTTCTGCTAAAAAAAAATAAGTAAAGTTTTCCGTAAATTTCATTATGAAGCAGTCGGAGAAAAAGTTTAAAATTTTAATATTTCGAATCATTTTTTGAATTTTCCAAAAACAAGTGTTCCGTCTAGATGGGATCCGGATCGCCTCTTCCACTTCGATCGACCACCTCCTGCAGTTTGGCGAGTTCCGACTGCGGCTCAACGATCGGATCTACCAAGTCTCCGTCCCATCGACCTACCAGGGCCTCGAGTTCGACAGTGACAGGTCTCGAAACTCAAAAATAATAGAGCGAGATGAAAATGAGTGTCAAAAACCAATTGACAAAATTAGGAAGAAGCGAATTTATTGTATGCAAAAATAGAGACAAAGAAAGTTAAAATCAAAAGTTTCACTCTTCCCTTTTTTAGGGCGAAAAAACACGCACGTTCCAAGGAAGATATTAAAAACCAACCACAAAATAAAGGTTTTATGGTTACAAAACGAATTTTCGGGAGATAGATCGCTTTCGCAACACTCCCAGAAGCGCGAAAAGTTCAAAAGTTCAACTTAATTTTATCGAATTTAAAATTTAAAAAAACTTATGAGATAGAGAGCGATAACTTAAATGAGAAGAATTACTATGAAAAAAATTTCCCTGATGAAAAAAATAGTGTCACATAAAAAAAGGAAGTGATAGATTTAGAAGGTTAGGAATTTCATTAAATACATTCGAAAATTTCGAAACAAATTCTTCCAGAACAATATCATACAGTCGATTGAACAAGTGATGTTGAGCTCATCTTTAGTGTGGCTGAAGTAAACAATGTTTTCATAGGACTTCTCACAGATCAGGGTCATGGTTGTTTGTCCGAAGGTTAGGTATTCTGTTATTTTCTGGCGAGTAGTAGAGGTGCAGAAGATCTTCATACTAGCACCTTCGAAGCAGTTGTAGCATCCTTCTATGGCGTTCACGACTCCAGCGCACTTCTCCTTGTCGATGATCTTCACGAAAGTAGCGTTTTCCATTTCAAGTTGGACTTGAACGACGGATTATTTTTTTGGTCCAAACGTTGCCCTTTTTGTCGTTTTCCGCATATGGTGGAAGTTTCTTCTTGAAGAACCTTTTCAGCGAAACAGATGAGCACCGGCTGTTAATAGCAGTCCCTAAGGGGGTACAAGTACAAGCCCTTCCAGAAAAAAAGCATTTGAATTTTTCTGCGTCTTCGAGTGTTATACATTGAAGATCTCCAAGAGTGCCTTTTTGGGGCCCTCCCGGCAGAGAGAAAGCCATCGTGGACGACTTCGTCTTGTGAATGAAGGTGCTGAAGTGAATCGGCGTAGGCGGCAAAGAGAACGATGTTGCCGTCAAGGAAACATTGAAAAATTTCAGCTTTTCTTTGATCCCTGGTCGTAGACGAACCGTGTGGTTTTCTCCGTTCATGTTCACGGGGACTTCTACCACTGAATCCCAAGTTGGACATTGGAAGATCTCGTAGACGTGCGGGGAAGTTGGCTTTGCAAAGTTCCGGAAGAAGATGCAACCAGCTGAAACAGCCGGAGCAAGTGATGCAACCGCAACCAGCAGTGCATCTTCTGAAGCCTGGTGACATCTTGGCTTCGTTTTTGAGCTCCGACAGCTTCTCGTCGATTCCCTCTTTGCTACATCTGCGGATTGTAGGTTCGGGTCCTCCCGTGGTCGCCAGTTTTTGTCAAAAAACAATTGACAAAACTAAGAAGAAGCGAATTTATTGAATACAAAAATAGTGACAACGAAAGGCGAAATCAAAAGTTTCCCTTTTATAGGGCGAAAAAACACCCACGTTCCCAGAAAGATATTAAAAACCACCCACACAATAAAAATTTCATGGGAACGAAACGAATTTTCGGGAAAGAGAAAAAGATCGCTTTTGCGACAATGAGAAGCAGCATCAGAAATTAGAAAAATGCGTTCGTCTCCAAAAATCAAACTTAATTTGAAAATAAAGCTGATGGATTTCTGAAAAGGGAAACCATTTCACTTTGAGGTTGGGAATTTCCTAAAAATCGGCCAGAACACTCCTTGATGTATCAGTTGAAGGAAATTTTCCGAAACTTTCTAGTTTTTGAGATCGAAAACTTCTAATTTTATGAAAACACGTAAAAGTAGGCCATTTTGAGGTTTTAGTCCATATTTATTGAAAACTAGGACGTCGAGCAGATTCAGACTTTCAGAATCTCTTTTGGTACATCAAGAATTGTTCTGGCCAATTTTCAGAAGGTTCCCAACCGTAAAGTAGGATGATGTACCTTGTGAGAAGCATTTGAGATCTCTCTAGGGACCACTCTGGTCGATTGCGTAGCATTTTGTATAATTAGTCTGAACGTAAACGTGCGCAAAGTACATAAAACTCGTGAATTATCGATTTTTCAAGGCTTCGACGGCTGGACGATCTGCGGACGACGGTCGCATCTCTGCACTCGTCGCTTTGCGTCGACGAGTTCAAACTGGCCCGCGAACGCAAGATTTTGTTGAAGCTCGAGACGGCGGAGTCCCTGTTAAGGCCCCTTCAGGAGGTTTTTCTGAAGTTTTGAATGAAGTTATGAGGGTTTAATTTTTAGGAGAAGGTCAAAATAGAGCAGGAGTGCGAACTACACACTGAGCGGTGCATGTGGGGCGGGTTCGCCGTGATGGGCGTTCAAATGGGTATGATCCGCTCAGGGAATTTCGTGCGATCCGCGCGAGACTGTCACGTTCAAAAGAACAGAAAAGAAAAAGCTACCGTAATCACAAACGTTTGCTCTACAAAACTGCCAAAAAGACAGCGAAAAACAAAAGTCTATGCTCAATTTTGATCTAATCGGTCTTTTTGGCGGGAAGAAAAACGGGACAAGCTGGTGTGGAATGGGCTATATCAAGAGAAAAAATAGTTCATCTTTCAACAAAAAGAAAAAGCTCAGAGTAAACTCGAGTTTTTATTACTTCCTGTAAATTGATAATTTGTTTTTTTCTTTTTCAAAGTACAAAACAACTATAGTCTGTTCGAATTTTGAGTGTCAAGTGCAATGACGTCATTATAAAAACGCTCTCTGATTGGTTTGTCATTTAGGGGCGGAGCTTGAGACTTGAGAAAAAGGCTCTGTGGATTAATTTGTCATTAAGGGCGGAGCTTGAGACTTGAGGTCCTGAATCTGGATGAACCATAACTTTAGCTCTAACTCAAGTTTAAAATTTTCTTTGTAAGCGTCTTGAGTTTAAAACTAGTCAAGAGTAGAAACATTTCATATTGAAAATGTGTGTAGCCACGATTTTTAAGTTTTGATCAAAGTTGATCATTTTGTGAGCCGAAAATCCAAAATTAGTTTTTTATAGTCACTTCGAAGCTCGCCGTGCGTTTGGAATGAATCATATAGTTTTCTTTCCGACTAGGGAACGTTCTCAGCTCACATTGGGACTTTTTGATGAGAAAAGACTTACTGAATGTAGCTTTTTACGATGATTCCGAATCTTTGCCTAAAAGCTGCCTACAAAGCCTGTGAAAAAAGTTGGGGACTGCCAAATTCGAAAAAATTTGTCTCTTTTCGAGCTCATTTTTACATTTCACATATAGTTAGCCTAGTCTCATTCAGAAGTCCCACTGTGAGGTAGGAGCATTCTTTAGTTGATTTCAAAATCAGATATATGGTCCATTTGATTCGCGATAAGAAATAGACACGATTTCAACTGAAAACATTCGAAATGTTAAGGTTTATTCGCCAGACTAACCTGGTACGAGTACTCCTGGGACATTATGGAGCCTGTCACTTATTTTGCCACCTATTCTACGGTCGTCGCCACTTTCGGCTACTACTTGTACACTCGACAGGTTTTCATTATCCTGCGTGTAGAAATTTATGAAAAATCCCAGTCGTTTGAATACACCTCTGTCCGGGACCGAGTCTACACCAAACAGTTCTACAGAAGGGCTCTCAAGAGGAATTTCGATGTCGAGCGGTATAATCGACTTGTTACCGAGGTGAATTATTGCTTATATTCGATTTTTGGTGCTCTTATCAGAATTTGGTTGTAAGTAAGCATCGTCGTTAACTTTATACGTCTGAAACTCTTCTTTTCGCACACTATTTCGCTTTCTAGATTAAACCGGGCAATAAGTTATAGCGTTTTGAATTCCAGCTTTTCAAACCTTATAAAATCTTACTTCAGAAGTTTGAGATCTATGGAAAGATAAATGTAGTACCCGGGCAAAGGGTGGATAATGATCCCTAAAACCGAGAGGCTCAAAAAAGGCAACAAAAGGAGTCCCTTTATCGAGCCTCTCATTTTTTTTTTTCTAGAACTGGAAAGGCTCAAAAAATGGTGGAAAAAGGGAGAGACAGCAAAAATGGTGCAAAAAGGCGGAAAAAAGGAGCCTTTGTAATCCTAAAAGGGACATTCGTATGAAGCCTTTTTCAAACCCTTCCGATTTTTATTTGTAAAAAAAAGTAAAACGTAGATTGCACGATCTATTCGCCAAGGTGTCCACAAGACGTGAAAATTTTTTGATTTTCCTCGTTTCCTCGTCATTTTTCCTTCCTTTATGGCTTATTTTCCTCTTTTGTGTCTTAATTTTTTTTTTGAATAAGAAAGAATTTCTTTCCTGTATAACTTTTTCATAATTGCCCCTGTTCAGGTGGAAGAACTGCGGAAACAACTGAGCCGAATCCGAGACCCACTCTTTCAACATTTGCCCGTCAGCTACTTGTCGAACCTCGAAGATGAGCTTTCCGAGAGAGCTAACCCCAAATAACCGATTTTCAAAAAATTTCGTACAAATTTCTATTCAGATGACATGCTAGAATATCGCAATTATCACCTTATTCAACCAATTAGAATACCATTTCTGAATGATATGATTAATTTGATTGTTCCCTATGATTGCTGGTAACGCTGTTCGTATCCTATTGGGTCAATTTTTGAGAGAAATCGTCGCTGTACTGCCCCCCTTTGAAGTAATCACTGGTATAGTCAATGTTTCCCGACTTGAAAGGCGAAGGAGGCGGGGCAAGGGGCGGGACGAGTAGCGTGTGCGTTCGCGGTTCTTGGCACGAGTTCAATTCAACCGCCAGCGACTATTTAAAAAGCTCGACAACCGCTCTTTTTCAATGTTCTCTACTATTTCTTGATGCACACATGAACATAATCAATAAATAATTGAAAAAAAGAATGAAAAAAAAGCGAAAAACGGGCTTTTCAAAGAGTAGATGGCGGTTGAATTGAACACGTGGCAAGGACCGCGAACGCACACGCTACGCGTCCCGCCCCTTGCCCCGCCTTTCTCGCCTTTCAAGTCGGGAAACATTGACTATATACTTGGCAAGGTTCTCAAAGGAGCATAGGCGATTTTCGGAAAAAAGGTCTCGAGATCCTTTGCGCCTTTAAAAAACTCGCCAAGAAGTTCAACTGCCCTAAAGTTAGAGAATGATTACAGAAATGATGCTTTTTTAATTAGGTGAAACTTGGAATGAAAAATATTTTGAAACATCGGAACGTACAGAAAAAGAAAATTAAATAGTAAAATTATAACATTTATATCAAATTCATAGTTAACATTGGAGATTAGAGTCACAATAGGAAATTAATGAAATACTTAACCTAAGATACAATATAGCAATAAAATTACGAATAATTAATTCACAGTAGATAACGACAGTAATGGCCAATTTTCACTAGTTGGAAAAATTCCCAAAATTAGTAGGAACATTTTTTGCGAGGAGCGTGGAGAAAAGTTAGATGAAACAAAAATTGAGCAAAGGGTAACCCGTACGAGGCAGATGAGATTTTTTTAAAAAAACCCTAAAAAAACCGTTAAATAGTGTTTTTCAAACATGAGCTATTTCAAATGAAACTTCCTAAATACGATACTTTTAGGATACCTAAAAAAATCCAAGAAACTGGTGAAGAAAAATGTTGATAAGACAAGCTTTTACCTAAAATCTCACAATCAGGAGAAAATTATCGATTTTGGTCAATTTCCACGTTGCCAGACGTTTTTTTGGGTATTGAACGTCGAGAGAACAACTATTTCGTCGTCATCGGAAGAATAGGAAATGTAGCAATCATTTTCAAGCTGCACGACGCTGGGTTGTCTGAACGCGTAGAAGTTTTTGAAAAAGGTCAAAATTGTATATTTTCAAAAGACTTTGATGTTCTAGGAAAAAAATCACTTTCAAAAAAATTTTTTTAATTTTTCATGAGCTTAGAATATTAGTCGATTTTTCAATTATCTGCCATTTATAAATATATTCATTTCAAGCTCTTTCAATCCAAAGAAAAAAATCATTCAATCACCTTTCTTCAGACTTTGCAACCGTCCCCACAGGCAATTCTTGTTTCATGCGCTTCGGAGTGCTTCCTTCTTGGTCTCAAAAAATGGATACAACATTTTTATGAAAAATAAAATCCCCACTGTTCATTCTCTTCGAACTGAGAACCGTCGTGACGTCAGGCGCTTTCTCGTTCCCATTTGAAGGCTGAAATAATTGATTAAAAACTGATAAGATTGATCATCAAAAGTTTTTTTTGCACTCTGAATGAGTTCATCATGAAAACTAGGATCTACGCAATCTCTGACGGTTACTTTGAACATGGAATGCTTCATCTTCACGGCGTTTTTGTTGGTGGAAAAAAACAAATGCGAAACCGAAAATGAGGAGGCGGAGTCCGTTCCCATGTGACGTCATGGGAAACAATCATTACAGGAAAAATTAAAGGCGCATGTTCAATGGGTCATGAGGCGAATCGATTTTTCATTTTAAGAAACGCAATTTTGTTGCTGTGTGTTCAAAGTGATTCCGCGAAATTCAAGATAGCCGCCAGGAGGTGAAAAAAAAAACAACTACGAAAATTCAGATATCACTTTGAAATTGGCGAAAAAAAAACTTTGAGCGTGCGAGAGCGCCGCAGTGCATGCACACGACACACTACATTTTACGGAAAAATATGGGCGGGCATCGTCGAAAAAACGCCGTGTCTCGGCAATTTTCGCCGTCACATTTTCTACGCGATTAACCGTTTGCGGAGTCGACGATTTTCCCGGGGTTCTCGCCCTGCTCAGCCACTTGTCGAGAACCGTATTCAGGGGCACGTCCGGTTTCTCGTCCTTCTCGATTAGCGTTTTGGAGCCCTTTGGCGTCGTTCTTCGCCCTTTGCCACTATCTACAGAGTTCGGCTCGGCCGACGCCCGGAAATTCGTCGTTGGAGTCTGCGGCTCTTGCATCCGGATGGTCTGCGGCGTAGCTAGCTTCCATGTAACTTGAGTTAAACTTATTTTCTTTTTTTTTGTAAATCTTATCACCTTCCACAGGAGCGTCATCCTCATCGCTGTCATCAAGTTGAATGATCTGAGAATAATGAAAATAATTATTTTTCTCAAAACTGAAAAAAAGCAAACATCAATATCGCAGGTTCTGCGCCTCACTGGCTCCAGAATTTCCAGAGGCATATCATCCAAATTCTCCGTTTTCACAGTATTGAGCTGTTCTTGTTGTTGGTCAGTGTTAGGAGCTTTCTGAGAAGGGAAAACTTAATCTTTTCAACGAAATTTGAAAAAGCGTAAACTCAACCAATATTTTAAAAAAATGCATCAGAAGCTTTCAAATCTTAAATGCGAACCGGGTTCGCCCTAGAGTTTTTTGAAAACTTCAAGTAGTCCCTTAAGAATGCTGAAACCGCTTAAGGGATCACTAGAAGTTCAGGAGAACGTCCGGGGGCTCTCGCGTTACCGAAAGTATCCAAAAATTCCTTATTGGTCAAAAATATTTTTAAAAAAGCCCTTCGGTATAGTCCGCCCGCCGCGACTGAACATTTTTAGCGTTTCTACGTCTCTCTGTTCTCTCACCGGCGAGGCCAGAGAAATATGAAAATAGGACGTCAACATGAGAGGGTCGCCGAGAGACGAGGAGGGCGCAGAGAAGCCACACCCCTTCAAGTCGGGAAAAACGGACTATACATTCTTCCTATAGTCCATCCTGGACATTTCTCGGCGGGTGCCTACTTCTCTCTGTTTCCTCATGGGCAAGGTCAGAGAAATATAAAGAAAAAAAAATAGCGCGTAAGCATGAGAGGGCGTAAAGGTCATTTTTCTCTGTAGATCATTCTGAACCTCAATTTCATTGGCGATGAAAGCTGGCTGAACTTGCGGCGGGGCTTCCGACCAGACGATTTCCGGGTCACGTCTAGTTTCCAGATCTATCAACACAAAAATCAAAATCATAGTCCGAACATGAGATCTACGTTTCAACGCGGCTGCCAGATCGTGGAAGTCTTCCGGCCTTCTCTCAGTCCCTTCCGTCTCTTCATCAATCGACGTCGTCAGATCGTTTTCGGGAGCTATTGAATCGAAATCGTCGATTTCCTCTTCAAGTCCTTCCAAGGGGTCACGAGCCGGGGTTTCTTCAAGAAGTTGATCTTCGTCGAGCGAAAACAGCATCGGGAAAGTCTTGACGTCGTCAATCGCCATATTCACTTCAAATTGATTCTCCGAGGAAGGAGGTTCAGTCGCCGCCTGCACTTCTGGTACAGCGGAGTCGCTGAAAATCCAAAAATTCCTCAAAAAGTTCAGAACTGAGTTTGGTAGCATTATTATCAGCAAAACTAACCTTGACACAACTCTCTCAGAAGCTTCATCTTCCCTTCCAAAAACTCCAGAATCCTGAGAAGGGATCGTACTAACGTTTGATCCAACGATTCTCTCGCCATCTCCAATCGCTTCATGCACAATTTTAGGTCCTTTCTGAAGCAGATCTGGGATCAGGAAAGCCTAATAAGGTTCTCAAACCAATGCTTTTTTGGCAAGAGAACCCGTGCGTCTGCCCATTTCCAGATCGTAGATCTGTTTCCGGGTGGGCTTCTGAGACACGCTGAAAATCATTCCGTCAAGCAGTTAGCCGACTTCAAAAAACCATAACTCGGAAAAAATCTCTTAGGGACGGTTTTTTTTTCTGGGATCAGGGGGGGTCTGAAGTAAACTAGAAATAAAAGCCTAGTCTGGCGGGAGAGAAAAACGATACATTGAAAGGCTCGCAAATGTACCGCTTTGGCGGCTCACCTTTCAAGCGCACGAAAAAACTTTAAAAAATTCCAAGACGCGATATCGCGCCGAAAAATGCGAAATCGCGCCGAATGAACGCGATAACGCGTCGAAAAAGATTGCGATATCGCGCCGAGGAAAGCGCAGACAAATGGGACAATGCGTTTTTGCGATTGTACCTCCAGCGACCTTGTGCACTTCAGCTAACATAGATAAAAAGTCACACTGGGCGTTTCTAGACTTCCATCAACATCTCAGATTGTGTCTTTTGGAAACCCCCAATTTTATTTTTTTCCTAAGATGCCTTGAACTGACACTTGGTACGTGTGGCAGCAGTCGTCGCAGTACCACGGAGATCTTTTCAGATTTTTCATGTCGAAGTCGTCACACGTGAATGGCGACCTCGAGAAAGGCAGCCCGGCACAGCCAAGGTGCGCAAAAACGCCGCAAATATCGCACCGCGGCATCGATCTCCATTTGCCGTCTGCAGTAAAAAATTATTGTCCATATCTTCAGCAAAAAAATAAAGTAAGGTTGGAGGTCGAAATGGTATTCACGGCTGGCTTGAGCCATGGGAAAACGGGTCCTGACACGATAAAAAGGAATGAGTCCCTGGTTTGTGGAGAGCGCAGACAGGCCTTTTGAAAAATCTCAAGCTAACCGTGAATAAATTGGGTGGTGACTCAGCATGCGCCTTTAATAAGAGTCCCATTTCATAACTTATTTCTTTTCCAATGAGCTTTTCGGATCATGTAAAGTTTGAAAAATAAAGTCATCGAATGAAGCTCTTATTAAAGGCGCATGGTGACGTCGTCGAGGGCTAATTTCTTGTAAACCAAAAAAAAAAAAATATTTTATTTACACTCTATGTCTTTTTTAGAGCACCTTTCTGCTATATCAGGTCAAAAAAGCTTTGATAAACAGCTCTTTTTTCTTCCACGGGACCTTTGTTACATTTCTTCAAAAAACCCACCGAAATTCGGATCTTCGCCCGGGATTCCTGAGAAATGAGTGGCTCCAAGTGGACACAGACAGCCTCTCAAAACTTATTTTTAGTGTTCGAGTTTTTTAAAAATATAACCGTCCATCATTCCGCATGGTCCGAGCAAAGTAGCAGCGGGGCTTTTCTTCGCGGCTTCCCGGCGCTGAGCTTGAAGAAAAATCGATGAGAATTGGAAGATGGCGACGGATGGAACTGACTGATTTGGTGGATGGATGCCTTGGAGGGCCATCAGCCTCAGGAAGGTATCCTCTTCGTCGCTCCCACAAATGGGACATCGAAAATTGAGTCCCTGGCGAGTGGCCCGCTTCTGAAGAGCCAGATGGATTAAAGGCGCATACTAAGAGAAGCTGTTATATTAAAGGCGCAGAGACGAAAACTTCAAGGCTAACTTGAAGGCGCATGCAATGAGAAACTGGTATATTAAAGGCGCAGAGGCGGAAACTTCAAGGCTAATTTAAAGGCGCATTCCCAGAGAGGCTGTTATATTGAAGGCGCAGAGACGGAAACTTTCAGGCAAAATTAAAGGCGCATGCACAGAGGGGCTGTTATATTAAAGGCGCAGAGACGGATACTTCCAGGCAAAATCAAAGGCGCATAAAGAGAGAGCTGCTATATTAACGGGAGAAAGAAACATTTAGGTTAATTTAAAGGCACATGCACAGAGAGGCTGTTATATTAAAGGCGCAGAGATGGAAACTTCAAGGCTAACTTGAAGGCACATGCAATGAGAAACTGGTATATTAAAGGCGAATAGACGGAAACTTTCAGGCAAAATTAAAGGCGCATGCACAGAAAAAGGCTGTTATATTAAAGGCGCGGAGACTTCTAGGCTAATTTAAAGGCGCATACAGAAAAAGGGGCAAAGACGAAAACTTCAATACTTAATTAAAGGCGCACACAGAGAGGCTATTTCAAAGACGCAGAGACGAGAATCTTCAGGCTAAATTAAAGGCGCATGCATAGCTACAGGCCGCGCGGATTGCAGAAACGTATTCCGTAACAAGTTAGCACGGAATGGGCTATACAATTTTGAGGTAAGGGCTTTCGAACCAAAATGCAGTCGTAGTGATAGTAGGCCGTCCCGCAACAGGCTCCCACGACGACTTCGTTGAAAATGACGCGGGTCTGATCCAGCGGGTCTTCGCACTCTCCGCATATCTTTTCCGTGTATTCCTCAGTCGCTTCTTCTTCTTCCTCGGTCATTTCGGACTCAGCCGACTCTTTCCGTTTGTTTTCTTTCCTTGCCACTTCGATCTCATCGACAAGCTCCTGCAGTTCGGACGCCACTTCCGACAATTTTTCCCTCTTGCAGTAAGCCCTGAAAGATCGAATATAGCTGATTCACGACTGGCTTGAGCCATCGAAAAAGGGTCCTAACACGATAATGCACGAGACAGCGCCTGGCTCGTGGAGAGCGCAGACAGGATACGCCCTCTAACGTCCCAAGCTAGCCGTGAATCAACTATACACTGCGACCCATAATTATAGACCCACCCTAATTTCTCCGATTTTAAGAAAGATTGAAAAGCTTTGAGCCACCAAACTTTTTTTGTGATAAACCTTGTTGATAAAAAACATAATCATATCATAATTATCAATCACCCAGTTGAAAAGTTTTTCAAGATACGAGAAAATCTGATTTTTGACCGACCCAGAATTATAGACCCACCCCAGAGTTTTCCGAGTTTTCGTTTCAGGTAACACGTTTTTCCTGTTTTTTTCAGTGGTGTATAAGAGAAAAAGTCCTCGTGTATCACTATAAGCCATAATGCCTAAATCTACTCAACTTGATAATACCGAAAAAGCGGTAATCGATGCTCTACTCAACAACGGCTTGTCCCATCGGGAAATCGCTCGTCAGACGGGTCGCTCAAGACGAACTATTGACCGTTATGCAAGGAATCCGCAAGAATACGACTCAGCAATACTTTCTGGACGGCACAGGCTGCTATCGGTTCAAGCTGAACGAGACGTCTGTCGAAAAGCATCAAACTCTACGAAGTCCGCCAACCAAATCAGATCCGAAATTCCTGAAAACGTCTCGAAGAACACCATCTTACGAACAATTCATCGTTCCGGTCGGCTTGTGAATACTCCAATGAAGGCAGCACCTCGTCTACAGCAACGCCATAAGAATGAACGGCTCCAGTTTGCACGCTCTAACATGCCCACGGATTGGAATAAGGTATCAATGTTTTCTATCACCTTATGATTCCCAATTTTTCTGTTCAGATCATCTTCAGCGACGAGAAGAAATTCAACCTTGATGGGCCAGATGGGTACGCTCACTACTGGAGAGATTTGAGGAAAGATCCGATGTACTCCTCCAAGAGAAACTTCGGCGGCGGCAGCCTCATGGTCTGGGCGGCTTTCTGCGGCAACGGGACGGTAGCTCTTTCTTTTATTGGGACCAGAACGAATTCGCAAGACTACCAGCAACTGCTTGCCCAGCATCTCCTGCCCTATCTCCGTCGCCGACGACGTGCCAATATGATTTACCAACAAGACAATGCATCTGTTCACGCGAGCAACTCCACATTGGCTTGGTTTGCGGCCAAGAACGTGGTTCTTCTGGACTGGCCCGCGTGCAGTCCTGACCTCAACCCTGTAGAGAATTTATGGTCAGTCCTTGTACGAAGGGTCTACGCGAATGCCAAGCAGTATACGACGGTCAACGATCTGAAAAGAGCGATTCGTGCCGAGTGGGATGGTTTGGACAAGTCACTGCTGCAATCACTCGTTGGCAGCATGCCGAACAGGATTTTCGAAATCGCTCAGAAACAAGGAGGCATCACACATTATTAATTAATCTTTTTGTTATACTTTGTTGACTTTGTGAAATGAATTTTGTTGATTACTTATAGTGGGTCTATAATTCTGGGTCGGTCAAAAATCAGATTTTCTCGTATCTTGAAAAACTTTTCAACTGGGTGATTGATAATTATATTATGATTATGTTCCTTATCAACAAGGTTTATCACAAAAAAAGTTTGGTGGCTGAAAGTTTTTCAATCTTTCTTAAAATCGGAGAAATTAGGGTGGGTCTATAATTATGGGTCGCAGTGTATAACCTATTCGCTTTCCCTCAGAGCTAGAAAATCATTCCGTTCGAAGCGCGTGGGACGTTTCTCTACATGCGTCTTTTATTTTGCCTAAAAGTTCCGGTATATTAAAGGCGCAGGCAGAGATAAATGTCGCGCGCATCGAAGGGAAGGGTTCTGTAGCTCAGAGGATATCGAAAATCGTGACAAACCGGCGCGGGATGAGCTATAACATCTCTCGCGCTTTTCAGAAGGCGCAAAAAAAAAACCTATCTCCGTAAATAACCCATCACGTTTTAAATTTTTTCACACGCGAAATAAATATATGCTGCAGAATCAACACACGTTAAATGGAGAAAGTCGTAGAATCCCTGGCTTTCGAAAAGACAGGGCAAATGATAGGATCGGACGCATTTTTTCTCGGCGCAGCCGATCATCGCATTCGGTTTGAAGCAATCCGCCTTGGCGCACTTCTGGAATCGACAAAAGTTGGGGAATCAAATATTTTGTGCAGGGAACTTGTTCGCAAATCGAGTTTAATGAGTTGAGTGCTAATAAAACTGATTTACGGGCCATCGAAAAAATGGTCCTAATACGATGAAAAAAAATTTAAGACAGTTTTAGGAATTTTTGAGTGGTCCCTATAGGGGTTCGGGAAAAAAGCCCTTAAAGGGACCGAAAAAGTCGTCCCTATAGGGGTAAAATCAAGGTGGTCCTTATATGAATTTAGGGTCGGACTCTTTAGCCTCTAAAGCTTGAGGGGTCCCTATAGGGTGGTCGCTCAATTTTTTCAAGAAAGGTTAATTCTTTTAGTTTTTTGCATGGAAATGCTTCTTCGCATAGAGTTCATAAAAGTTATCGACGAGCAAGTCCCCTAAAGGGGCCACTAACTAAAACACCCATTCTGAAATCTGTAGTGGCCCCTATAGGGGTCATTGAAAAGGTCCCTAGAGGGGACCCTCAAACGGTCCCTGAGATTACTCTTTTAGAGACCACTCTGGAGTTCCTAAGGTGCCTTTTTGGTGAAGAGAGCTGGCCCGTTTCTCAGAGCCCCAAGCTAGCGGTGAATCGTCTCCACCCAACCAAAGTGGAACTACCTTTTCAGTACCTTATTAGGTTCAACAGATGATATAAAGTACTATTTAGGTCCACTTAAGTTTCCACTCGGTCAGCGAACAAAATTTTTGTCGTACTGGTGAGCTCACATTGATGAACCCGCGTCTTCGGACCGCTTTGGCCAAGTTAACAATCGAGTAGGATTCGAAGCTGAACGACGCCAACCCCGTAGAAACCCTGTCTTCGTGCAGCTCAGGGATACTTTGCTGCAACGTCAATTTCGTAAATTTTTCGCCAAGAAAAGTGGTTTCAATTCTAAGTTTAGACGGGAATCTCCGGAAAAAAAAAACATATTTTTCGAGAAGAACTGTGCTATAATGTTCAAATTGTTGAATAACACTGAGAAGAAGCTGAAAAATTTAACATATTATTTTTCTATAGTCCCAAATTCCAGCCGCTCTTCGGACATGACGGCACCATGTATGTGTAAGACAGGTTATTCATATTCTATAAAAGTTCTTTTCACAGTTCCGGTTCACAACTTTACCGAGGATTATCATAACTCTAATCTCGAAAACCCTCTCTCAGTTCTTACCAAGCAAAACTCGTGGACAGCGAAAAACTGCGGGTACTGTGGACACCAGAGCAACTGTCCGACCTTCAGGCACTCGTATCTCTGACAAATCATGCATGTCGGAGGCCTGAAATCGAAAATCTGCGAATTCCCAGTGAAAATTCTGAGTGAGACCGGGAGTTTTCCGAAGTTTAGAGAAAACTGGCAAACATGAGGAAGTTAATGAAAAAAAAAGCGTGCCCTCTCACTTTTGAACGCTCTCTAACTCTTAAAGATTCAGAATTCGAGTCTATAGTCCGTTCGTCGCGACTTGACACTCTTCGAATGTCTGCGTCTCTCTATTCCCTCACCCGCGAGGTCAGAGAAAAATGAAAAGAGCACGGAAACATGAGAAGGTCGCCGAGAGACGAGGAGGGCGCAGAGAAAAAGAGCCATTTCAAGTCGCAGAAAACGGAGTAAAGGAGAATCAAAAACAGACGCTGATTCCCAATTTAGGCTTCAAAATTTTCTCGGAGCCTCACGCATGGCGTTTTTTTTATGTGGAAGAAAATGAGAAAAACCAAGAACACGGTGGGCGGAGTCGAAACCTCCGTCGTTCCCACTTGACGTCATGGGAACGGCAAGCTAAGCGAGGGGATATTAAAGGCACAGACGACCGCATTGCCCGAGGTCTTTAATACGAATTTGTCTGCAAAAAAGCGCCGCAGTGCATGCACACAAAACATCACACTTTACGGGAAAAATTTAAAATTGAAGTTTGAAACAAGAATTTCCGTTATCCGGAGAAGCTGCTCTTCTTGGATGAACAGTCTTCCCTTTTTTGCCGCTAGAAATTCCGTAATGAGCTTGAACCGGTTTTTCTCGCTAAAACTGACGTGCGATAGTCCTCTCTGAGGATCGTGTCCCACATGTGATAAAAGTAGCTTTTCCAGCGAGGTTTCAGCGACGTATTGTGCACTTTGGCATCTGCGGGTTTTTTATTGATATCGGGATTTTCTCGTGGCCCTACCCGTGCCCCAATGAAGCTGAAGGAACTTTTTGCGGAGTTCCCAGCAGTTGCCGCGGTTCATCTCGTTGCACAAGGTGAAGAGGGGGTTCCAAAATTGGTCCAACTCTGGGGGCAGGTCCATTATCCAGAGTTTCAAGTCCGTCATGACGTCCACTTCATTTCCAACGGCTCGGGAATGACGGAGCTCCACCAGACTCAACGATTTCAGGCTGAAAAGAATGACATCGAATCGTAGAACAAAGAGATCAAAGAAAATTTGGTGAAAGTCAAACTTTTGAGGGCGCCCTTGAACTTGAGCGAAAATTTCTTCGGATTCCGAAAAACTGTCGTCATCAAAATCGCTATCGTCAGTGCAGGTTCGCGATTCCGAGTCATCTGGAAAAAAAAACTCAGTTTTTGACAGAACATTCAAGAGGTGGTATAGAAAAAAAAAATGGAAAGCGCGACCGAGATTCGCAAAGGAAAACACGCTTTCACGGCCACAAGGTCACGCAGCGGAGTGTCGTTCCGAGAAAATTCAAGTCGTGGCAAAAAGACTATAGTCTGTTCAGTTTTTGGATTAAGATTGGTCGCTCAAGCTCCGCCCCTAATGGTGCGATAAACCAATCAGATAGCTAGAGAATTTAAAAATGACGTCACTGGACTTGAAAATCAAAATTTGAACAGGCTATATCAGAAAAGGAGGTTAGATGGAAAAACAGTGGTCTTCGGTCAGAGAAAAATACAGCTAAAGTTTACACGATATTTTTATGAGATAAGTAAACACTCAAGGGAATTCATAGTCCATCCCGGACCAGTTTTCAGGTTTTTCCGAGCTACAGAACCCTTCTTTTCGATGCCCGCGGCCTATCTCTTTACATGCGCCTTTAAATTGTTATTCCCACTGTATTAAAAGCGCATCGAAGGAAAGATTCATGTAGCACGGAGGAAAATAAAAATCTTGAGCCGAAATTTTTTTAGAAAACCAAACAAAATAGACCCAATGATTTTTCAGGCTCGTCGTTTTTCTCCGTCTCTTTTTCAGCCTTTTTACTTTCTCGATAATTTCTCATATAATCCCTTTTCTTCGCGAGTTCTCGATCTCTGTTCTTCTTGGCTTCCTGTCGAGACAGCTGTGCCTTCTCGTTTCTGTGTTGTTTTTTCTGTAAGGCGTAAAATAGGAACTTCGGTCTTAGACGAGCAAAATCAACCTTTTCTTGTAATGACATGGGTGCAGCCCTTCTAGGCCCCACTGAAAAATCATGTATTGTAATTCTTCGGCTATGACATTCAAAGCGATGATACAAGTAAACGTTTTTAACCCTTTCTCACAATAGATTTGGTTGCCGAGTTAAAACGCTCCAAAAGCTTGAAATAGCGACATTTTTGGCATTATTTGCAAACTTTGAAGCTTCACTAATCGAAAAAAAGATCTATTGCGAGAATTTTTTCCTCTTTTTCGTGTGTAAAAACGTTTCCTAAAAAATATAGAAAATCACATTTTCGCTATCACTATCCAGGCCTTCGCCCGATTTTCAACTTGTCGCGACTGCAACACGTTACAATTTTTTGAAGGTTTTTTTAAAAATATATTACTTACAGATTTTAAATGTCTAGTCACCGCTCAAGCTCCGCCCCTAATGATGTGATAAACCAATCAGAGAGCGAGCCATCCACAGAGGGTTTTCGAATGACGTCATAGAACTTGGCATTCAAAAATGAACGGATTACAGTTTCAAAAAAGGTCTTCACAAATTTTCAGAAAATTCTCGAAACTCGTATTTTTGAACCTTGCCCGATTTACCTGGTCGCGGGGTGGGATCATTGATCGGTGTCTTTTCTGAAAACGGAACATTTTGATATCTCTTTGAAAATATTTCTCACCGTTTTCTTCTCTCAATTTACCGGCTTTTATTCTTTCCTCATATCTCCGACGAGCTTCTCTTCTCTGCATTTTTCGCCGATCTTCTTTTTCTGCTTCAGAAAGACCAGCGAGACTGTTTCTTCTCCCCTGTAAAGGTCGAGAAATAGACAGAAAATGAAGAAAAGTCAACCTTTCCTGAAAGCGAACTGTTCGCAGATCGATTCTTTCGTCCCACTGAAAAAGAAGAATTACGATTTTTCATTGTATAAATAGGGCCTTTAATGGAAATAGCTGCAAGAAAAAAATTGGCTATAAAACGGGAAAATTCAGCTTTTTTCGGCTGATATGTTCCCAAATTCTCTCTACATCTATTTCGTGAATTTTAGTACTTGTGTGTGAGAACTAAAACATTTTGATTTGATTGATTTTGATATTTACCTGATGCCGGTGAAAAATTGTCGCTCAAAGTTACATTTCCTGATGTCGTTTGGTTTTTCTGTAAACCACTGAATAATTTAAGAAACCTTAAAAAAAGGTCAAGCTTTGAAAATTCACAAATGGTACAAATTTTAAATTGGCAAAATTTCGAGCTCATTTTTTTCATATGGAAAAATTTGAAAATATTAATTTGGTAATATCCTAAAATCAGGAATTTTTGCGATTTAACTCAATTTCAAAAACCGTTTTTACCTGATTCAAAGCAATCATCGAGTTCCCTACATCACTTCCATTCAGGGAACTGTTCGCGGCCTCTGAAAAATATATTTGAGCAATAATTTTTAAAGAAAAAAATTAACCTAATTGCCTTATTCTCAACAACTCGGCTCTTTTCTTTTCTCGACATCTCCTATCAGATTCTCTTCTCTGCTGTCTCTTCCTCTCCAATCTTTCCTGCTTCTCTTCTTCCGTCAAATCCGCAACTCTGTACACTTTTCGCTGTAAAAATATAAAAGAAAAATCGTTTCAAAAATAACGAAACCAACCTTTTCAACGATTGAATTTTTCTGCAGGCGCTGGCGAATCATTAACTTGTCCCACTGAAAAATTGAAAAATTTTGCAAAATAAATCAGCGAGTTACAGCAAAAACTTTTCTGAACTTTTATGGAATCGAAATTTTAGTTTAAATGAGTTCAAAAAAATAATTCCCCCTTTTTACCTTTTTCCAACTTGGCGGCTTGTATCCTCAGTCGTCTTATTTCAGAACCCATTCTTCGTTGCTCTTTTCTTCTCGCCTCTTGACTTTCCGGAGACAAATCCGACAACTTGACATCGTATGTTGTTCGCTGTGAACGCCAAAGTTTTTTTTCAAAAGCTAAATGAAAAATGAACCCTTCTCCTCGTCGGCAAATCTCCTAACGTTAGCGAGGCATGCGCTTGTTCTGAAAGCAAACAAAAACGATTTAATTTTAATCTCGCTGAAATTCACCTGATCCCGAGGGCAAAACTTCGTCCGGCCGTTCATCTACGACTGTTGTCCGCCGAGTTCTCTGCGAAATACCGACTTTTTTTTTTACAAATTTCAGTGCTATTTTTTGTTTATTTTATCAATCTTAATGACAAAAGATCATAATTTGAATCGCCTACGCTATGAACGTTGCAAAAAAAAACTCCAGTTCGCTTTTACCTGACCCGAGGATACCGACTTTCTGTTTAAATCCCCAAGATCGGTACCGCTCCGTCGAAAATTCATGGAGCGGGACGCTGAAAAGATTGGTTCTTGAAAAACGTGAATGACGACTTTGAATTGAAGCAAACATATCCGAATAGAGCGAAAACAAGTTTGAAAAGAAATCATCTAAAAATTTAGCAGACAATTATCAACCTTTTCCTTAATTTCCGTTTAATATATCCTTCAAAAAAGCAGAAGTCAAAGAACGATTTTACAAATAATGTTTCAACATCAAAAAATATTATAAAATAATTCATCAGTCATTCATTTTTTATTTTCATTTCAAATGTTTAAGCACAACAAAAAAAGGAAAAAAATCCGTCTATATGAACTACTTCCCACACACAGTGTGTGTGGAATTTCTAATGCAAGTATCAACTAATAATGTCAAATATATTTTGAATTTCAAATTGGAAAATAGAAAAATAACAAAAAAAAAGCTTCCAAAAAATTGTGTTCACATAATCTGAGAGCCCATAACTCGTATGAAACTTTTGGATACACATAAACATCAAAAAAATAACAAAGAAAAAAACAAAAAAATAATGAATTTATAACAAAAAAACATAAAAAAATTTTTAGAAAAATTGGAGCGGGAAGTTTTTGAAAATTTTTAAACTGGCGCGCAAATATAAAAAGAAAACTGCGCTCCAAGGTAGCAGTCCCTCCAGGGGGACGATGTTGCCAGTCTCAAAACTTTCATGTGAAATGGAAAAAAACGAATTCATGGCGTTCTTTTTTTCATATTATTTTTCAAAAAAATTATTATTCTTGAAATCCCCAAATCATCCATTTTTTAAATAACAAAAAATCATGTGATCAATTGCGATATGAAAAGAAGGAGCATAAAATATTCATGGAAATATCAGAGGGCTAATAAACTGTTCGGAATCCTTCTCGTGACAGGATAGTCCTGACTGCCGCGTAGAGGTCGGACTCGACGTAGTTGGGCTGAAAAATTCAGCTTTTTTTTCTCTTTGAAAAATAAAAGGAGTACTTGTCGTAGAAAAAGCTGTTCTCCGGGAGCCAACGCCTCATAAAGCATCGAGATTGGCTTGACAACACCGTTCATTTTACAGCCTTCTGAAGATATAGTGTTTGAAAATATCAGAGACATTGAAAAAAAAACCTTGATAAACGCCAGTTTCGACCAAAACTGAAACACAACGCTCCACAACGTGTCGAGAACGGACCTGATTTTTTTTTTGTTTTGTTTTGGACAATAGTTGCATCCTAATAGCTTTCTGAAGGAAAATAAGCATTGACGAGCGAAAGAAAAACACAAAAAACGGCTTCCCGCCAGGATGCTATGTTGAAATCGGATCATGCTCCTTTAAAAAACTTTAGGGAGTGGAATCAGTTTAATGCAAGAATTTTGGATGAGAGCAAGTCCGATTGATTCAGCTTTTCCTGCTGATTCCTCATCTCTAATTAGAAAACTCTATAAAAGCCTTTGGAAGGGAGGGGGAACCTATCAGTTCTAAAAGAAAAAGGCCAGCCAAAACGATTCAGGTTTGCTTTATGAGCAAATGAAAAATGAGATTTTGCCTCAAAAATTTCCAAAAAAAAATCTGATACATACTTTCGGCAGCTGATCGTCCTGCTCCTCGAATTGATCCAGATCAAAGTGATCGAAGCGTCCATGGCCACCATGTCTCAGATACCTGTCAAAGAGTCGGGCGCCAAGGACGTCAGACATTGGATTGTCACTAAAAAAAGGCATTATTCGCTTCAAAAATTTTTTTAGTATATTCAGACGAGCACAGAAAAGGTCTCAAGGCTTTTTTTTCAATTCCGGTCATGGAACACGCCAGCGCCTTTTAAAATCTCAACGAGGTAATCAAAAGATTTCTCTCTAATTTAAAGGAGCACAGGCAAAATTCAAAAAAGGTCTCAAGAGGAAGAGCTATTTTCCGTTTATGCGCCTTTAAAAACTAAAGAAAGCTGTTACGAGATGACTAAATGAGAAGAAGGTACCCAATGACGTAGATTTGTTTGACGTCATCCCGGCCCATCAACTGCGCCTGTCTTTGAAGAATGTGGGCCGCATGGAGGTAGCTGATCTGAACAAAAATGAATCATATTTCATTTTTTTCACTTCTAGACAAAAAAGAGAAAGAAGCCGTCAAATTAGGAGAAAAATGATTTTTTGAATTTTGAGCCGAATCGAGTTGATCACCTTCGGTCGAATGGAGGTCAACTATCCCACCCCAGGGATTTGTTGTAGAACTACTTTTTCTTGAAGAAGAATACCCCTAGTTTCATAATCAGAAATAAAATTCGTACCATAGGGGGGTTCTTACTCTAGTTATGGCTCAAAAACTGAAAAAATCGCTGTTTTTGAGGAAATTTCGATTTTTTTTCTCCCCGAAGAAGTCGAGTTAGAAAAAAAGTTGCAACTGAAAAAATGCTCAAAATAGTGTTTTCTTACATTTCCAAACATTTTTGAATGAAAATTCTCAACAGGAAAAAAAGTTAATTTTTTTCAGCTTACTGTCTACAGTATCTTTTAAAGGGGCGGAGCCACCTGGAACCTGGTGCTAAATAATTAGAAGCACGTGTGTGAGCCGTGACCACATTTTGAGGCAAATCAAAAAAACTTTTTTTTTATTTTGCTTTAGATTCATCGACTTTCTTTAGATTCTTCGACTTCAGAGAACGCGTGTTAAGTGACATCCCTAGTTGAGTCATCGATAAATTGACTATATAGAAACGATCCAATGTTTCAAAATGCCCATACCTCAGTTGGCTTGCCAAGAACCGCCTGAAAGTCCAGCCGAAGTCCCGTCAGGGTTTCATAAAGCGACTCCAAGAAGTGAATAAAGACTCCATGGCCGATTCTGAATCATTATCCCATGATTTTTCTAATGTTTCAAGGAACCTCGGCAAAGGGCTACCCTCCTCAGCCATCCAGACGAGGTCGACGTTGCAAGCGATCAGAGGGAGCTGTTTGAAAGAGCCGTTGACGCCTCGAATCACGTCGTCCATGGCTAAAATTGAAGATTTTTGGTGATGAAAAAGGAATCTGAAAATTGACAATGGAAAATGGTCACACTGACTTCCCATAGTCAGCAAGCAGTCGAGGATTAGTTGAAGGGACGTCTCCCATTTCAAAGGCTCTCCAAGCATGACGATGGCTAAAAAAATATTTTATTAAATACAGTACTGGCCATAGAGGTACTCCAAAGTGGTTTGTCGAGCACCTGAAAGTGGTTCAAATGTCCTAAAACTTTGCACAGATTTTAAATAACTATGCAATAACTCATTTTCAGAAGCAAAACACATTTGCTTGAGTCAGACCAGATTTGTGAGCGAAAAACCGAAAATTGTGAAAATTGAAGTTTGTCTTTTGAGATTTGAAAGATCACATTTTCCGAGAAAGTTCGATATTTGATCTGGAACTTTTTTCACATGTTAAAAAAGTCTTCTGTTTTCCAAAAAATCTAATCAATTCGATAATAAGAGCCCAGTAACTTTTTCTTCGGTAGGCTCTTGCGTTTTAAGGCTTTATCATTCAAATGGACCACATGCGCTAGATTCTGGACCCTACTTTTATTTTTGAAACTCTAAAACATCCTCAAAAATAATTTAACACTGTTTCCTTCAATTTTATCTCTCTACTTCCTCTTCAGAACCCATCAACTTCACTAGATCCGATTTTTAAAATCTTCTTTTGAATTTTGGGCCGCAGGCGGAATGACTTGACTACTCGACGAAATTTTAGGAAGATAAAGGCTTCGAAAAGCACTGAAGCCAACCGCAACGCGACCGCGACGCTTTCAGCCATTCCAAGCGCGACCAAACTGACCCAACCTTCAATGGGCTGAAAGTTTTCGCGAAGCTTCGCCGTCTCCTTTTTTGTGAGAAGCTTCCGAGAAAAGTCCGTGCAGGCCAGATGAGGAAAGGTGTCGATCAGTTTCTCGATAGTCATTATTTTCTTGAAGCCCACGCTTGAATCACTTTTCGATTAATTCATTTTTTGAATAATCTTTACCTCCGAGCAATGGCAGCCGCGTTATTCTGTCCTACAGCGAGAACCTAATTTTACCTATGAATAGGTTGGATCAAATTGCGTCCTCACCTGCTTATTGTGCAGGTCGGTGAGTGTTCTGAGGGGTCCGTGCGCCATGATCATGCATTCGGCCGGTATCTCAAGAAAGTTTCCTTTTTTTGTTAAGGTAACGTTGGGAAATAAAGTCGATTCACCACTGGCTTGGAACGAAAAGGGGCGTGGCCTGTCTGCGCTCTCCACCAACCAGGCACTGTCTTTTTTATTATCGTGTCAGGACCCTTTTTTTCGATGGCTCAAGTCAGCCGTGAATCAGCTATGATATGCCTTCAAAAATTTATTCTTTTCGTCTA
This sequence comes from Caenorhabditis auriculariae, assembly GCA_904845305.1. Lineage (NCBI taxonomy): Eukaryota > Metazoa > Nematoda > Chromadorea > Rhabditida > Rhabditidae > Caenorhabditis > Caenorhabditis auriculariae. Next base: position 25,009 of record CAJGYM010000114.1, read on the forward strand.
GTTCATAATGGATCAACTCGTTATGCAAATTTTCAGCGCAACCGACCAAAAACTACTTGCGCGCGATGCACAGTAAGTTAAGCGAAAAGGTTTCAAAACATAGCGAAAATCGTCAATGTTAAAAAAAAGGTTCAAACCCCTCAAAAAGGGTGCAAAAAGGGTGCTGAAAGGCTCGGCCATTGATGATTCCAATTTTATTACTGTAGCACATTGTGGTTCATACACAGTCACTGGAAAAGATTATTCTCAATTTAAAGAAAAGGGTCCAAAAAGGGTCGATAAAGGCCGATGAAAGGACGGAAAAGGGCAGTAAAAAGGACACCGTTGTCACTTGTTTAGAAAAAGTGAATGGAACCTTTTGCACCCGTAACGGACGCTCAAAGGGCCCTTAAAGGATCCCTCCGACTTTGCCTATACTATCTATCTTCTTATCGTGTCAGGACCAGTTTTTCATTGGGTCAAGCCAGCCGTGAATATACTTTGGTAACTAGGGAGCTTTCTGAACTCATTTTAGGGTTTCTAGACCCAGATTTTTAACTGATTTCAAAAATTGTGAAAATTAATAGTAGCCTCGGGGACCTGTGAAAAAGGTATGAGTGCTCAAAATTGAGATGGAGACTTTTTTGGAACCTCAAGAACGATATTCATCTTAACTGTCATCCAAAAAACTAATTTTTTAAGCCTTTTTTTTTATGAAAAACACCTTTCATGGACATCCTAGGCAATTTTCGAACACAGATTCTGAAATATCCGATTTTCTTATCCGGAAAAAAGGCTTCGAAAACTTGTAACTGATTTTCTTACTTTTTCAAATGCCGTAGAATAGCCCCTTGTGTTATAATAACCGACAGAAAATCCAGACAAACCTCAAATTCGAGCATTTGGCTGAGTTTCTGGGCCTTCTCCTTCTGTGAGCTGTTGGTTCCATTCGTAAGAAACACCTAGAGAAAATGCAAGATCTATTTTCTGGTTAACATGAGCAAGAAACCGTGGGAACCTGAAGCTTGCCCTTCCCATTGGTCAGCATTCGTAGGGCCTCCTTTACTCTTGGCAAAAGCTTTCGACCTCGGAAAAGGACACCATCGATGTCGAGGACTATTCCGAAGGGATGCTGAACGGAAATTCATACTCCATTAGGTCAAAAAAAAGCAGAGATGTCTAAACCTCTACTTTTGCATACTATTTCGCCCCTTTTGAAAAATCAAAACAAACCGTATACTTGTTTGGTGAAACTGTAGCAGAGAAGAATCGATGAAAACTTTTTATTCTAAAAAATCTTGAGAATTCTGGCCTGTCTGCACTCTCTCGATCTCTCAGCGGAGGTGAGAGGGAAAAGAGTCTGCGCTCTCTTCATTCTCACCACCTCTAAAAGATGATGAGAGTGAAGAGAGCGCAGACAACGAATAAAACTCACTGAAATGAATGAGAAGTCAAATTCCAGAGAGATTTTTTGAACGTATTCATCTTTTTCTGTGGGCACCTTCAAGGTACGAATTGTTCAGTTTTGAAAAATGCAAAAACTCACAAAAACGACCCACGGCACCGACCGTCAAAGTTGCGAAATGAAGTTTCCTTTCACTTTAATCATATCACTGGATTTATCATTTTATTACATTAAGAAAACGTGATTAATAGAATCAACAGGTCAAGTTCGCGTGATTCAAACCGTAGGCAATCTGAGAATTTTCGAAGAAACTTTCCGCATAGAATGGATAAAACTGAATGAGACAGCAAAGTACATAGTCAAAGTGAGAATGATAACAAGGAAAAAGAAAATTTACAGGAAGGAAGTCTAGTTTCTCGCGAGGGATCTAGATTTCTTTGGCGTCCAAGGTGCCGTGGGTGTCGAGGAACTCCTTCCAGTTGACGTTCGTCGCCAGCTTCATCAGGGTGAGAAGGATGAAAGCTTCGCCACTTGCTGGTTCGAGGACCTGAAGCAAATCAATAAGTATTCTGATAATCATAGAATTATCTCAAGATTGAGCTTGACAGATTGGGCTAAGAGAACGTGAACAAAATAGCCACTAAAAAAATATTTTTCCACATCTAAAATCATATAAAAAGTACAGTTCAAGAAAGAAATTGAATTGAAGATGCTTTCAAACATCAAAGATTACATAAATTATTTTAGATAAATGGTGAGCCCTAGGTAACATAATTCTCCAAACTATGGTTGGTTCTTTTCGAGACTATCTCGTGACAAAAATGCGATTTTTCAGCTTCTTTTCCCGCAATTTCGATCTTTTTTCGACAAATTTCGAAACGAGATTTGTCTGTACTTCTAAAAGTCATATCTCGAACAACTCTGCTCTGAACCGAGTCTCAAAAGAGCTCTGTGGAGTTCCCAAATCTTTCAAAACTTTCTAGAAGATTGAGCGAAAATCCTAAAGTATGAAAAATTTTCCGTTTCTTTAGGTTTTTTCAAGGTTAAGAGCTCTTCCAATTCACTAAATTACTCTGGAACCTCTCTAATCTTTGAAATTTGCTTTTTGAATAAATTGAAGAAACCAAAAAAATCTTTCTCGTCTTATTATAGTCTGTGTGCCAGGACTTGAAGCTTCACGGAACGACATTCCGCTGTTCCGCTGCGTGCGTTCGCAAAGCGTCTTTCGAATCTAGATCACTCTTTCAATTGATTTTTTTTGCTGTGTTAGCATGGTAGCACCTTGATAGAAGAAAAAAAAACCAAAAGCGCGACCAAGGTTTGCAAAGGCGCGCAGCGGCACAGCGGAATGTCGTTCGATGAAATTCCAAGTTGTGGCACACAGACTATAATAATTATAAGTCTTGTTACTCCCCAAAAAGTGCGGCCTAATGCAGTTCATTTTCAATTTCTTTGTTTCGCGCTTAAAAAGCCAAAAATCAGCCGATGTATGGTCTTACAGTTGCTAAAGAAAGGAAAAAGTTCTACTCGCCTCAAATTCGGCGCTGTCCGGGTTGATCTCACAGGGGAACTGTCGGATGTGACACGAGAAAGTGTCTTGTCGATTTCCATTTCCTGTAAAATTCAATCAAGTTAAATTTTGAATAAAGAATGAACCTTTCTTCTTTTTCTTCTCCGTATTGATAACGAGGACAAACTGAAGAGAATTTTCCGTCAGGGCAAAGTTCGTGAATCTTCCGTTGGCAAGTAATCTTGACGGTTGGTGGGGCTGAAAAATTATAGTTGTCCCAAAAAATCATGGAAAGAAGAAATTTCTTTATAGTTAGTTTTTTCTAGAAAGTGAGAAGCTTCTCTGCGCCCTCTCATGTTGGCGCCCTATTTTCATGTTTCTCTGACTTCGCTGGTTAGAGAACAGAGAGAGGCAGACACTCGAAAATTCGAGAAAAAGTAGTAACCTTTTTGAAAGTCGTGATGAGGTTGCTGAGGAATCCCTTCTTCTTCTTGAGCCCATGAGCTTTGAGCATCAGTTCAACCTGAGAAAATATTCCAGCAACTTTCGCAAAAGTAAGATCATGATTATAGTCAATGTTTCCCGACTTGAAAGGCGAGGGAGGCGGGGCAAGGGGCGGGACGCGTAGCGTGTGCGTACGCGGATCTTGGCACGAGTTCAATTCAAGCGCCAGCGAGCATTCAGAGAGCTCATTTATCGCCCTTTTCACTTCTTTTTTAAGTTATTTATTGATTATGTTAACTTGTGCATCAAAAATTAGTAGAAAATACAGAGAAAGAGCGGTCGCCGAGCTTTTTAAATAGTCGGCGGCGATTGAATTGAACTGGCCCGCCAAGAACCGCGTACGCACACGCTACGCCTCCCTCCCCTTTCAAGTCGGGAAACATTGACTATACCTTAGTTCCAGAATCCTTGACTACCGTAACCGCGACGCTTCGGTGCAAATCTTCTTGTGAGCTTGAGCTGGACGACATGCCTGAAGAAAGTTTAGAAATATTTCTAGTGAAAATTGATCCATTGATTGATATTTTCAAAAAGGCAGCGAAAAAAAAATCTTCTCAGAAACGGCCTGGACGAAATTTTACAGCAGGTTATAGCGCTCTCCACTGATAATATCAGAATTAGCTATCAAAAAAAAATTGAGCTTCTTGGTCCGATTTTCAACTAGTTCTCTTGCAAACCGATATTCCATCATTCCATGCACTCTTTTGAGCTTTCAATATTTTTTGTATTTTCTAATTTCCGTTACTACTTCTTTGTCCTTTTTAATTCTCCAGTGCGAAATTTGGAATCTTATCTACCAATAATTTCCATGATATAGTCCGTTTTTCGCGACTATGCGAGACTTCTCTGCGCCCTCCTCGTCTCTCGACGTCTCTCTCATGTTTACGTGCTTTTTTCATGTTTCTCTGACCTCGCCGGTGAGGGAACAGAGAGACGCAGACACGCGAAAACTGTCACAAACTATACCACTCAAAGATGGCACAAAAACGGACTTTGTTGCTTGGCAGGAGGCTGCCGAAAAGGCTTATTCTCCTGAAGAGGCGACGGCAGCGGCTGTCCGAAGCGCTGGTCTGACGTCGGCGAGTTCAAACTTCCGTTTTTCGGCCGTCGTGGCTCGTTGATGCCAATGTCCCGATGCAGCTGAACCTCGCCCGTCGTCTTGGATACTGCAAAAAAACTCATCCGGTGCATGGGTTTTCGTGTGGGAATGTAACAACGAATCCGGAGAAGTTTAAAAGTCAGAGAAGAGATCTACTCTTGTTAAAAATTGAAAGCACCCGTCCATTATCGAGAAAAAGACGACCCCCCCCCTCTTCGGGAGATTTGAGAAGAACTGTAGGATTACTGTAACCTGATCGTAATGATACAACCATAAGCTCTAGTGCGTCTACTAACTAAAAAAGCAGGCTTGAAGAAAAATTCCAAGAAATATCTAGGAAAAATAACGATTTCTACGGTGAGTAAGAAGTTAAAATAGTTGCAAGCTACAAAAATAGGAGCCAAAATTAGTAACTATAAAATCAAGCCGCAAAAAATGAGCCCTTCCATTTTTTTAAATACTTCATTCGCCACAACTTGAAACACTCTACCTTGTCTGCGCTCTCTTTTTTCTCACTCTCTCTTCAACAGTTTCTAGCTATCGTTGAATGAAAAATTAAGCAAAAAAAGTGTTATAAGCTCAATTTTCGCATCTTTAACTTTCTCATGGAAATGCAAAAAAAACCTCCAGAAAACTCCTCGTCGTATCGATAGTAGGGCTGTCCTTGTGTCGTCATCTTCTGGTCGCAAAATCCAACGAATCGAGTTCCACACAAAAAACCGTGCTGAATAAAGCGTCGTCGAGCGCTGCCAGGAAAAACACAACAACAAAAAGTCTCTCGAAGCGAAAAAGAACACACGATGGGGGGCGTGGCCACGTGAAATGGTATCTCGAGGCAAACAACATGCGTTCAAGGGGCTCTTCTAGTGTTTATTCTCATGTACTATACTACTGTGAGTCACTCGGAAGGTCGCCGTGTTAAAGTAAAAGTTAGAAAAAGAAGTGAGATCCGATTTTATTTTTTTAAATTGATTTTCTGAGTTTTTTTTTTAAATTTCAGAAACCTTGGAAGTCTTTAAATATCACTGAAAAAGGCCCCTCACTTGTAGAATTTGAGTAAATTTGTTCATGGTCCCTAAAAAAAGTTCCAAAAAACCCCCGAAAACAGATCAGACTGTAGAAGAACATGATAAAAATCGTGGAAATCTCGAAAAATGACAATGACGATTCCAACGGTCTACTTGTAATTTCATGAAAGATATTTACTTTTAGAGAAAAAAAAGGGGTGTGGAAGTGATTTTTCCATTCATATTCCAGATAAAATGGAAGGCTCCAAAAATCGCTTCACAATTAAGAGAAATGGATTAATCGATAAAGCTTCCAAGGCCATTACGAACCGTGAAAATTCCAATTTATCGCCAAAATTCAACTGAATCGAAGAAAAAGGGAAAGCTCATAACTCAGGCTCTCAAATCACTAGGTTGGAATATACAATCAAAAGAAGCGCAATTAATTGCCCCTTGCTCTTCGACAGGATTATTGATTGAAATGAAAAAAATAAAAAAGAGAGCAGAATGAGTTTCGGAGGTAGAGAAGGCAGGAAACGTTGGGAAATGGACTGGGAAACTACAAATATGAAAAAGAATCGATTTTTCTTTCAGTCGCCCTATTCCGTTTTTTTTTTTAAATTGTGTTTTGATATATTCTCTGTTTCTCTGGTGGAATCAAACTTATGGGAAAAATATATCAAAAAGCGAAAACTATTTTCAAACTCACATTTTTGCGAATAAAAACGGAAATTGAAAGCCTTGGCAGTTTTTCAAAAACCTCAGGATATTCTCAAAGCACGTAACAAATTTTTTGAGCCGATCGCCTATTAATTCAAAAATCTAAAGTCCTCCTGAAAGCTTAAGAAGAAGCTGATTGATTTTTGAAACTTTATAAAAAAGTGTAAGCGAGAAAGTTTTCAAAACCGGGATATAAATGCCCAAAATATATAGGAAGTTTCAGTGGGGCGAAGATGGTTCGGAAACGTAAGCTTCGAAGTAAACACCCGGGGCCACAACTTCACGCACAGGAAGAATAAACACAGAGGGACGGCTCCTCCTCATTGTTCCTTTTATTTTCCAAAACTCGGCGAGAAGCCTTTTTCGTTGGTTTTGTTACAGTTTATGTGGTTGCGAAACATGTGGTGACGGTGGAAATAATGTTATTTTTGGTACTGTGATGACTCAAGGGAGGTACTTGTGAAACCAATGAAATTGGTTAGTGGTACGGTAACCAATTGGCTTTCGAAACTTTTTTTGGTCGGTAAGGGGGTGTAGGATCGTTTACAAGAAGAGGATACGCTTTTTGTGCATTTCGAATTCGTTACAAAAAAAAAATCGATTTCAACAAATTTTTCAAGAAAGAAATTTCATCGTCGTTCTCGGGCAAAGTCGGAATGGTAAATAAAAGCCGCTAAAAGGGAGAGGCTCAAAAAAGGTCGCAAAATGGCAGCAAAAAGAGTCCCTCTATCGAGCTTTCCATTTTTTCTAGAAGTTTAAAGACTCAGGAAATGGTGGAAAAAGAGAGAGGGAGCAAAATTGGTGCTTACGAGCCACAAAAAGGCTGCAAAAAGAGAGCCTTCGTCACCCTGAAAGGAACTTTTCTGGAACCTTGCAGAAGCCTTTTTGGACCCTCGGAGAGCCCTTTCGACTTTGGTTATATTTGTTTAAAAGGTTTGCCAGTAAAATTTTACGAATTATTTTTTGTAGGGACGTTTTTAATGTTTCTAAGCTAAACCTTCATTGCATGAAAAACAAGTAACGAGTTTCAAGAAATTTCGGACTATTTCGGAACATTTTCAGAACCTTTCTACACCTATTCAGAACATACTGAAAGCATTAAAAGATACAAAACCCTTTGATCCAAAAAAAAAGAAGCGAAAAAGAGGGCAGAAGACGGACGGATGAAAATGCCAGAGGAAATTGTGTGCACAGATGGCTCGCCGCTTCTGACTCACGCAACTGGTGACGTCATCTTATGAATTTTTGCAGCCGACTGAAAACGGCTTGGGTCGGGCAGAATTCTTCAACTTTGAAATGCACAACGGCAAGTGGAAGCGATGAGACGAGGATGCGTCGAAAATTGAATTAAGCAACGGGGGCAAATGAGAAGCGATGAAGGCACGAAAACGGCCATTTTGCATCGTCTAGCAACGGAAACAACTTGGAAATTTGCTTTTTTCGATATTTTCAGAGCAGCAGTTTCAACCTAGAGAGTTTTTAACGGCTGGTAAACCAAAAAAAAAGTACAGTCTTTCTTGAAATTTGAAAAATGTATCTAGTTTTTGAAATCTATTGTCAGTTCATAATGACAACTTCTTCAGCGAGCTCAAAATTAAACGGAAATTTGAAAAGTTGAAAAACAGCAGGTGAATCAGGGAAGAAATTGCAGCGTAAAGACCAAACGAGAGCGTTGAACAAAAAAAGAAAGGCTCTGAACAAAGCTGTGAAAACCAAACTTGAGGAGCGTGAATCGTTACTCTGGCTGACGAATTCTGAAACCTGAGCCGTTTGGGTTTGATGTTTTTCAACATAACTCCTACTGAGGGAAATTAAAGCATTCTACTAAGAATAAAGGTTCCACATATTATTTAAGACCCGCAACAAATTATCAAAAATTCCTTCGCTTGTTCGGCCTCCTACATTTTTCGCTATAATAGAAATTTTATTTTTTCTTTTCAAAGTTTTATATTCCAATTATGGAACATTCAAAAAAGAAAAAATAGTGCGCACGACCGAAAAAATCGTTAAAAACAGACAAGATCAATTTCGTTTCACTTTTCTGTACGACACTCCGCTGAAACGCAAGCAAATGGAGTGAATTTTATATGAATCGAAAGAGGTAGATTCACTTTTCCTTTCCACCAAGTTTCTTTAGAATCGGTTCAGTATTGCGCTTTTACGAAAACAACAAACAAAATGACCAAAAAATGCCATTCACCATTGCAAAAAGGGGCATGGCCTTGTGGTCTCTACGTATTATTCCATAAAATAGACCAAGAGTCATGAATCATGAACTCCGTTACAAAAATTCGAAAAAAAACTTGATTTTTTTCAGAGTACATAGTGAACTGAGATGCTTGAAGGGATATATTCGATTTTCTGGCCTCTTGAAGTTTTGATGATAGAAAAAGCTGAACTGAGTAACGCTACATAAGATGTTTCTAGCTCTCCAAATCCAACAAAAAAGGAATTTCAAACTATCCAGCACCCAGTAAGCCGTCCACCACCTTCTCCACAACGACCTCAGGCTGGCCATTATGGAGATTCAGCATAAAAGGCGCGTCGGAGTGGAAACCAATGTGAAATGAAGGGCGAACGGACAGTTATACCGCAAGCGAGAGAATGGATCGTCGGCCGCAAAAACGAGAAGGGCCCGTGACAATTAACATGATACTTGTCGTACGTCGGTCTCTCGTTCTTTTCCTCGTCCATACAAGGCCACACTTCAACTATTGTATACGTGAGGGGAATACCGTCATGGATGTCATTTCGTGAAGGTGGGGAGAGGTGTTGGAGAAGCAAGAAGTTGTGTCTTCTTAGGAATGCCAGAGTGGTCCCTATAGGGGTGAAACCAGGGTGTAGGGTCTGAGCACATAGGCCCTATAGCTTGAGTGGTCGCTATAGGGGTTTAGGGTCTGACTACTTAGCCCCCCAGTGGTCCCTATAGAAGTCGTTCAAATTTTATTCAAAAAATGTTGTTTATATAGTTTTTCGCATTGAAATGCTTCTTCGCATAGAGTACATAAAAAATATCGACTAGGACTTCCCTACAGTGACCACTTTCGCAAGCTTTCGTGAACCCTATAGGGGTTATTAAAGGGGTCCCTTAAGAGTTCATAACAATATTCGACGGCCGTGCGCCCTATAGGGGCTACTTTACAAGATTTAATGGCCCCTGTAGGGGTTGGTAAAGTGGTTCTTAAAGGGTACCTTCCAAGAATCCCTATGGTTGCCCCTATAGGGACCACTCTAGAGTTCCTAGGTTAGTCAGTATCGGCCAGGAGCTAGAATTTTTGATTCCCAACAAAAATTGGAGAAGCAAAGAAGGTCAAAATTGACTGAAAAATTGTAAAACTGTCCGTTGAATTCTCCTGTTTTTCAAGAAATTTTGAGCTCCAACAAAAATTCTGGAACTAAAAATTTACCATGATAAAACTGAAATGAAATTTCGTACTTTTTGTCTATAAATATTGAACGAAGATTGAAAAAATGGACAAAGTCCAAGAATTGACCAATCATTGTCCTACAATGTCGCTACTGACATAAATCGGCTTTAAAATCTCACAGCTCAGCTTCTCCATAATCCCTCTTAAGTGGCCACTCTTCAAGTTAACAATACGAGTCCAGATATCCTATTCAATCTTGTTATGAAAGAAAAAAAATAGAGGAGAGGGTAGAGAGAGCCGAAGAAGTAATACATGATTCAGGGGATGTCGACACGACATGTCGGATTGGCGCAACACAATTGATTCCCAGGACATTCGGAAGCCTAGAGCATCTTCTCCTTTCATAAGAGCTGGAAGTTGCTGGGAAAGTTTTTAGTGGCCACCATAGGGTTTTGACGTTTTAGTGGCCACTATAGCAGTCAAATTAGTGGCCACTTAAGGGGTTAAAAATTAGTGACCATTTTAAAGGTCTAAGTGCTACTACTAGACCACTGAACATTTCAGTGGCCACTTTAGGGGTTAATGGACCAACATAACTGGTCTAATCGGCTTGTTTTATAATTATCAGAGTTAATGGAAGGAATACTGAAAGAAATATACTGAAGTGGTCACTAAATAAAGAACCTCTATAGTGGCCACTAAAACGGAAAATAGTGGCCACTATAGAGGTGGGTTTGGTGGCCACTTTAGTGTCCTTTCCAAGTAGTCGTTGGCAAGCCTCTATAGTGGTCCCTAAAAATTTTCCCGGTGGAACTTGAAAATTCAAGCTCGGAATCAATCGATGAGAAATTTAGCGAGTTTTCAACCTTCTCAAGCTTTTTCTGTAATGAAGGGAAGAAGTTTATTAATTACTCTTTTATTCAAAGAAAAGGTATATATTTATTCTTTCAAAATTAAAATTCATCTAGATGTTTTTTAGCGGATTTTCGTACTCAAAAACATAAAAGAATTGTGAAATTTATTGTTTTCTTTGTTTGCAATTAGGCAGGCTGGAAAAGTCGGTCGGTTCAATCACAGTTTCAAAATGGCAATTTTTTTCGAAAAATTTTTCAAGTTTTTTTCAGTTCTTGATTGTTTAAGCGTCCAAAATGCTCAGATTTTTGTTTGTGGTTAAGTTTTAAGTTTTAAAAAACCGATTTTTGTGTTTTCTCAAAAAATTTGATGTCAAACCCTTTAATTTGGCCTGAAATAGAAATGTTTCAAGTGCGAAATAGTGTTCATTAATATCTAAAAATCATTTTTTTCGGCGAAAATGGAAAATTTCAGAAAAAAGTGAAATTTTGTAAATTCGGAACTGTCTTATAATGAAGAAATAGGTACTTCGAAACCGTTAGAACCCTAATGAAGCCCAAAAAACTTTTCAAAATTTGAAGACTTGAAAAAATAGGCGCAATAAAAATGTTCTCGTTCTTTTTCATGGTTCATGGTTTTGATGATCTGGAAGTAGAAAAAAAATGGATTCCAATTCATTTAGAAGAAGTTTTTGGAAGATCGAGAAGATCAGGTTGATAAAAAATTGTAGGAAGCTCGAATTTTAACGAAATGAGTTAACATACAGTACATAAAAAAATTGTGATAAAAGTTATGATTTTCCATTCTAATATTCACGAGGAGGGTCTAGGAATGCCGTGAGGCTGGCTTCAAAACCAGGACCGCAAAATGCAGAAGGCTTTACCGTCTGTACAGTACCCTGTCTCTAGAAACGAATTTGGTTTGAAATCAACAGTTGGACCCAAAAAAAAACAGTTAGAAGACGTCAAAGAGGCTTAAAACATTGCGAGCTGACGGAAATAGTAGCCGCCGCCAGCCGTTCGACGAGCAAATATCCGGCGAGGCGTGCTGCTGCTGTCGAAAGCTCGCAATGACATGGGACGAAATGCATTTTTGCCGTGCCCCCCGAGTATGGCAGCCGACCAAGATTTATTGGCTTCGCGCCAACTCCGCCCCCTCAAGGACCTACTTTCCAGTCTTTTGTTCTGATCAGAAGATGAATTCATTCTGGTGATATGATGGATTTGCTCCAATGAATCTCGGGCAAAGTCGGAATTGTGGATAATGGCCGAAGAAAAAGGGAAGGGCTCAAAAAAGGTTGCAGAAAGGCAGCAAAAAGGTTGCAAAAAGGCCATAGAAAGGTAGCAAAAAGGCAGCAAAAAGGCCGCAGAAAGGCCGCAGAAAGGCAGCAAAAAGGCAGCAGAAAGGTAGCGAAAAGGCTGCAAAAAGGCAGCAAAAATTTTCAAGGATCAAGAAATGATGAAAAAAAAGGGAAAGGCAGCAAAAAGGTTGCTTAAAAGCCGGAGAAATGGCGCAAAAAGGCAGCAAAAAGGGACCCTTTGTCCGCCTAAAAGGAACATTTCTTTGGACCCATTTTCCACCCTTTCCGACTTTGCCTATGGGCCAAAATTCTATCCATTTTGAATATTGGCTATGAAATAACAGTTCTGAGGAAAGTGAAATGATAGAAAAAATAAAAATCCAAGAAAACGATGAAGAAATCGTTGCAACGAGAAGAAATGTGTCAATTTTAAGTCGATTTGGTGAATCATCTTATCAGCCTGTTAGGAGAACTGGAACTAGAATCATCTAGGAAGTGACTAATTTGAAAAAAACTCCAGGAATATTTCAACATTCGAATCAATGCGATTCAAAAAATGCAGAAAAAATGGAGAGAGGAGAAGTGTTCGAGAGAAAGAAAGTGTAAGAAGTCGTCAAAAGAAATTGGTCGATTAATCAGGCCGATTGCCATGTTTTTGAAACCACTCAGCAGACTTTTTTTTTGTTTTTTTCGTTTTGCAGCTTTTTTCTATGGAAGAGATACTACATGATTTGACCGAAAAGAACAAATTTTTGATATCCTTAGCGATAAATCCTGTAAGACTGCAAAGAACTACTGACAGCCGGGCTGGAAATGGAAGAAAATTAGCAGAAAAAGGCGGCAATCAGGTCGGTTGGCAGTGAATTGAGTGATCTACTTCCATCAGCCGAGACGTCTCAAGGACGTTTGCCCCCCGACGCGTCCGTAATTTGCGATTTTCCGACCCTCTTATCTCTTTATCTGTTTTATCTGCTCACCGATCAGCACTAAATTCATTATCAATGTTTATCAGGTTCAGATTTCAACTAGAATAATCGGCTAAAATTTGAGAAAGGAGAACTTAGGACCTCCAGAGTGATCCCTATAGGGGCAACCATAGGGTCCTTGAAGGTTCCCCTTTGGGGGTCACTTGACGTCTCTCTACAGCCAATAAAGCTGAAAAAGTGGCGCCTAGAGAAAGGAGAACTTAGGACCTCCAGAGTGATCACTATAGGGGCAACCCTAGCGGTCCTTGAAGGTTCAACTCCGGGATCACTTGACCTCTCTCTATAACGACCACTAAAGCTTGAAAAAATGGCCCCTATAGAGGACGTGATAGACAATCCTTTTTACGAAACAAGCATTTTTTAAAAATATCAACAGAGGATGGTTTGATCATTTAATTTTCTAAGATCCTATAGGGACCACTTGAGCTTTGTGAGCATATGGTTCAGATCCTCAACCCCTATAGGGGCTTTTTTCTCCCTGATCCCTAAAGGAACCACTCTGAAGTATTTATGAAGCGTCGTCCGCGAAAAACTCAATAAAATCAACGTTATTCGAATAAAAAATAACAAAGATGATTTGATTAAGTTTGTCTTTTTTATTTTCAAAGACCCTATAGGGACCACTTGAGCTTTGGGAGCTTGTGGGACAGATCCTCAACCCCTATAGGGGCTTTTTCCCCCTGATCCCTATAGAGACCACTATGTTGTTCTTAAGAAGCGCCGTTTATTCTCACAACTTATCAAATTTCAAAAAATTACTGTTTTCCGATTATCATTTGATTTCTTTCAACTTCAAAAAAATGAAAGATTTTTCTGTAGAAAAAGGAAAAATTCAGAAAGTTCCATTAAAATCGCAAAAGATAAAGATCTATACGATGGCTCCTTTGAATTCGAAGAAACGCCTCGTTTTGGCGGACGCTGCCGAACCGCCATTTTTCGGCCAATTTTTCAACTGTCAGGGTAATTTAGCACAGGACAGCGTTGAGTGTTGGAGATGGGAAGAATTGATTGTGAAAAAGCGCCGAAATTGTTGAAATACAGTGATTTTTCAATCAGCGGGTCTTGAAGAAAATTCACACATAGGCAGAGTCGGAAAGGGTGGAAAAAAGTTCCATAGAAATGTTAATTTTAGAGTGACAAAGGTCTTTTTTTTTGCTGTCTTTTTGCGGCCTTTTTGCAACCTTTTTTCTGCCTTTTTGCGGCTTTTTTGCTGCCTTTTTGCGGCCTTTTTGCTTCCCTTCTGCGGCCTTTTTGCTGCCTTTTTTAAGCCTTTTTGAAGCCTTTTTCGAGCCTTTTTTAAGCCTCTCCCTTTTACCGACTTTGCCCGAGCAGTAACTTCATTTTGTGACGAATCATCTATAAACTAAGTGGGCGAAGACTTCTAGTATCAAAATGACGCTTTTTCCGATTCTCTTGTTTATACAGCACTTGAACGCCTCTCTGAGACTTTGATTAAAGAAAAATCGACATTTTTCATCCCAGGGCTCAAAACCAAGGCTCCCTTTCTCTTTAAATGTGAAAGGGACATAGAAAATCAACAATACAAAAAGAAATATACTAGATTCAAAACGGAATTGTCACAAATTTCAAAAAAACTGTAGAAAGAGGCCATTTTTTCTGGGAGGATCCTAACTTCAGTAGATAGGAAAGTATGTAAAGACAAAAAAAAGCTCCAAAACAGCCCAATATGGGTTGGTTTGGTTGTTCAGAACCAAAAAAAATTATTGCGGACTAATCCGATTAGCGCATTAGTCGTACTTCCAAACGGTAAATTCCTCAGTTTTTCCTGTTTCCGAGGATTATTTTGAACTCACTTTATATAAATCAACCTAATCTTTCTCGATATGAGAAGCTGGAAAAATGAATGCCTATTTAATTAAACTCTCAAAATCCTTAGATTAAAACTCCTTTTTTTGAACTCATTAATATTCAAAAAGGAAACTGAAACTCCGTAGAAAAATTTCATTGTCTGGCAGAAGAATATTCGTAAAAAGTGGTACCTTCAGGCCTCTCGTTTTTTGCAAAACGCGACGAAATTTTTGAAGCGTTGTCCACACGTCAACCTATCATTGGGCGGGGCTCTAAAAAACTTGCGTGAAAATATATGAAAAAAAATTGGAAGAACTCGGAAGCTTGACGAGATTCTGAAGGATTGCTGCTGGAAGCCGTCCTCGTTGAAGCCGTCGCTTGGAGGTTCCTTTTCATCATAATCTTCTGGTTTGTTGTCGTGTTGCTGGTGATCTGAAGGTGTTCACAATAAATCAGAAAACGTTTTTTTTTGCCCCCACGACGTTAAAAAAATTTTGGGGCTAAAATTCAAATCGTATGTACGCAGCCAAAGGCAATCGAACAAACAAGTTATTAACGTTGAATACTCAGTATAATTTGTGACGTAGAATGACGTCATTTGATCCGGAGCGCCAGTTACTTTTTTTTTTGTAAATTCTGAAGTTTTGACGCCCCGCTTACCATTAGGAATGCCGTGGATCTCGGTTGAACCTTTCGTGAAAATTTACTAAAGTGACCTCTTGATTTCAAAATAAGTGAAAGAATATTTTTCGCAACAGTTCTGGTTTTCTAGTTAAGACGCTTCAAAAGCTTGAAACAGAACATTTTTTCTTTTTCTAGAATCAGAAGGTCCTAAAAGAGGCTTCAGCAGGGAATCAAGGACGTTTTAAACAAAAAGAGATTTAAAAGAGGTTTTCCTTTTGTTAAAAGTCTATTTCTGAGCTTTCTTCTACAGATATAGATTCAAAAATTTCTAGCAGTTTTCAGTGAATTTTCAGTTTGAGTAAGACTTATACGCCTTCAATAAAATCCAGCAGGAAACTGTCAAAAAAACTAGATTTGAATAAAATAATTAGAAAAAAATGGTACTACAGATCAAAAATCTTCTCATTCTCATTCTCTTCATATCATCCCAGCTTATCAGATATCTCTTGGAGCCACAAAAAAACTCAAAATCTGAATTCGAAGAAAACCTGCTCAAGTTGAATGGAACCCAGACCGCAGGTCGACACAAGCAGGACAAATGTTGATAACGAGGTCAAAAGCAGGAAACTGTACTGCTTTAGAGTTTCTTCTGAACAAAAATCATTGAAGAAAATTCAACAAAAACCAACCTAGAGAAAGATTTTTCGAATACAATAGTAAAATAACACATGCGCCAAAGGAAAGGTTGCACAGGGTGCCGAAAAGTATGATACAGACGAACTCGCGGTGGTTCGATCTGAAGTCCGTCTGTTGATAAGGGAAGGATTTTACTCGAAAATTCATAAAATGCATCTTTCCTAAGTTTACCTATTTTCTTTTATGTAGGATTGTTAAGCATAGCCGATTGTATGTTTCCCCCAATTTTTTCCCAAATCGGTACAAGAAAAACTGTTTTAAAATATAAAAAAGAACCAAAATGCAACGAAAATGACGAAGTTTTTTGAACAGCGAAGTGGGCGTGGCTCTGCGGTCCCTACCTGTAGGACCCCCTAAATCTCAAACTCCCTTTAGGACCCACTACAACTTTTGCTAAATCATTCCAAAAATCTCAACGTTCTATTTTCCTGTAACAAATGTCTCAGAAAGCTCAGCGTATTATGAAAAATTGACTCAGGAGCATTTTTTCTCGGAGAACTAGGAGCAGATTAACATTTTCAGTAGTCTAGAGTGGCCAATTTTCGGAAACTTCCGAGGCCAAAATTATCATTTTTCAGTCTTTCTCAAGTCGCTTTCCTTTTAAAATAGGCTTGTTTTATGCATTAGTTATGCAGTTTTTATGAGACCAGGCAGAAATTAAGATACTTCCCCTCCCCCAAACTTCAAAAGTCTAAATCAGAAAACGGGTGGGAAATACCTGGTGATACACCGGTTGAGCCAAGGACAGTGATGGTCAAAGTCGCGGACGCAACTAAAATCCAAGTTGAAGGCTATTTTTTAGAAAATACGTTACTGGTCGCAGACAGAGCAGTGCTTGGACTCGGCCGGCCTTGGAACCCAGCAAGTGAAGCAATAGATCGGAGTTTCGGCGAGGTCTGAGGTCTCTACCATTTGAACGTATTCTTCTCGTGCGTTTTTTGGCGGTTCGATCACTCCGTCATTCATGAAGATCGTTCTGGATATGTTCATTCTTATTATGAATCATACTCAGGTAAGAATTTGGGAGCTTCAGCTTTCGGTTCCTCGGAAGGCGTTGGAAGCTTACCAGCAAGTCGTCACATACCAATTATAGTTTCGAAAATTGGCCGTTCGACCAATATTTTTTCAACATGTGATAATAAATATTCATTGGTCGAACGGTTGGACTTTCAACATTTCAACAAGTCGCTTCAGAGTGACATGTTGGTTTTTGACCGTTCAAAATGTCACTCTTAAAATGGTCGGTCGGTTTCGTGAATTTCAGGAACTGGTCAGTGAAACGAACAGTCAGAAGAATGACATGTTATAACCGTTCGAAAACTGAACGGTCAAATCAGTTGAACGGTCTAATTGGTCGAACGGTCAAATTTTAGAACCTTGGTACCAATCCAAACGCCTCCTAGTTATAGTCTGTTCAGATTTTGAATGTCAAGCAGCAAACTCCGCCCCCTACAACGCTCTGTGGATGGCTCGTTCTCTGATTGGTTTGATCTACGCATAAGGGGCGGAGTTTGAGAGATGACTTGACCTTCAAAATCTGAATAGAAACTTCCAGAAGCCTGCTGGAAGTATTTTAGCGACATTTTTTGGATTCTACCTTCCAAAGGACTTGCAACTAGCTTCTTAACACCTTCCCAAAGTCTTCTCAAAACCTTCAACCTCCTGCTGAGAGAGGTCCCTATAGGGGTTCCATTAACCTTCGCAGGATTTGTCTAAGTAACTATTTGGAACTGTTTAGCTTGTTTCCTATCGAGGTCCTATGAAAATGAAAGCAGACCAAAAAACCAAAGCACAGAGAAGTCAGGCTATTTGAGGAACAAACTTAGTGAAAAAGAAAGTCGTGCTGGACCAGAATATCAAATAGACCACTTGTAAGATGATTGGAGTTTCATATATGAAGTAGGCGGCCCTGAAGAAAAATAAGTCGATTTGAGGGATTATTTCGCAACACGGCTTGTCTGTGGCCGCACTTGGAATGGCTTTACTCGTAGAGGTTTTGAACTTCGCGCCGTTATAGCCTGTGTACCGCGAATTGGAATTTCACCAAACGACATTCCGCTGTGCCGCCGCGCGCCTTTGTGAACCTTGGTCGCGCTTTTGATTATTTTTTTTTTTTTTGCTTTTATTAAGGTAGTTATTTCCATGTGCTCCCACAGCAATAAAAATCAATTGAAAGCGTGATTTAGATTCGAAAGACGCTTCGCGAACGCACGCAGCGGAACAGCGGAATGTCGTTCGGTGAAATTTCAAGTCTTAGTACACGACTATAGTAGATATTTGAAGGTAAGCGACACCTGTAATGCAAAGTCTGGAGTCTCGACTTGGACCGCTACGCGACCGCGCCGCATAGAGCCATTCCAACTGCGGGAGAACAAAGCAACAAGCTCACCAACAGACGAAAATCGTGACTCCGTAGGAAAAAATGTATCCGACTGGTAAGAGATAAGTCCTCTTCAACTCGATCTTATTCAGTATTACAACTGAAAAGAGCATCAGAAGAATCAGAAGGCCGAAGCCGATCGCGTAATGTGTCAGGACGAAAACGGCTCCAAAAACGCCGAAAAGAAGGGCTAAGATTCAAAAATTCGCAGATTATTTCAGGCTGGACAGACCAGGAAGGAAAAATGTGCAAGTCTTGAGAAACAAGTCGGGATCCATCATGCAAATCTCATCGTTGTAATTCCGATCAAAAATCGCTGAAATGAAAGTTTTTCTTCTCCTTGTCAGGAAAAAGAGTCGAACCGAGCATCATTTTGTTCTTCTGTTCTTCTGCCACCTCCAAAGGTGTCTTGCCTTTTTCGTTGGCGATTTCGGGATTTGCTCCGCCTTTCAGAAGTTCTCTAAAAAATCAAAGAATAATTTTTAAAGATAAATTCTTAGTACTCAGCCGCCGACAAGTTATTCGCCTGAACGGCAATGTGGAGGCAGGTGTCTCCCTGAAAATTGAGTTACTGTGGTTGATTGAAGGTTGGATACCGTAATCGGGTCGGCGCTGTCGACGTCAGAACCTTCGTCGATGAGCAGCTTGATCGGGAACATGCCAAACGTCGACTTCGCCGCCAACATCAATGGGGTCCGGCCTGAAGTTGACTTTTTCTTATAGTCTGTGTACCAAGACTTGGAATTTCACCGAACGACATTCCGCTGTGCCGCTGCGCGTCTTTGCGAACCTTGGTCGCGCTATTAATTTTTTTTTCTTTTATCAAGGTACTCTACTTTCGTGTGCTCCCACATCAATAACAATCAATTGAAAGCGTGACCTAGATTCGAAAGACGCTTCGCGAACGCACGCAGCAGAACAGCGGAATGTCGTTCTGTGAAATTTTAAAACGTGGCACACAGACTATAAAATCAAATCAAATCATTTGAGCTTGAAAAGAGGTCAATTGAGGACAGTACTGTCGAAAAAAAACTCGAAACAGTCGCCACAAGATCCTGACCAGAGCTCTGCTAGGTGCAAGATGTTCCCATTGCAAAAAAATAGAGGAGGCTATTAATAAAATTCCAAATTTCTTAACTTTTGCTGATGGGAAAGAGATAATTTTATTCGAAAAGATGGAAATATAGTCCGTCGGCCGCGACTTGACACTCTTCGAATGTCTGCGTCTCTCTGTTCCCTCACCGGCGAGGGCAGAGAAACATGGAAACAGCACGTAAACATGAGAGGGACGCCGAGAGATAAGGAGGGCGCAGAGAAGTCCCGCCCGCAAAAAACGGACACAAAAAAATCAAAAATTCATGGCTGACAGATAAAGACCATGTATTGGTCGAAAAATAGCAGTTTTTAGATCCGAACTGGACTAACTATACATCGTTAACTATACATTGTCATGGTTTGAAAATGTCTCGCCTCTCTAAACTCTCCTATGTTTACACGCTCTCTCCAAACCGCGAAAACGCGTGAACATAGAATCACCTTTCCTGTCGCGAAACTTCTTGACATCCCCAAACTTGACCAGAAGATAGGCTACTACGGCAGTGGCCGACGTCTGTGCTGCCAGATGAAGAGGCGTCTCACCGTTGATGCTCAGAACTTCGCCACTTGCTCCACCCTGAGGATTATTTGATGAGTAGTTGAGGAAGACTGTCAGCCAGACTTTGACCAGAGCAACAGCGGCTTTCAGGCTTCCAGCGTAGGCGGCCCAGTGCAGCGGCGTCGACTTGAGATCCCCTCCGATGATGTTTGGATCGGCACCGCTGTCGAGGAGTCTGACAACGGGATGGAGTTCTATATGGCGGGGGGTATGTGAATATAGGTCTAATAGATGCGCTGTCTTAAGCTTTTCTCAAACTTTGAATTGGTGAGCTTTTAGCTTCAATATAGGATTTTCAAGCTTTTTCCAGAACCGAGTATTCTAAACCTCTCAATGATGTGCACATGCTGATTTATCGCCGCCCAATGGAGCATGGTGCAGTTTTCCTGAAGATCTTTGGAAGGTATACAGAAATTGGACGAAACCTGATCAAACTGGTTAGGAGAAAGTCCAGCGGAGAGCACCTCATCCAAACCGGCCAGATCTCCGGTCAAGCAGGCCTCCACTCCTTCCTTGATCCCATTATTGTGTTTTTGTCCTAAAAATTTTTTTCGAAATTTATGAAATTTTTCAAAGATCAAAAGTATCTATTTTTTTCATACGAAATTAATTCCAGTGGGAAGGGGGGTTCCTATCTTCACTGATGTCTAAAAACCAGCAACTATTAAACTAGATACCAAGTGAGATTCCAAATATACTCTGTTCAGATTTTGAATGTCATGTCGTAGCTCAAGCTCCGCCCCTAATGGTGGGATAAACCAATCAGAGAGCGAGCCATCTACAGAGTGTTTTTGAATGACGTCATTGCACTCGACATTGAAAATCTAAACAGGCTATAATTTCCTAGTTGAAATCATATGACAACTGTTCTATTTCTTCTGATTCAACTTATTTTTCGGACAAAATAAAAAAATCAAAATTTATAATACAAAAAATCTTCCTACAAAGTTGAAACGTTATTCTCAACGAAAGAACCTCGTAGAAACTCTAGGCGATGGTATATTTTCAACTGTTCCCGTAGGCGAAGTCAGCGACGACAACGCCATCCGTAAAAATGGCGTGATTTCTTTGAAACACGTTAAAAGATTTATTTATTTTATTTCTTTCAGGTAAAGCTAGAACGTGACTTTCGTGCATACTTGGGCCGGCGACCTGGGAAATTTTTTTTAAGAAAACCAGCCTTCTCAATGTTTGAACTTTGAATGAGATGTTAAATATTAATTATCGAAATACTATTCAACTCCAAAACTATAATTTCTCCTATCAGTTGGCTCGCAATTTCGAAGTTCCAGCTCCATACTGTTATCAAAGTTCTTCTATTCAACCTAGAAGAGAAATTTATATTAAAAATCTAAAATTGATGGCACGAGTTAACGAAAGAATAGGAGAACTGTGACTCACACAAAGTAAAAAGAAAAGTGAGACATGAGCCGAGAGTATAAAAAAGAATTCCAAAAAGGGAAAGAGCATTCCGAAGTCATGCAAACCTTCACGCTCATGTTTCTGGTTTTCGTTTTCCTCGGCCTTCTGCATTTCGCCGACGCCGGCACTGTTAGTTTTCGTTTTTCGTTTTCTAGGAAACTTCTCGGGCCTTCGAAACGCGAACGGGACGCGAATCGGACGTGTCGAGAAATTTCTAGTGGCCACTTTAGTAGCCTCAGCTTTCTTAAGGGATCCCTAGAAGCGCTTAGGAAGTCCGGAGCACGTCCGTTTCGCGTTACCAATGTCCGAGTTTTTGTCGTACTTCTTTGACATGGGGCGCCACAACTCTTTCTCTGACATACACTATTTCGTCGTTATCTAGCTGCGAAGAAACGACGAAATAGTGTGTGTCAGAGAAAAAGGTGTGGCGCCCTTATGGCGCTCCATTCTGGAACTGCATTTTGAGCCTAACCAGGGAGCGTTTTAGTCCCCGGTTGATTTTTCGATGGAACTTTTCCGAAATGTACTTCAGGACCTCCTGAGTCTACGACGAGATACAATTTCTCGCAATGGATCTGGTTTCCGAGTTAAGACGCTTCGAAAGCTTGAAAAAGCGCCGTTTTGTCAAAAATTCTTTTTTTGCAAAATTGAAGCTTTATAACTCGAAAAAAAACCTATTGCGATAAATTTAATTTTTTTCTGGGATTAGTAGGTCATTTCCCTAGTAAGTGAACTTTAATCGCATAAAAAGTGCTGTCAGTTTGTGAGCCAATCATTTCAATCTTAAATTCTTTTTTTCAGCTTTTTTTATTCAAAAATATCAGGATATGTAAAGCTTAGTTTATCAGTCTTTGCTCAGTAATTTAACTTGTCAGATTGAAAAAAAACAAATGAAATTAGCAAGAGATCATTCCCCATATACTGGGATCAGGGTTAGGTTTTCTTCAGAAAATTGGTTACGACATAATTTTCGGAAAAAAAAACAATCCGAAATGTATTTTTTAATAGTCCCACTTTTCAGTTGACTTTGGAAGAAATGCTCGCAGAGATGATCAAGTTCGACAAGAAGTATCCTCCTTCCACCAACTCGAACGAATAGAATCGCGAATCTTTTTGAAACCCCAATATGTTCAGGAAAAATTGATTAATAAACTTTTTATACTTTCAAAAGTCATTTTCATTTAAATGTCAGCTATTGTGGGACATTTATTTTTTCCTCTAGCTCAATTATGAACCGACTTTGTTTTTCCATATTTTTCAAAGCAATTTCTGACAGCTCCATCTCAAAAACCATTTGCAACCGCGAAAATAGGAATCCTAAACGAACGGCCCACTTCGACGGATTTCATGGAGCAGAGTGGAGTGCCAAAAAAAGGAATTGAATTTTTTTTTCGGGATTTTCTCTACTCCAACGGTAGCCTTCTTCACAAATGCGCAGATCTCTGAGGCTTTATTTCTATTTGAAGCTAAAGGCATACTGGAAAAATGGAGCTGATTGACCTGGCTAAGCTTCTTTGAGTTTGAAAATACCATATTTTTTGTAAAGAAGGATGAGGCTAGCTGATAGTTGCCGTAATCAACAGACAGCATGGTGTAGTGGTTAGAAAATTAGTCTGAGAAACATACGACCAAAACTCGAGTCCTCCCGGTGCGAATCATATTTGCCATCTTTTTTTTGACGGCTATCCATCCGAACTTTAAAGATAAATATAGCCTTATTCTTAAATAAATTGAGACTTTTTTCAACTTCAACTTCTGCCAACTAGCGGGGAACTTGTTTAGTGGCCACTTCAGAGGTTTTCTATTTAGTGGCCACTTCAGTAGTTTTTCATTCAGTATTCCTTCCAGTATCTCTGATAATTTTAAATAATTAGATTTGACCAGTTATGTTGATTCATTGACCCCTAAAGCGACCACTAAAAATTTTAGTAGTAGCACTTAGTGCCCACTAATTTCAACCCCTTAAGTGGCCACGATATCGACTACTATCGTGGCCACTAAAAAGTCAAAACCCTAGAGTGGCCACTAAAAGTTTTCCCAGTAAAGGAACTCAAATCAGGAACTTTTTCTGGCCGCAGAGGGCGGACTACTCCGGAACAGGCCTAATTTGAGGCGGCCACCCATTCTCTCTAGTCAGAATCTTCCTTTTTTCGGAGTTTTCTCTCTTATTGACTCATTTTTTTGCTTTTTTATAGAACTATAAGAGTTACATCTTGTTTCTAGAAAGTCAAGTATTGACATATTCTATCATTACTTCTCAAAACGTATAAAAAACTTCGACTTTTGATGTCCAAAGTCGGGGAAAATTCCTTTTTTTCCAATTTTTGCAATGAATCTAGTGCTCTTCACGGACCAGCGCTCAATTTTTCCAGAATTTGCAAGCTCGAAACCAACGGAATCATATTTTGCTCCCATTTTTCGCTATAATTCGTTCAACCGGGCAATTTTTATTTCATTCAGGTTTATTTTGTTATCACTGAATCAAAAGACGAAGCCTCGTTACTTTCAAATATATGTTTGATAGAAAAGTTAGTATGTTTTCCGCGCCTTTCCTAATTTATTCATGGTTCCCTAATTGAAATGTTTTTTGAAATTCCTCTAAAAAGTTTTTAAATAAGCTCTCAAATTTAGAATTTTTTTCGCTGGAACCGCGACGTTTTGAGCTACTTTCTGCAGTATTTTTAAGTAAAATCGAGACATAACTCTTCAGCCAATCCAAAAATAAACTAAAATCTCTCAATTCTGCGGAATCATTTCGATCAAAAAATCATGAAAATCCAATAAAGAGCGATGATAAATACTGATAAAGCCTTTTTCGAACGGCATGCTCATTTCCACAAAATCTCTGTAGAGAAGGCAAGCCGGAGACGAAATTGGATTTGAGCGTCGGTAGTTGCCGAGTAAACATGTGTCCCGACGACGGGTGTTATCCAATCGAATCGCTGCTTTCGCTTTTTAATCATTTTTCTCTTGTTTTCCTGTTCTCAATCACTGAAAATGAGTTCAAAAATTGTTTTTCTCTGAGCGAAAAATCGTGAAATGAAACAGGTCCTCTCGCGAATTAAGGAAAGGTACTTCAAAAGGAAGGTCACCAATTTCTCTCATTATGTGAGTGACTTCAAAATTAACTGCTATTTTACTACTTTTTCGCCTTTTCTGCTAAACGCGTAGTGACATCGGAGCGGTTTTGGTTTTGGAGCGCCCGACCTAAAACGGTTTGCGTCCGTTGGGTGATTTGAACTCGGATATTCGTAAGCGGAAGTGCTCCGGACGTTTCTGAGCAATTCTAGGGGTCACTTGAGAGCGCTGACGCTACTAAAGTGGTCACTAGAAATGTACAGAAACGGCCGGAGCACGTCCACCTCAGACTCTCTACTCGGACCTCATTAACAAAAACCGAACGTGACCCGGACGTTTCTGAGCCATTCTAGGGATCACTTAAGAATTCTGACGCTACTAAAGTGGTCACTAGGAAAGCCCAGAAACGTACGTTTCGCGTTACCAAGTTCCGAGAAGTTGATTTGAAGTTAGTTATAGTCATAACGCCCCAAAGCCATTCCAAATGCGACCAGGGCTTTTAAAATTTCAAAAATTCTTTCGAAAAAAAAACTTCAACGACTGAAAAGGTCACGAGAAAATTCGAAAAGTACTCAACAAATTGAGCTTGTTTTTCCTTATTTGTTCCATTTCCATGATGATTTTTCTTCGGGAATTTTCGGCGGCCATTTCTCTCTTGCCGCCGTTGTTTTCCCAAGAGGATCGCCCTCTGCCCTCCTTTATATTTCATTCTTGCCTCGCTGACACTTCTTTCTGATCCCTACGGCCATCTATAAATGATTAGGAAAAGACGTGGGCTTTTCTTATTGATAAAGGTTACAAACTATTTCTGAAACGAGCTTAGAAAACGTCAGGATTTTTGAGAGAGAACCTTTTCGGCCGAACAAAAACCACCTGTTGGGGCAGCTGACCGCTCGGTTTGCGATTCGATAAAGCTTTTCTCATGAATCACACACTTCGGCTTTTGAGAGGTCATTTTCCTTGGATTTTATACTCTACTGGGAAAATTTTTAGTGGCTCGCCAAGGACTACTTGGAGAGGACACTAAAGTGGCCACTAAACCCACATCTATAGTGGCCACTATTTTCCGTTTTAGTGGCCAGGTTCTCTATTTAGTGGCCACTTCAGTAGTTTTTCATCCAGTATTCCTTCCAGTAACTCTGATGGTTTTAAAACAAATTGGACCATTTATGTTGATCCATTGACAACTAAAGTGGCTACTAAAATTTTTAGTGGTCTAGTAGTAGCACTTAGACCTCTATAGTGGCCACTAGTTTTCAACCCCAGATATGGCCACTAGTTTGACTACTATAGTGGCCACTGAAGCGTCAAAACCATATAGTGGCCACTGAAAATTTTCCCAGTATTCCCCGCGAGCTTGAAAAAAAAACCCACGACAGGGATTTCTTGACCTTTTCTTTCCTTTTCTTATTTTGCTAATCTTGTAAAGTGACCCTTACCCGATACTGTCTATAACCAACGATAAATCTCATTCTTTCGATGTTTCTCAAGCTTTACATTGCAAACTATTGATATACTGCTCGCACTTTGTTTTTTGCTCGAATCGTACAGATTTCCTAATGAAGTTTACCCGACTTCTTGGCCACCTGGCTCGGTTCTGGTTTGTTTCTCTAACACCTGCGCTTCCAAGAAATGATGTCGTTTCATTTTCGGCTATTTTTTCCGCTCGATTTCGTGCCAAAGGTTCACCCGAGTAGCGTGTGAACCAAAAGAAAGTCCTGCCATTCTTCTCGGCAACGTGAAAAAAATTCCATTTCCACCTATTTTTTTTTGTCACCTGTTTTTGGTCAGAAAATGGAACTTCTTCTTTTTCTCGACTGACAGACAGACCAGACTTAATCGAATTGGCGGCAAAATCGAATTTCAACAAGGGTTTCCTCTCAAGTTCGCCATTTGATTGTTTCTCATTAGCGTTGCTTTTTTCTTTCTTGAAGTTCTTTTAATTAACTAAATATCACGACGGCTTGAAAGGTCGTGGCCGCACGTGGAATGGCTCAACGCGTCGGGATTAGATTTCTGTTTGAACTGTGATGTTATTTTTTTAGATTATTTTTGGTATCTCGAGAGAATAAAAAATAAGAGGATCTTTTTACGATAATTACGTGTACTGTAGAGTACTGAGCTGAAAACTCTTACCGTAGAATTTTAAAAAATCATCTTGTATGAAAGTTTGATAAAAGCGAAACCGCCAAAACAGGTTTCAATACTTTAGGATGCCACACTGCGCAAGGAGTTTTAGGTCCGGCGCTTTTTAATGCAACTTTCTTGATATTTTTATGAAATATCGAAATAACGAACGTTTCAACAAGCAAAAAAAAAGAGAGAAAAAAAACTGGCTTCATTTGAATGCGTGATGTTTTTTTGTTTCGAAAACATACCCCGAGGGTGGAATTATTTGCCTCGTGACTTTTCGCTTCGAAATCGGCATGAATTCATTCAATTTTTTTTTCTAATTATAGACTTTTCAAATTTGAAAACGTGTGTTTTGAGATTTTTCCTGTGTTCGTCTAGCTCTTTGGATAAAAAAAGAAACTTGTAATTTGAGCCAAATCGAAAAAGTCTAATTGCCACGCAGTTCGTGGGAAGACGCAATTAAATAATGAAGCAAATTTTGTTTTGCGTCTTTTGGGCCTCGATTTGAATTCGGAGATTTTTTTCAGGTTTGCTTTTCAGTAGGAAAAAAAGGCTTTTAATTTTCTTATTTTTAAGTATTTTTTTGTAGTTATCGCACTTGGAAAGGCTGAAGCGTGGCGGTCGAACTTCAGTTTTTTTTCTTTGCAAGTAGTTTTGGGTCCTCTTACCTTTACGCAACCGCTCCGTAGACGTTACGCATCGAGTCATTCCCCATGCGATTCTAGTTTTTCTAAAGTCGGCTATACACCAATGACCAAATTATCAGCATCTCTCCCAGTCCACCGAAAAGCGCCTACGTCAGCAAATTAATTCATTCAATTCAACTGCTCTCTCTGATTAATGAGATGATTCAACTGATATTTGCGCCTGGAGAAACCAAAAAAAAGCGTTGCAGTTTCAATGAAAGCCGTCTCTTTCTCCAATCTAATTACCTGTTTCGCGAACTTCGATCTTTAATATTTGCCACGCTTTCCTTCACTCAAATAACAGCCTTTTAGCCGTTCGTATTTGGCTTAAATTACTTTATCTCTGTTCACTGAGCTTTTTATGATGTAAGAAATAAAGTCCACTCAATAAAGCTCTAGGACCACGACACAAATTTATTTATGCGAATCTCGTTCAGCAAATAAAAAATTAACGGGGAAAATGTTTAGTGGCCACTATAGTAGTCGAATTAGTGGGCACTTAAGGGGTTAAAAAACTAGTGGCCACTATAGAGGTCTAAGTGCTACTACTAGACCACTAAAAATTTTAGTGGCCACTTTAGGGGTCAATGGATCAACATAACTGGTCCAATCTGATTTGAAATTATCAGAGTTACTGGATGAAAAACTACTGAAGTGGTCACTAAACAGAGAACCTCTGTAGTGGCCACTAAAACGGAAAATAGTAGCCACTATAGAGGTGGGTTTAGTGGCCACTTTAGTGTCCTCTGCAAGTAGTTTTTTTTTTTTTGGCGAGCCTCTATAAGGGTCACTAAAAATTTTTCCAGTAAAAGATGGTTCCTTGAAAAGAATGTTTTCTAACACCTTTGTAAAGTTTTTGTCTCAAACCTAATATAAATATTCAATTGAAAAAACCTTTAACTGATTATTTTAGCCTTCTTTGATTTAATATATTAAGATCATCTTATTTTTCGAAAAACAATGCCTTTAAAAACTCCAAAAAACCGTCACTACGTTACAAATTTCGAAGGAACAGTGAACTTCCGAAAAAAGTTCTGGAACGAACTATACTTTTTTTACAATCTTGTGCTGAATGGAATGCTTCATATTCTCACAAAAAAGTGAAATCGAGAAGGTCCGAAAATAACTCCATATTTGTCCTCCATCTTTGAGTTTTGAAAAAAGATCAAGTTTCAGAAAAAGACAAGGGTACCTACAAATTGACATCTTCTTATACAAAACGGATGTTTTGTAGTTGTAACATAACCAACGTTAAACCTACTATTATGTTACCCACTTCCGATGTTTATTATGCCTCGAATATTTGATCTTTTCGTTTTTCTAGTACTAAAAAAATAATCGATAACTCCTGACAAAAAAGGCGTTCTAACTGACCATTTCTGGGCAAAACTCACTCTTTTGCGTAACAGCATTTTCACGAGCACATTATCGATGCAAAGCAGGTTTTAACGTTTTTGTTTCAGCCCCAGCCATTTCGAATTGCCTTTACTTCTCGTGCTCGAATAAAAAACTCATTTATGTGATGTTCAAGTTTATTTCTTTGCCACTATTTGGTTTGACTTCCTCCAAGTCTTATTGCCAATCAACAATTAAAAACAAGAAGCGGAAGTTGGTCTGGAATTCTGAAAAAAATTTCTCTGTTTATAGTTGATTCAAAAAAAAAAAAATTCGGCGTCTTCAACTTCCAGTTTTGTGCAGTAGCCTGACAAGGGAGGTCATTTCACTTTGGGAATATCTTGAAATTTGGCCAGAACATTCCTAGGTGTACCTAATGAAGATCCTGATAGCCGCAACATGCCCAACTTCCCAGTTTTTGAGAAATAAGGGTTTAGAGCCCATGAGTAGCTTATTTTTTCCGAGATTCGACTTTGAAACGTCATTACTCAAAAAATATAAAGTTAAGCAGTTTGAGGCACATAAGGTACATTGAGAAGTGTTCTAACCATTTTTCAGAAAATTCCCAACCGAAAAGTAAAACGACCTTCCTTGTGAGTACTTAGGGGATTTTTTAAGAAGCTTCTAGCCATTCCAAATGCTACCCGAAAGCTCTGAATTAGAGCAAATCTATTTCGAAGCTTCAGAGAATATTGAGCTTTCATGTATGCTTTTTAGAGCTCCATTATTTATGATGCCGTTTTTACGGGCTTTTCGCTCTTTAAACTACGTCCATATACGAGTTCTCCTTTTAACCCCGTTTTTTTAATTCACTCTTTTCAGAATGACAGAAAAGCCCATCAAAGGACTGACTACTGTGGTCCCACATGTAGAGCCTGCAGCTCCTCAAATCCCAAACCAAGCCAAAACGAAAAGATTCAGTCTGGTGCCTAAGAACGCGGACCGACGCGTCACTATTCGACCTTACGAAAGCTTCAGGTCGAGATGGAAGAAAGTCTCAATTCGAAATTGTTTATTTCAGAGAGCGGAATGAGAAAGAAACGTCAAAAAGCTACACATTTGGGTACGCTTCGCTGAGCGCCGATTCCGAAGGACGACGACAGAGTCTCGAGGAAGAAGGTTCCTTTTTTCAAATTACTGAAGCGCGAGAAGAAACTGATAATGATCAATTTGAAGAGCTCAAGGATTGAATTTGGAATGTGAAAAATTAAGAAAGTTCGTCAGCTTTTTAAAAGGCAAAGAAAATTTAAATTTAATCCGTCGTCTTTTTTTCAAAGTTAGTTTGATATCTATGCGCCTTTGACATAATTTAATCATTGAAAGCATCCGATTGATATACAACAAGCCTAGAAAAAACTTGTCGATTCTTAGATATTTTCGCGGATGGCTTGAGACAGCGAACGGGCGGTTTAATTTTCGCGGCGAAAGTAGATCATGGCGACTATCTATGCGCCTTCCATAAAAGCCCCATTTTATGACTTATTTATTTTTCACTTATTATTTGTCAATTAAAAAAAAATCTAAAACCCAATATAATGAATGTAAGAAATAATATAAAAACACAGAAATAATTCACCAAATGAGGCTCTTATTAAAGGCGCATGTATGACCGTCATGACCTACCAACGCCGCGCAAGTTAAACTGCCCGTTCGCTGTCCCAAGCCAGCCGTGAACGGGCTATACGCACCCGCCTACCGTAACCCGACTACGGTTGGAGGAAATGGCTCAAAAAGTTATTTCCGCAATCCTGACGTCATTTGATAACACTAGTTGAAATTTCATCAAAATCAAAAAATATTATTTTTTTCTTCTGTACCCGCTGATTACGAACTTGAATGATAAATAAAACATTTTTGACATTTTTTTTTTATATCTTAATTTACTCCGAAACGAGGAAGCAAATAGTGATTCCAGAAGAGCGTTCGGACTCACCAACTCCCTCAGTCTTCTCAATTTACGGAGAAGAAGTCGGCCCATCGACGTCATGCGAACAGCCGGTCGGCGTCCAGGCGGACCTCTTCATCTCTTCCCTAGAGGAGAAGGTTTTGGTTCAATTGAAGAAGTTCATCGAGAACACTCCGCGAGAAGAACACATGTACTTCGTTTGGATCAAGGACTCCAAGACGAAAAAAGTACCCAGAACTGAGAACTTGAAAACCTAACAAGGTGATTTTAGATAACGGTATTATCGCTGAAAACTCTGGAAAACCACCTGAAGAACGACAGCCGGGTTCGGCGAGTCAAGTGGCGTCATTTATCCACAGAACGTGTCTCGATATACCGTTATAGCATACCGGCGATCACTTATGAGGTTGGAATTTTCGCCGTAAAGCTTTTAAAAATATCAACATTTGTTCCTCGGTATTTTGGTTATATCATGCAATTTTTTTTAAATGTATAGTCGATAATATGTAATGAACTCCTCAGACAAAAATTTTTAAACCTTTTTGAACTTTAAGAATTGGAAAAAAAAGTTTTTCTAGTTAATAAATAATTCTGCTTTTTTTAATTATAACGTTCTTTTTATTTTTGAAGAGGACCTTCCCAGAAAAGAAAGCATTGAAAAGGCGTCAGAAGATCTTTCAAAAAGAATTTTTATAAGCTTCTTCTGAACTTAGCTCATGAAGCGCTTTCAAAAAAAAAAAACACCCCCAGGTTCTCTGAAAAAAAATTTCATCATTAGATTATCGAACCTTCATTTTTCAGAACTCCCGAAGGTGTCGAGAGTGCGTCTGCCGTCACAAGAAGCTTTGTCTGCTTTTCGTTTGGCTCTCCTTCGTACTGTTCCTGTGCCTCGTCGTGGTTCTCGGCTCGCTTTCTCCTGATGACAAAACTCATCCATTTGTTCATTACCATCCACGCAACACCACTACGCCCAGTACTATCAACTCCATTGTACCCACCCATCCGTCTATAGCATCGTAGAAACTCGCGTGAATTTATCCCACACATTTTGCTTACTCTTTTCATATATAGGAACTCTCTGATGATTGTGAATTGGGCGCAAGTGAAACACCCCATCAAAATGCAACGGGTTCTTTTTTTAATAATAAAGACTTTTGGGTTTGGCAAGTCTTTGTAAAATCTACATGTATCAAAAAATAGTTAAAATAGCTCGTAACATGGAGAATAATACAAAAAAATTCTTTCTTAATATAAACTTTTTTTGAATAATCCCAAAAAAAGCAGGTCTGCGCGCATATCAAAAATCTTAAAAAAACTGGATAGGCTTCAGAAGAGAAAAACCTTGATCTTTTTTTCTCAAAAATTTTTGTTAATAGTAAAAAAATTATATAATTAATTTATTTTTTTAGCGAAAATAGACTTGATTTAAAAAAAGACTCAATTTAAAGGCGCATGCAAAGGTCTCGAAATGATGACTAGATTTCGAATTCGCATATTCGCGCGCAAGCCTGGAAGTTATTTTTTTCTTTTTTCCGCTGCTTTTTTTAAATTTTTTTCGAAAAAGATATTTTTCACGTTTATTGTTAATTTCAGGCTCAAAACTAAAAAAATTAATGCCGTGTTCAAATTAATTTCGCGAAATGAAAAATTTGACTCTCTAAAAATTTATTTATCTTTTTTTCACTTACTAACGGTTATTTTGGATTTTGCGAAAAAACGGCATAAAGCTCCAGAAATTTTTTTGCGATTTCTTCAAACACAAACTCTCATTTCCAAACTTCTTTTTTTAACGAATGCCTCAACAATTTTCACTCTTTCAGTTCTTTATAAACCACTATCCATAGTTTGGAGCTGTGTCAAACGATACATAAAAGTAGGTCAAGTCTTTCATTAGTATTACAGCATTCTTGTTAGTCCAAGTGCCGGTAAGAAATTTCATGGGTAGAATTTTGCTTCTAGAATTATTTTCTTTTTTTTTCTCGGCATCATGTCTTATTCTGTTAAAGTTTCCATCAAGTTGATTTTTTGAAGGAGCGATGGAACGGCAGAATAGGAACGCTCCAAGCGATAACTCGTCATACCCGTGCAGGAGCTTCAAGGTAGGATTTTGTTATTCTCTCTTCTTGCCGTAGCTCATTTAAAATTTATTTCACTTAATCAAAGACTTGGTACAAGGTTTTTCGAATATTCCTTGAAGGAAGTTGTGTTTCAAGGTGTTATCTTCAGAATGGATACAGAAATGGACCGCCTCAAGGCCGACCATATAATATGAATGCCTTCAATGGAGATTTGTCTCATTCTCCCGATTCTGGTGCGAAACTTCATAAAATGAAGCGTTCATTGAAATATATTCAGGAAACTTTTTTCGATTCTCTCCTCCGACGGATATGAATGAAGGACGTTTTCCAAAGCCGTTGTATGGAATGTATTCTTCTCCATTGATATCTCAAAACGACATCAATTTGATAAACGAGCAATTCATGGTTTCATAAAATTTTAAATACTTGATCTTATTTTTTTTTAGAATATGAATACAAATTCCTCACCCAGAGATTACGGTCACATGCGTAATAATCCAGTTAACGGCTTCATGAACAACGCTCATCGCAATTTACTTTCGTCCGACAGCTATTCTAGTCAAAATTCACGCAAAAGCTCGTCGACCCGTGTCCATTCTAACCGTTCCGACTTCACAAGTGATTATTCATCGTCTAACTACTCTATGAACTCAAATAGCATGTCGCATGCGCGGTAGGCTGACGTATTTATTCTTTGAAGGAACCTCCGTTCAGACCCAACAGTCGACAATGTTTGCTGCCTTCTTGGGCGCTCGATTCTCATGGAAATTTGGACTCTGGAGTTACCGTTCGAATGGTGATTGAAAGAGGCGATCTCGTCAAGTTTGCGATGGACAAAGCTGGTTGCCAGTAAGTTTTTTTTTCGATTCGAAAATTTTCTCATCATGCACGTTGCAGTTTGCTTCAAGAGAATTTCAACCTCGAAGACTTTATCAAGAACGACAAATACGACGTTGTGCGAGAGCGCGTCTTCAAAGACGTTATTGAAGATTGCCACGTTTTCCTGGTTTCATTTTTTTCCTTCTATCTTTATATTTGTTTTTATTCAAGAACCTTTGCACCAACATGTTCGGCAACTTTTTCGTCCAGCGAATCGTCGAGAAATCTTATCCGAATTCGATTGAACAGCAGATGATCAGAAACCACTTGGCCAGCGATTTGCCTAGACTTTGTCTTGACAAGTGTGCGTGTCGCGTTGTGCAAATTGCTCTTGAGGTCTTTTTCTTTCTTCTTTTCGAAGCTGTTTCAAGTCCAAGTTTAGTTTTAATTTTCTATTTGAAAAGTCTCAGTGAATTATACTCCACTAACTGCTTGAAAAAAAAAAATTACATTCCAAGGACTGAAATTGAACAATTGAAGACTTTTTATTCAATGAAATTGTCTTTAGAAGTTGGATCCGGCTCTTTCTTCTTCTTTGGTGGATTATCTTCCTCGTGACGATCGTATCATTAAGATATGCACGGATCAAAATGCGAACCACGTCATTCAAAAAGTGAAAAAAATATACAAAAAAGATAATAATAATATCCTCATTCCCAGGTCCTGAAAACGATGCCACTGAAAAAATGGGAGTTTCTCGTGGATTTTTTCGCGCGTTCCGATCGGGACAATTTGATGAGAATTTGTCAGGATAAATACGGCTGCCGTGTTGTGCAAACCATGCTCGAAATGATGACTCCGCCTGAAAACCAACATGTTTTTCTGTTCAAAAGTTATATTTCGATTTCAAAAGGTTCAGGTTGGCGATCACACGCGTCTCCTGCACAAGTTGATGGGGGCTATCGTCGCCAAGTGCCATCAGTTGGCTTCCAATGAATTCGCCAACTACGTTGTGCAGCACATTCTCAGCGGCTCTGGCAGTTTGGCCGATTTCCGAATCATGATCATTGACAAGTGTTTGCTGTAAGTACCAATATGTCTATGCCAGTGGATTTTTGAATAGAGCGATGAATTTTATTTCTTCCGAAAGAAATTTACAATGTAGTGATGAATAAGTTAGCTACGAAAAATTTAGAATTTGTAGAGACTCTAATCCTTATTTTTTATATTAAAAAAAATTGAAACTTACTTTTTTCAGTCGCAACCTGCTGTCCATGTCCCAAGAAAAGTATGCGTCGCATGTGATTGAGAAAGCTTTCCGCTACGCGCCTCCAAAACTGCTCATTGAGATGTTTGATGAGATTTTCGACGGTTATGTACCGCATCCGTATGTTTAATTTTTTTTTTCAAAGATGATTTCATTTAATTTTATTTCATGATTATAAGCTTTCAGAGAATCTGGCAAAGATGCTCTCGACATTTTGCTTTTCCACCAGTTTGGCAACTATGTCATACAGCGGATGCTGGATATCTGTCGCGAAGTTGTTATCGGAAAAAGGTTACCAATTTTTGGATCTTCTTACATATTTTTTTTGTTTTCCAGGGTTTATTCGCAAGTTTACACCGCCAAGTTCACTCAGTGGATGTCGCGTATGGGTTACCGTGTTTCTCGTGAACAGAATAGACTTGCTCGGTTTTTTCCCTACCAAAATATATATCTTTACCTTTTTTTGCAGATTTTCATCAGGAAAAAAAATCATCGACATCCTGAACAGCCTTGAGCTTCGTAATCCGGTTCGAGATGATCTCTTCCTCGCAAGTCTTCCTGGGTCTCCCGGCAACACTTTGGACCAGTCTGTCACTGAAAATGGAAGCTGGAATCGCTCGCCACCGTTCTCGGCTTCGTTGCATGATTACCAAGGACATTTCGACTTCAATTATGGCCGTTAATCCTTCATATTGCACGAAATCCTCATTTGATTGAGATTGAACTTTTTGCATTTGTTTCGCTGCCGCCTCTGTGTTATTTTCACCCAAAACCCCACTGATCAATAGTTTTCTCAGTTTTCTTATGTTGATATTCATCGTTGTTTAGATGCCCCATTGTCAAATGACAAAATTAATGAAAAAAGTAATATATAGATTTTTATGGTTCACCCCCAAAAACTGCCCCAAGACTGTGAATTGTATTTACACTTTCTTGTAATTTTTTCTTGATAGCAATCTCAAAATTGAATCGTTGATCATATTCGCTAATTTCTCTGCATAAAGTCTTGTCTCATTACCTCTAATTGGCAGTAGTTTTTTTGTTGTTTGCTCCCCGGTTTTTTTTTTTTGTAGAATCTTCTATGGATCCCAGTTTTCTGACAATCTGAGTTAACTTTGCCTTAAACAAGAAATCTCCTTGGTCTACTCGACCCTAAAACCCAATTGTATCATCCTTGTTTTTGTTGTTGTTTTTGCATTGAGTACTCCGAAAGTGCTGCCCCAGTGGTCTGCCTGTGCTATTCTGTATACAAAATAAAGCATAACCACAAAAACTTGTTCAAATATTTATCAGTAAATTTGTACGTAGTTTCAAACGGAATGTCTTGCGTATTTTCCAATCGGTGTTCTTCTATTTGTTGGTTGCTGAAATGAATTGCAGGTTGTGGTTTCGTAGAAATTTGAACCTTCAACTTGAGCGTGGCGAGCGGATAATCGGTATGGTAAAACTGCGGCTCTCGACAGAAACCACAGCTCTTGGCGCAGTAAATCCGGAGAGCTGCCTTGCTGGAAAAAGTAATTTTAATTTAAAAATTAGGAAAGTTTCAGGTCAATTAACAGATTTTGTTTAAAAGCAGAAAATCTTTGTGACCTGTAAGATTGTTGGCAAGCGCCGCTCTCGGCAAGGTGCTGGCAGGTCTCCAGTTCGTCCTTGCAAGGCGAGAGAGAGTCCGCGAGTCCTGGCGGCGGCGGACAAAGTCCACAGGTTCTGGGGCAGTACTCGGCCGCCGGCCCCAGCTTGCAACCTCCGTGTTTCTCTACCTAAACACGACCTTTTCGCGAAAATTTCCGTTTCCGCGCACCTCTGCACAGTCGATTTTGATCGAATCGATGCATTGAAGACCTGAAATGAGTTTGATGTTTGGATCGATGGTCTGACTCACCATTGCAATTCTTGCAAGTGACGGGACATAGTTTGAGGTAGTAGCCAGGTCGGGATAGACAAGTTTCCGGCGTCACTTTCGAACAAACCAGAGGATCTCGATCGCGACACCCTCAACGATTTTTTCATGATTCTTTATTTTTTGGTTATAAAAGTACAGTCTATAAAATTCCCAGAAGTCTTAGGTTACGAAAATGGTATGAACCTGATTCGCAAAAGCTTCCAGCGGCGTTAAGAAAATAGTAAAAAACACGTTTCTCTTATCTAAAAGAGCAAAGTTTGAAGCCGTAGACGTAGCACCTTTGATTTTTCTGATTTTTCTGAAGTGGTCTCATTCAGAAGTCCCACTGTGAGCTGAGACCATTCCCTGGTGAGAAGGAGCGCACTTTAAAATTATTTTAATGGAGAGTTATTATTTTTCTTTTGCTTCTATCTATCAAATTTTTATACCAGGTTTTTAATTTCCCTGAAATTGAAAAGAAATAAAATCTTTTCAAGGCTCAAAGCACTCAAGCTTGGATAAAACGAACCTCCTCAAATTTAACGTAACATTCATGCTTTTTTAAATTATATACTGGAAAATTATAGGCGAACCGAGAAAAGCGATGAGGTCAGAAATGGCCAAAGGCAGCGGCGACTCGTTATTTGGGGCCTGAGCCGGCTCGGCTGCTGGCAGCAACGCTGGCCGAAGTCGCGGAGGAGCGTGACTGGGGATCAGACCTGAATTTCCTTGGAAGCTTCCGTACGGCAGCATCGCCTGAAAAAAATAAGGTATATTTTGAACTTTTATAACGAACCATTGAATGGGAAGAAGGTGAACGTCTGACTTCCATAGAGGAACTGGCACCGAATGACGGGTTGAATGCGGTTCTTATTGGTCCGATCCTTCTAAAGAGCTTGGAAATTGTAGCATTCAGTGTATCATAAGCTCAAAAGAGAAGTAGGAAAGTTGCTCCACTGAGAATCGAATGAAACTTGGTACTTTAGGACGCATTGATTTCAAATGAATTGGAAAAAATTTTGCCTAAAAAAAAATAATAAAAAATAATAACTCACTGCGGAATCGGCAGCTCATAAGGCTGAGAATAAGGATAATGAGGCATTATTGGAATTGGCTCTGGCTCTGGCATCCCGTAGAACTCGTCGACAGGACGGTAAAAATCCCCTGTTCCTAATATCATTCTTATAAATCGAAAAATGAATCCCACCTGAGCCTAATGTATCTTGCTCCACGATCAACTTGTTCTCGAACGGTAGATTTTTCAACTCGTTCGTCTTCACCGCGTATGGCTGTTTCCCGAAGTTTAGTCTGAATGAGGGGAAATTTTATTTGTCGAAAGGTTCTTTTGAACTATATAAAAAAGAATATTTTTCGGATAATTTTTAAAAAATAACCTGCGGTCCCTAGGCATATAAAGTATCTTGCGATTTACAGAAAAAAAAATCTGAAGCTTCTCGAAATTTTTGAAGACTCACTTGATGTCGTAGGGATCCCCGACTTGTCGTGACGGCGTCGAGTTGGTCACGTCCGATATAAAAGTCGTATTCTGAATCAGGAATTGAACGGTAATTAAATTCAAAAAGTTCAAGACGAGCGATTTTGAAAAAAACCGAACTGTTTCAGGGAAGTTTTTGTTGAATTGGCACACATTTTATTGCCGAAAATCAAAGGAGTTTTCAAAAAGAAAAAAAAACTTACTGAGCGATTAGAATTTTCGAAAAAGGAGACTTCAAATTAGTTTATCTTTTTTTAAAAATGTTTTCTAGAAAAAAAATTTTTATAAAGTTTTCTAGAAAGAAAAATCAGGATAATTGATTTTTACTGAAGCTGCACAAACTCCAAGTGACCGCTTTAGTAGCGTCATCGCCCTTAAGTGATCCCTAGAATCGCTCAGAAACGTCGCCGTTATATTTAGGAATTTTCAAAATGGCTTTTCTGATTTAAGTTTTCTAATCTCAATTAAACTGATGCTTGAAAAACACCGTTTTTTTCATTCCGCAATGATCAATCTTGGAAGAATCCTTCTAATTTCGAAATTTACAAAGCTTGAATTTTAGATAGTTTACCTAATAAAAGTTCATCATTACCTTTGTTGTCGACGAATTCTTATTATTAGTTGGGAGGGTAGCTATCGGAACCGTATCTCAAAATTTAGAACTTTGAGAAAATCGACAAATTTTCATAAAAAACTTATTCTTTTGATGGACTTTTTGCGAGGGACACAGACGCCACACAACTGCGGACAGTAGTCCCGGAGCATCGCATCACAGTCTTTTTTGCGCTCCTCGCTGCAGTTGATGTACTGAGAGTCGTAGCAGAACTCTGCAACTCTGTTTTGGAAGAAGAGAAGGAAGAAACAGAAGACCTGTACAGTTGCCGCAAGTCTTCTTGCAGTACTGAAGGGCGTAGCCGGGTCGGACTGTACAGTCGTTGGTGTTGCAGTAAGGGCTCTCATCAAAGCAGGTCTTTGTTGAGCAAAAATTGATCAAGGACAGAAGTATGAGAAGATATGAAAGTGTCTTTGACATGACTGAGGATTTCCGAGTACTCCCAAAGTGTTGGACTCAATTACCCGTGTAATTGAACACCGCAGGACACGAATTACTGTTTGTCAGCCGGCAGGCACAAGAAGCCCTCGAGTGCTCCTGTAAGAGAGGGAGCTGGCGACAAGCCACTTGACGCCTTGCTGACCGCTTCCGCCTCTGATTTTCGATTGAGTTGGTCCCGACAGGATGAAGCGCTGTTTTTTGGGGGAGGTCATGGATAAACCCTGACCGAAAGACTCAACGAAGGGGCTCATAAAGGCCTTGAAGCTCGGAATCTTCTCCATTGCTAGATCAGGCCCTCATTAAAACGGGCAATAAATCACGAAAGGACTCTAGAAGCTATTCGAAAGCTTGAAAACGTTGCCTGTCATTTAGCTGCTGAAGATTAATATTTGAAGAGAATATCCGCAAAATTTTGATAAAGACAGCTTTATCCAGGCATTTATAAAAAAATGGGGGAAAATTCGAAAGTAGGACTGCAATTTCTGACTAAACGCAGTTCAATTACAGTTAGTCACGACTTTTGAAATTATACCTGGTTCACGACTGGCTTGAGTCATCAAAAAATGGTCCTGACACGATAATAAAAGAGATAGTGCCTGGTTTATGGAGAGCGCAGACAGGCCACGCCCTCTTAGCGCTCCAAGTTAGCCGTGAATTCGCTATACAAGTGGTTTTCAAGATATAAATTTAAAAAAACTACGAGTGATCGAAAATTTTTGGTTCTTCAGCAAAATTTACAGGAAAAAGTAATTTTTTTAAACTATATAATTTTTGCAATATTTATTCGGCTCATAGAAATATAGAAAAAAAATATCGAGGATGCCAAACTGCAGTAAGAAAATGAAAGCCGACTTTTTTTGACCTGAAAGTCGTTCGAAAATAACTAGGTGAAAATTAAGAGTTTTGATATAATTTTTACACTGATAATTTACCTTGGTTCTCAATCGGATTATCCCAAGTCCTTGTGCTCTTCCCCCAAGACTACAAATGTACATACATGGCTCTTCCCGTTCCTATTTCCGTTGCGAACTTTGCCGGACCGGCTCCGCGCAGCTTCTTCCGGCGTCGGAAGGGCTCTGCGTCTCCGCGCAGGCCTTATCTCTCTTTCTGGATGACCCCTGCCGCAACAAATTGCTTCTTGTTTGCTTGAACGGTCACTCCAGTCGCTGAGCTTTCAGGGGAAAAAAAACACGTTGATCTGAGCCGAGACTTTTTTTCTCTTAGTTCCTGGAAATGGGAAAAAATCTCAAGCTTTATTGAAAATAATGAGAAGGGAAATTAACTTTAAAATATAACTAAACAATCATCAGTGATTTATTATCATTTGACCTTCTTATTGATGTCAACATCAACTCGTAAATCTCCTATTGGTCATTTCCATGCACTGTGAACTAAGCACGTGAGAATAGTCCTGCAAAAAAGAGCTGAAAAAATAAATGGAGACCAATGAAACAAATAAATACACTGTTTTTCATAGTATCTTTATCACTGACATGGTTTGAAACATTGATTTTTACTCGATTCGGTAATACAGTAGTAAAGATAGCGAGGTCTCGAAGCGAAAAATTATTTTTTAGTGTTGATTATAGTCATGGGCAAATTCGAGCAGTTATGAATGGATTATGATTTTCAATAGAGTTCAATTTTCCATATTTTTTATGGAAAAGAGCTCAAAAATTTTGATAGAGTTCCTTTTTTCTAACTATTAATTCACCGGAGAATAGGGTGAGAACAATATTTTTTCTAAAAATCAGGTGTTTCCCAAGAAGGGAACCTTCCTGAGAAGATGGACGCCTCTTTCAAAAGTCTCTGTTTTGCCCACTTTTTGAGCGAGTTTGCTCTGTCCTTGTGCCCTTTTGAAGGAAAACGACGAATAAAACCGTCGGTTGATAATAAGGACCACGTGTCCCGAACACATTGAAAAACAAGCCCTTTTATCCGGCCTTATCAGGTTAAGGGCGTTCTGTAGGTGTATTTCAAGGCCCGTCGGGTATCCTTTCGATTCCCATCGCTTTTTCTTCTTATCACCTACTGGTCAGTGATTGGCGGCAGTTTCAGAAAATTTTCGAAGTTTGCAGAATTTGAAGCGGTTTTCTGTCGAGATATTAGCCGAAATGGGGCTCTGAAGATCCATGGAAAATTTTTAAAAATACAGAAATTTTGAAATTGAAGAAACTGCCGTTAATCCCTGCTGTCGAGCTGTTGGTTCTGAAGAATGATGAATTTACGATTTTTCTTGTGAGGCTGTCTGAATAAAAAAATTAATTTATAACAAAAAAATATCAGGTTACACCCCCTTCTTTTTGCTGACCACTTCGCATATCGATTTAGAAAATTCTTCTTGAAAATACGCCGATTTTTTGACATTATGAAGAGTTATCGCTGGTCAGGGATGATTAGTGGACTGGCTTTAAAATTTCAAAAATTTCTCGAACTTTTTTTTTGATATATTTAACTAAATTTTTCCTAGAAGTTCTGGTAGTTTCTGGTCTTCCGAATTTTTTTTTGTTGCTATTTGCAACTTTTATTCAAATAATTAGCATTTTCAGAAGATTCCAGATTGAATATCACGTGCATATAGTACACTTATCCTCCAGGATATATTCTTTGTTCTCACTTTTTCCATTTCTTATGATCTCCCCGGGTCTCAAACACTGCCATAGTTTCGAAAACTGAAGGCCCCGCCTCTCATTTTGCTGCAACCGCAGGTCAAACAAGAAAGGCGCTTTTTTTTCCGGAAACACCTGAATAAGGAAGGTTCCGCCTCGGAAAGGT
Organism: Caenorhabditis auriculariae; assembly: GCA_904845305.1. NCBI lineage: Eukaryota > Metazoa > Nematoda > Chromadorea > Rhabditida > Rhabditidae > Caenorhabditis > Caenorhabditis auriculariae. Next base: position 66,892 of record CAJGYM010000114.1, read on the forward strand.
CATATTTGAGGAAAAAAAGGACCTCTCAGGACTATTTCCTGCCCTATAAAAGGAGTTGCTCCAGTCCTACTGGATTCAATTTTTCCTTCCTTTTTTGAATGGCTTTTGCTTCAAGTTCAAATTTATTTTAATATTAATGACTTAGTTTTTAACATATCTTTCCAAATACTTCTTGATAAGAAGTTTAAAGAAGCATGAATTTTTCGGAGAACCTTTTCTAGTGCTTCATACCAAGCATGTAGTTTTTTTATAGGAAAATCGCTTTTTTTACCCCCTTCAGAAGGCCTAAAGATTCAGGTTATTATTATATTATTATTATTGTTGTTGTTTGGAATTTCAAAAAGAAAAGCGATGAGTAACTTTCTCTGCGCTAAGAAACTTCTTCCACAGTCTCTCCACGTGTTCTCGTCAAACAACAAAAGCGCCAACAAATATTGACAGAAAACTAGAAATGCTAAAATTACCACACCCTGACTGTGAAGAAAGTATCAACTAGAACAAAAAAAAACATTCAATTCCCGAGAAAGCCGAAAAAAAATTCCCAATAATTACACCAAAGAACTTGTTCGTTAGGTTGTAAATTTACAGGACAAGCCCCTCTTTAGACATTCAAACGAACATTGTATTTATTCGAGACCAATTTTGCATCATTGGTCATTTTTTTCATGCTCCAGCCTCGTGCTCTGAAAAACAAACAGAAGGAAAAGGGTTCACCCGGTTTCCTTTTCCTGAAACACTGTTTGTCTTGTCTTCTGTGACTCATCTCTTCCTGCTTCTCCCGGAAACAGCAGAAGCTTTGGGCTTTTCCTCTTTCCCCATTTTGAACATATTCCCTTTTGAAGAAGTCTAGCGCTTTCTGAAATAGTTTGAAATGTAAATGGCTCAAATTTTCGCGGTAGTTAGTCCTTACACGAGAGGTCATTTTACTTTGCGGTTGGGATTTTCCTGCGAATTGGTCAGAACGCTCCTTGATAAACCAGAAGAAGGTTCTGAGAGTCTCAACCAGCACTTCTTAGTTTTCGAGAAATGAGGGCCCAAAGCGCCAAAATAGCCCATTTTTAATTTGAGGGTCTTTTTTGACTTTAAGGCGTCTTTTCTCGAAAATAAGGAAGTTGTGCAGGTTGAGACTTTCAGGATCTTTTTTCTGGTACATCAAGGAGCGTTCTGGCCAAGTTTCAGGAAAATCCCAAACTAAAAGGACCTCCCCGGTTAGGAGAGACCCTAGAAGAAAAAAAATAATCTGCTTAGCGTTTTAGGACACTGAGAAAAAGTCTACCTCAAAGGCAGGAGAAGCTCAAAAAATTAAGCTTATCAAACTTTAAAAAATGGAACAAAGCTTTTTTGCAAGTTTCAATGGTGAGAACTCCGGGAAGAACATTTTTGATGGAAAATCCAAGAAAATTGTTCGTTTTCCTGCACACTTTCCATAGGTTTTTTTTTCGACTTGAACTTGTAAAAGTCATTCAAAGGCGCATAACTTTTTTTCTTATAGACAAATTTTCAACAGTTTCAATCTCAATTTTTCTTCTCAATCATCTAGAAGTAAACAAGAACTGGGGAAGCTGTTCAGATTTTTTTGTTTGTCTTTCGTTTTGATCACAAACAAGCCTACAAACCAGTATCCCAACACTCACAGTGCAAAATCTGATCATCAAGAAGCTTCTTAGATCTCTTGATTAAGTTGAAGTTCGAAGCTTGAAATCTGTGGTTTGATTCCGTTTTTTTTATAAAATTGAATTTCCGTTGTTTTTTGAATGTGCATAAACTTTAGTAAGCATTAATTCTCAAAAAAAGGTTTCAAAACAATTTTTAAAAACTTTTTGGAACAAGCTATTTTTGCATCTTACAAAATTTCATTTTATGAACTTTCTCCCTATTTTCAACTATGGCCGGACTCAGAAATTCCCTAAACTTTTCAATTTTTATTTTTCATACAAGCTTGGTTCAAAGCTCCAAACCATTAGCTCGACAAGATTAGTCAGACCCTTGTACCTTCTAGGGAGACTGCCAAAAATGGACCTCAGCTGGACTTGATTGTTTGTTTAAACACGTGATGTGTTTGAGCGGAAACTGATGTTTTTTTTTTCTTGCTCCTTCTTGTTAGCTTTGACCTGACTGGCGCTTCATCCGCAGCAGAACCCATCCGCAGACCAGAAATAGACGAGCAGCGCATACAAGGAGCTGGTCACTTGTTGTTTGGCGCCAAGCCAATCGCTCGGACCTCAGCTGCTCCATTCAGCTGAACTTCAGCTGAAACCTCGGTGGCCCTGGTTTTAGAGGTCTTATAGGCCAGTACTGTTCGAAATTGATTATTGCGCTCTGATAGTGTTTTTGCCGATTTTTGGGGAAGCTATTACTTTAATTACCTTCTTTTTAAACCGTAGAAGTTGTGGACGACGATTTAAGAGTTCTCGTAGGAACTCAGTTTTTCTTGACCCTACTCGAACCTTGTTAATTCAAATAGAACGTGTTGGGGCGTTTCTAGGATCACTAAAGTGGACTGACGCTACTAAAGTGGTCACTAGAAACGCCCCAACACGTCCGGCTCGTGTTCCCACATACCCAGCTTTTTTCCTTGGCTGGCTCCAATTTTTGACCGACAGAGCCGAACCAGTAACCTTAAAGACCTTGAAAATAAGTTAATCCCCCGTTTTGCCTCAGCTTGTCACTATTTTTTTTCCTCCAAGCTACAGAACTCTTCCCTTTGATGTGCGCAGCCTGTCTCTGAGCATGCGCCTTTAATATAACGAAAATGTTATGGCTAAGCCCAAGGGAAGGGTTCTGTAGCTCGAAGGAAGCGGATTGGGACCATCTCTTCCCCTTATTCAATATCGATTCCAACCAAATCCGCCAGTATTTTTGTGCTAGTTTCCAACGAAAGGCTCCCCTGAACGTCTTCTTCTTGCAGAATGAGACGCCTAGTTTTGGCCTTTGCGACATGTGCCGCCGTCGCCGACTGCATCGGAAGTATGTTGGTGCAAGGCCGAGCCGACACCATCAGAGCCCTTCGAACCATCGTCCGTCACTCGGCCACTGTGTTAGGACTTTTCAAAGCAATTTTGACAGCTGTAGAAGTTATAGTTGAAATAGAGTTGGAGGGCGCAGAGAAATCATAATGATGCAAGCAAATGAGTATCTTTATCTGCCCGAAGATCTGAATAATCAGAAAGTTTTCCTCCCAAAAAAGTAAGTTTCCAGATCACCCACTGCTGAATTCCCGGAGAACGCCTGGGAAAGTTCCTCAGTACCCATCCCAAGAGAACCTCTACGCGACTTACCTGAGACTCGTCGATCGCAAAAGATCCGATTTTTGAAGCGAGACCGACCGCGAAGACACATCAGCAACGCAGTGATCGAGTCTGGTGAGGATATAGAAATGGTTTTGAAAAGTATTTTTTTGCTCAGCGAAAATATTTTTCCATACCGTATTCCATGGTCAAGTCCGGGGACGCAAGGAATTTTTTTTTTGAGCTTTAGATGATCTAGAACTGTTTCTTTTTATAGTTCATATCGCACCAGATTGTCACGTTTTTCCTCTTCCTATGAGCTAAAGAACACTTCTTTTCAATGCGCTCGGCTTTTTCTGTGCATGCGCCTTTAATCCAACGGAATTTTTGGGCAAATTGAAAGACGCATGCGCAGAAATATAGTTTGTTCAGCTTTCGAATGTCAAGTCCTCGCTGAAGCTCCGCCCCCTGATGGCGCGATAAACCAATCAGAGAGCGAGCCATCCACAGAGCTTTTTCGAATGACGTTATTCTACTTGACATTCAAAATCTGAACGGACTATAGACCGCGTACTTCGAATAGAGTGATTATGTAGCTGAAAGGGAAAAACATCGTGACAACGCGGAATTGGCTATAACTTATTCGGTGAGACTTGGAAACAATCTAGTCTGTCTGTGCCCTTTTTTTTCAGCGGGTAGGTCAGAAGAACATGATGTTACTAAACAGGAGTGCGTTTTAAAAAGAAAAAAATCGCAGTAAAAAAAGAGGTGTTTGTGAGTTTTTGAGAATCTAACGGTGATTTGATTTTTTATAACTTGCTTTTCAAAATGTTGTCGAACAAGGTTTGCAGGACACTGCGAGCACGTCGACCTGATGGACTGCTCCGATTTTGAAACGGACGAGATGACGTGCATGATGACGGCGACGGGGATGACGTGCTGTGTCTGCACCGGAGCCCTCCGAGCAGCCAAGAGAGATCTCTTCTGATGACGTCCGACATCCGAAGAAATAGAAGAATCTGGTCACTACGGGTCGATCTGTCGCAATCGAACGTCGCGGAAGATCTCCAGAAATTGATGAAAAACGCTTGAGAACTACATTAGCTTTTTATTTTCTTTTAGCTTTAAGAGAGACAAAATGGTAGCCATTCCAAATGCGACCAAAATTCAATTCACCAAACTTATAGTCACAAAAAGGAAGCGAACCGTGATTTTCCAATTTTTCTGACCCCATTAGAACTTTTGGACAAGCTAGCGGTGAATTGAGTGAGTCAAAATCAAAGGTTTATAAACAGCTAATGTAGTTCTACCAATCGTTAATTGTTCTTCTTCTTCCTCTTGTTGCTCAAAATCTGACTTGCCGGGTCCCCGACTTGTGTTCTTTCATCGCTTTTTTCGATCTCACACAGTTTACGCTCAATGAAGTGATTTGTCCCCAATAAAACATTTTTCAATTGTTTTTTTTCCATATGAAACGTGAAAATCGTCAAGAAAAAAAATATTTGAAAAAGTGCGCCGGTTGACTCACTGAAGTCTGGTTCACAACAGCGCGGTAGATCATATTAATATATTTTTCAAGTTGTTCCTATTTTTTTTTTAAATTTTCAGATCATTTTGACGTTTTCCTCGACTTTTAAGGCCTCTTTTTTTATCAAAATAAGCAGACTTTGTATGAGTTTTAAATTAATTAACCAAGTTTGAAGAACGAAAGTCAAAAATTGCCGCCCTTACCGAGGTCATACTTGACGTCAAACTCGCATGCTGAGCAGGTGTCTCAACGGGTGTACCCGTATTAAACCCGTGTTTCTGAGGTTATTTTAGTCTCAGTTGGGCTAAAACGGGGGAACAACGGGTGTAAGAAAAATATGTAACCCAGCTGGGCTAAAGCGGGGTCTCAGTTGGGCTAAAAATTGCCAAAAGTTCTATCAGCTGGGCTTTTACGGGTTTAATACGGGGGCACCCGCTGAGACCCCGTGTTAGCACGGCGCGGTTACCCTGCTCAGCATGCGAGAAGTTTTTTGGTCTATATTAAATCTCAAAAACTCCAAAATTTTCTTTAAAGTCATTCGAATGGAATTATATTTTAGTGCTTATTTTGATTAACTTCGTTTCTCAACTGAACTTGGCGTTTTTTCGCGCATTTGAATGTCTTTTTCGTTAATTTTTGTATTGGAATTAAAAAAATAGATATTTTTTTGGACCGGTTCCCTGTTATTTGAGGCTATTAAACCCGGAAAAATCGAATTTCCGGAAAACTTACAGTGCACTCCTTGTCGATTTAGAGCAGATTTACCACACGCTCCAATTTTTTTAATTTTTCCTTTTTTTTTATTCATTGTCCTCGGTTTTTTTTTGTTTCCGTAAAATTTTCTGAAATCGTTTTGATTATCACATCAATTCAAGTTGTCCATTTTCAACCTGAAACTTTGTTATTGTCATGCGAATCAGCATGATTTTTATATTTTCTCTACGTTTGATTATTAATAGTTTTGCGAAATTTTCCCACTAAAGTTTGATCAAAAAGGTCAAACATTTTGCGTTTTTTTTTATTAGTTTAAGGTACTTTCGTGAATTAGAAAAAGTAGGCAGCGATAGTTGAGGCACTAAAGTTAACTAAATTGGAATCGAAGAAGCCGAATTTGCTCCATTTTTTGTTTCCAATTTTTCAGTCATGACGCGTATGGTCTTCCAATCAGTCCCCAGAGCCAAAACGTCAACCTCGGGAATGACGAAGAACCGTAAAATCAAAGGATCTGAAAAGTTTTTGGTGAGCTTTTCTGGTTTTTAAGTTTTGCGAACTTTTGATGCAATTTGCGAGATTCTTAAGGTTCATTAGCCTTTAAAAAAACTTTAACATATATTTATTTCTCGACCTCAACTTTTACAGACGATCCTCTACTGGTACGTCGGAACTCCTGATGTTACGAATAAATGTGTCGTTCGCGAGGTTTTTCTTCTTAATAAATTTGGGACTTGTGCTAACTTTACATCATTTCGCAGCTAACTTTTTTTGAGTAATAAAATTATTTTTTAGCGATTTCTGAACCGCGAGGTGACTTTTGAAGACATCCACTCGTATCTTCAAAAAGCTTGCAACGACAGCAGCATTACGTTGCATTACGCAGGTTTAGAAGGAAATTAGTTATTTGCGTGGAAAGACTTGATTTTGATCAAAAGTTTTTTGACTTTTACGAAGAAAGAATGGAAGCGTTTTGCAAGAAAAAATAGCTTGCTATTACATTTTTCCTATTTCTTTATATTGGCATCAATTTGTCTTTTGATTTATAATTCCTCAAAACTGAAAAATAATATTTTTTGCAGTCAACGATCAATACGTCGAAATAACCACCACCGGTCAATTGCAAACGTTTCTCGATTATATTCGGGACATGGCCGGCAAAATCCTTTATGTTGAGGTTGTTTTTGAACGTATTACTCTTTAGCTTGATAAATCAAGTCTTTCATTTTTTTTTTCAACAAACCTATCTCGGACCTTTATTACGCGAAACGGACGCGAATCGGACGTGTCGAGGCATTACAAGTGACCACTTTAGTAGAGTCAGCGCTCTTAAGTGATCCCTAGGAATGCCTACAAGCACTTCGTTTCGCGTGGGAATTTATTTTTAGAGATGATACCTTTTCCAATAACTTCAGCGTAGTTCTACCGTGTAAATAGTTTCGCGAAGTTTGAAATTATCTCTGACCCTCCGAATTTCAGTTGTCTTTCACTCACTATGACGACCGTTTTGAATTTCGCGCTCATTTTGAACAAGTTTTTCTTTCACAGAACAAGGACTTTGTGTGGAAAGTGACGGACAAGAAGAAGGGCTCGAACTGCGATTGCGAATGCCATTGCGACTACGACCCTACCGTAAGCAAGCGGACGACTTCCCAAGGCTGCGTCGACGGCGCCTCGCAGTGCGACTGCGCGTCCGAATCCAAGTTTATCTTGTACTCATCAGGAAAATATGCCTCAGAGAAGAAAAACACAGTCAGAGAGCTACAGAGATCTCTCATAGACATTTTTAGAATCTAGAAGTAACATTTTAAAGAAGCTGTCTTGAAAAAAAATTGCGCGCAGGCCGCTAGGGTCGTATCCAATTTCAATTTTTGAGTTTTGTTTTTGATTTGAAGATTGAATGATTTTGATTTTTGGGAAATCGGAGCTTTGAATTGTTTAGCCATGGTTCAAAACTTAACCAGGGAACGTTTTTTACATCCCGGTTGAACTTTTGCTGGAACTTTGCTGAACGTAAAAAGTGGGTAAAAAACATTTGCTCGTCAGATAAACATTTCATGACAAAAAATGCGAAATTTGGACCGCTTCGCGGGCCGCGACGCGACTCCAATGCTGGCCTGCGCGAGACTCTCCTTAAAAATCCAGAGTTTCGGGTATAGAATGAAGATTTTTCAGTAGTTTCAAACCGAATTAGTTGTAAAATGAAGATGTTTTTTTTTCATAGCTTGATCGCAAAGTATCAATTAATGGTTCTCGAACAAGACGAAAGCCACACGGTAGAGCAAAGATTTTAAAATTAGATTAATTTTTTTTTCTCGAAGGCCTATTTGTGAGCTTCCGGCTTACATTCAGAAACTTGTCGAATTTTTAAAAATCAATGTTTTGAAATTATTAAAATTTAACGAAAATTCAAATAGTTTTTCAGCGTCTCCGATTCTTCCGATGAAGACAGCGCGGCGGACGTTGCTCTGGGAAATGAAGAGAACGAGGAAATCAGTGATTCTCAGAGTTGCAAGGTTCACTTCAAGGGATTCTAGTAATGAGATGGAAATTTGATCAGTGTTTTACAGAGTATAACTTTTCGAAAAGTATTAGGATCTTCTATGAGTGTCAAGATTAGACACGAGAAGAAGTTGCATATTCTTATTTTCGACCTCCGAAAGAGCCAAGACCGTAAAAAAAGTGTCTATCTTTTTAATAAATCTCATTTTCGGCTAACAATATAAGATGAGTAAGTTTAGGTGTTTGTGGACGACGCCACGGAATCGGAAGACACGTCTTCTGAGCCCGGACTCAATAAGTCAGAAGACGATGAAAGTTCGGTCAGCAGTTCGGACACCATGTCCCTCTTCAAGCCTGTCAAGGTTCGAAAATCGATGAATTTCATGTCAGCGTTTTTTGTTGTAGAAACCTCGCTGCGAGCCGACTTTCGTCCCGCAAAAGAAGGAAATCTTGATCAAGGCTGAGTATACAGGTTGATAGAGGGGTTTCAGTGGAAAAGAACAGAGAAATTCTTGGTTTTTTAGTTTGAGTGTTTCGAAGTTTTCCGAGATGATGATGTATTTTTTTCCTATGCGTCGGCTGGATCCCACCCCGGGCCGTTAAAAATGTTTCTTTTGCGTGCCAAAAGCGGGGACGGGATCCAGCCGACGTATGCTTTTTCCTCAATTTCTACCAGTTTCATATTTTTAAAATTGTCGTGTATAGACCCTTTTGAGCTCAGTTTGCCAGTTTTGTCCTCGAAATCGAAAACTTTCTGAGAAATTCGGAATTGAATAATCATTTTGAAGTCTACCTTTTTCATTCTCAGCGCCTCCGGAAAACCCCGAGGACTTTGAAGAATTGTTCACGAACCTTCTCAAAGACGACGTCTCGTGCTTCGATTTTGCCTCGTTTGCGGTCAAAGAAATGGTCTCTCGACTGGCCGATTTCGCCCTTGGAACTCTGAAGGTGGAAACCGGCGAGGAAAGCGCGCTCCATGGATAATTGGCGTTGAAGGAAGCCATTTTTCGCTATTTTTTCCTTTTCTGATCTAGGAAATTAGTCTTGGATACACAGGAAAATTGAAGAAAAAACATAGAGGAGAGTCTAAATCTCTTATTTTTGCACACTGTCTTGCTAATCTTGTGAAGAACCTAAATTAAGTTTTTTTTTTAGTGTTTGTATCTTGGTAACGCAAAACGGACGTTTTTTTCTAGTGATCACTTCAGTACTCTTAAATGATCACTAGGAATAATCAGAAACATCCGCAGTACTATAGCTGTTTCACGGCTGACTTGAGCCATCGAAAAAAGGTCTTGAAACGATAAGAAACGAGATAGTGCCTGTTGGATGGAGGGCGCAGACAGGTCACACTTTTTTGCGTCTCAAGCTAGCCGTGAATCGACTATACCAGTTTGAGTCCGAGTTGAATCAACTCTATCCATGGAGCGCACTATCACCCAATATTTCCTCAAAAAATACGCTATTTTAGCTGAGCTCGAGGGAACGGAGAACCCGAAACTTGAAAGGCATCAACACCTGCTTCTTCGCCATGATGCAGAACCTCATCAAGTATTATTGGCGACGCAAGAGCCGCCATGACCAATACGTGACCCTCCAAGACGTCGAAACGGCCGTCCTGAAAGTCGTGCAGATTGTGCTGGAAGTCTGGGTCGAGGAAATCGAGGTCTCAAAATGAATCCGTCGGCAAAAGCTTGTAGTTTGAATGCGTAGCGGTCGCGCAGCGGCTCAGAAGCACCAGTTTTTTTTTTCCCATTTTGAAGTCTCTGAAAACTCTAGAAACAGTTAAAATATCATGGAATTGGATTTTAGTTGAAGATCGTGTTTCAAAAACGCCGTTTGAACGGTTTTTTTCAAACAAAAAATCGCAAAAATGGTCTCGAAGCGAAAATTATCATTTCGATACGCTTTGAATGCTTTTAAAAAAATCGTAAGATGAGATAAAGAGGTTTTGGTGGAAGTATAAGTGTTTTGGAAGAATTTATAACTGATTTTGAGCTGAATGAAACTGAAAATTAGAGTTTGTAGTTGGTAAATAAGAAATGAAGATTTTTCGTTAATTTATTTTTACTTGAAATATGATAAAAAATATTCAAAAAGGTTTCATTTCATTTCAAGGACGTCATGTCAGTGATGCATATGGTGAACAAGTTTTGCATTAATATATTGTGATTTTTTTTTCTGCAAGAGTTAATCTTTTTTGAAAGGTTCACTTATCAAACTTACGCCGTTTTCAAAAAGATTCCGCGAGATACAAAATAGCCGTCAGAGAAAGAGAAAGCTAAATTTTGAAGAGTCATAGATAATTTCACCGATTCGCGGAAATTTCCTTGAACCGCTTCGCGACCGTGACGTGTCCTCGAAACGGCGAAGTCGTGGCGACCGGCTTTTAAGTACATTTCATCTTTTTGCCGAATTCAGAAGCTGGCAGAAAATATGCAGACAACCGAAGAATGGACTGCTCAAGCCGCCAAGAAAATCTCTGATTTGGTTTTCAAAACACTGAGGGAGTCATGTTCGGCGACATTTTTTTTGAACACGGGAAAAATGAATTTTTTCAGTCAAACGTGTGGTGATTTGGCAAGAATTCGTCTATGAACTGGGCGCCATCGAGCATTTCGACTTCAAGAAGTATATCGTTCTGGGAGATTTAGAAAATAGTGAGTTGGATGAAAAATAGAGGAAGGGATGAGGATAATTTAAAAATAAAATTTTGAAAAATTGGAGGTAGCTTGACAGAGTTTCTTGACTTGACCGGATTCTAATCGTAAAAAATACGGTTGAGTCTTATTTTTTTTTCCTGCACTGTTTTCTCCCCGGCTAAGCTCTCCTATTTACGAACTATTTCGTGACGAGGGAAAAGAGACGCAGACAAGTGAGACTGCTCAAATTTGTGACCAAAGAACCGTTCGGAAAATATACGAATAAACGCTTTTTTGACCAAAACTTACTTGTAAGATAATAAATCTTTCTGAAACCTTCTGAGGCTGTGATGGCGGTTACTTATAACACTCTGGTCAAACTTCAATTCGCAGAAAGAAAAAAATAGCTTTATATGCTTTTGAAAAGATTGAGCTCCATAGGAGGAATTTGTGAGCGAAAAATGTTTCGTGTTTTTCTGTTGCTTTTGTATAAGGTCAAAAATATTTCCGCTGATCGGATTCACAAATAAAAGGGAGCTGATTTTTTTTTTTCAGAAACCAAAGCTACCGAAATCTTCAAGACTATGCTGGAAGCAACTCTTCTCAACATTGAAAAAGTTCTCGAAACTATTGACAGTGATTGGATGCAAGAGAACAACTGCCAGTGTCTGGAAGCGATTCCCGAAAAATTGAGGGTAATCGAGTCTTTTCGATACTAAGTTTATTGTATTGGAGAGCGGGAGAAAAATTTAAGCTATTTTTTAAAATTTTAATTTGTATAGATACTTTTTTTGTATATATAGATACAGTTTAAGTTTAAGTGTACAGTTTAAACCTTTTTAAAAGCGAAAAATTTGATTTATTGGCGGGTCTTAAGATAGTTTTAGGGCGGCCTGGCCCGGGTTCCGGGTCTCGTTTTTGAGAGAAGGCCTACGCGGGCGTGGGCCAGGCTCAGCCTCGCATAACATTTTTGAACGCTATTAAAGAATTTTTATTCTAAATCACAATTTTTTGTACCAAAAAACGCTTTTTACTTGTTAAGTTATAGTTTTTGTTGAAATCCAAGTGGAAAAAGAACCGAACACGTGATTTTTGTTATAGAAAAGTCTGAAATTTGACTCTGAAAACGTGATTTTTGCAGTAGAAAAGTCTGAAATTTGACTAGAAAACTTGCGATTTTGGGTCATGTCGGCCTTATTTGCTGGAGGCCCCGCTAAGGTTGGGCCGGCTCTGGCTTAGAGAATGCCCGGGACCTATAGGCGGAAGGGTCGGTCCTCGTGAAAAGCACAAAAAAGCTGAACTTTATATTTGATATTTTAAAGATTTTACCTCAGACATTTTGTTTTTGTTATTTTTTGATTCGTGATCTCAACCAAAACATGACATGTTGTTTTTCCCATCTTTTTCCACGTTTTGAGAATTTTGTTTCGCAATTTTGTTTCGAAAATAGAGTGTTTAGTTTCTGTCGAAAGAGCTATAAGAAATGATGTTTGAAGATCAAACTCGAAATTTTGTACTCAATCCTTTTGGAGGCTAATTTTACGCGCCGCGCGTTTCTAGGAACGTGTGACGTCGAAAACAAGTGCGTTGCCCGAAATTAATGACGAAAGGTGGTAACGATACGTTTCCTTCAAAAATGAGAAACAAAGCGGGAATTTCTATTCATCGTCATAGAAACTCTTTTCTAGGTTTTGGAGCTGTTATGCTAATCATGTGACCATAAATCCTTTCTAAATGCATTAGACAAGGAGAGAGCGTAGAGAAATCATAAGAATTCAAGTTTAGACTAATAAGGTGTAGAGAAGTACGGAGAAGCTTTTCAGGCTTGATTTAACTTTTAGGACTGCTTTACGACGTTAGATTTTTCGGTTCCTTGAAAAAAAAAGCTTGAAACATAAGGAAACTACTCAAAAATGGTTGAAGCTGATTTTTGGCTGTTTTTCTTAAGTATGAGTCCGAATTTGAGTGAATTTAGCTATAAGATATTTCCGCGCGCAAGTAGTTTTCAGTCCGGAGCGATGAGAAAGTTGAAAATCTCTTATTTCGCTACGAATTTTAAGATAACCGCTTCACAATGACGTTTCAAGTCCTGGCGAATATAGCGTATTCTTGAACTGATACTTGTTCTATTCTTCTATCGATTTTATTATCAAAACCAAAAAACTGATGCAATAGTTGTAGGCTCAAAATAGCAATCTAAGAAAAAAATATATTCGATACAGAAAAAAATTTGTAAAAAAATATAGTTGGCTATTTTTTTAAATTTTTTTCCGCAGATTCTTCTAAATTTTTTTGTCTTTTTCGCCTGTCTGTACGGCTCTACGATTTTCTCATGATTCATCATCACCGTCTTTTTTTCAATTTTTTTTCTCGGCGCATTTTCCGAAATACTTTTGTATGACATTTTCGAGCCGAGATCTGCGTATATAAACCGAAAGAAACGGTCATCGTTTCATTTTTTGTCCCTTGTCATCTTTTTTTTTTCTTCTTTCGTTGACTTCATAATTTTTATTTCGCTTTGGCTCAAAAATTTACACGAAGGAGTTAGATAAAACGATTCTTTCAACCTTAAAAAAATAGATTTTTTTCTTTTTTCGAGTTTCATGAATTTTTTTCTCCATAAAAAAACCAAGATTTATCATGCTTTTTTTGTTACGAAATATTTCTCAAAAACTTATTGAAAAACAAAAAGTTTCATACGATTCATATATTCCATTCACTCTTGACAAACATTGCTAGAAAAAAAAAAGCCTAAACCTCTTATCTTCGCACACTTTCTCGCTAACCGTGTGAAAACCAGATTTTATTAATTCAATTGTGAATGGACTGTTATTCCGAATATTTCAAAATTGTTGCAGGAGCTCAAACAATTGATCAAAAAGAACCCGATGTCTGATCCTGAATCGTCGGACTCGGTGGAATCTTGGGACGAATGGAAGCTGGACTCTATCGAACAGATCACCGGTCTCAAGAAATCATGGTCAACTTTCTATTTTTCTAAATCTGAAATTTTCGATTTTTCAGCTGCAAGTCCCACGATGCTTGGACCATGCCGGGCACCGGGAAGAAAACTGTGACGAAAAGTGGACTGAAGCTGCAGGTCCAGGTGGATGGCAAACTCCGGACTCTCGAAGGGATTTGCATCAAGAATGGAGCCAACAATGGGGAGAAGCACGAGGAAACGTCTCCGGAAGACCTGGCCGCCGAGCTCAAGCTCCAAGCTCTTCAGGAGGAGAATCGAGCCCTGCTCGCTAACCTCACTGAGAGTTTCACCGAGAAAAAGACCAGCGGCCTGTCGGAGGAACAGAAAAATGAGCTCAAGAAATTGGTGGGTTGTAGGTGGATCTTGGCAAGAATTGGATACAGAGTTACACCTTTTATCCCCTAGTTGAGAGGAAATTCTTTGACTTCGGAAATCCTTAAGTTATTGACCTACAAAGATGCTGAAAATCAAAGCTTCAAAGTCAAAGAAAATCAAAAACAGGTTTAATGAACCACTTTTAGAATTGTAGCTCTTCTTTTTTGACATTGAGACTTCCAGGATTTCTATCCGCACACCAAAATGAAACGTTTTCAGAAAATAAATGGCCGTTAAGTAGAACGGCCTTTTTTGTAAGAAGCGCTCTCACGCGCCGTATGAGTCAACATAGTGCCGCGATTTCTCAACTTTAGAAAGCGTATTGTCTCCTTTTTTAGTCGTGTTTGATCTCTCTTTTTGACGGTTATGGCCAAAAATCTGCCTAGGAAATAGTCTAAATTCATATTATGAGTAGAATAGGATCACTAGAAGAGATTCTGAAACAGATTTTGAAATTAAGATCGGAAAATGCTTAATTTTGAGCCTAAGGATTGGAGGTGGAGGATTGGAAAGGCAGCCCTTGCGATAGAAACGATTCATTCACTTACTATTGAAAAAGTAATTTCTGCTTTTGGGCGTTTATGGCTTGGCAGGCAGGGGGCAGCCATCCTCCACCTCTGCGAAAGATTATTCATTTTCGAAGGTCTTTTAAAGACCTCCGTTTTTTTTTCACTGTGTATTTCAAGCATATATTTGAAATTAGCGAGAAAATCCACATTCAATGAAGTCGTTCTAGTTTTTTTTTATTAGCGAGCTCTTTTCCAGATGAAAACCCAGCACAACTACGTCTATCCTCCTCTGCCCAAGCCGGGCATTATTATGGTTCCCACCGGCGGCCTGGCGCGTTGTCGCTGCAAGAAAGACTGCAAGTTCGAGATCAACGAGGTAGCCAAAAAAAAAAATAGCCAATGAACATCTTGCCACGAAAAGCTTTCCCAGTTTCTTTAAAATCTCGGTTTTTGGCGTTTTATAAGTCTTACGAAACTAAAACAATACAAAAAAACGACTTTTCGCCTCTTTTCTTCCCTAAAATTAGCCCATGCGCATCGAAAAGCTATTTAGAATCGACTAAAATGATGATTTTCAGCCCGCCATGGCCTACTTTGAACGTTTCAACGAGCCTCGCCTTGCCGTCTGGGAGAAGACCAAGCAGAAAAGAAGCAAAAAGAATTGAATTACCCCCATTTCTGTTTTATTCACTTATTTCTGGTATTCCAATGACGGTTAATCTTCCTCCTGTTCTATCCATTATTAATTCATGCATGCAGCGTTATTTATGTTTGGATATTAAATGTATAACTTGGCCTTTGAAGGTTTGTAATTCAATTGTGTTTCCGTCTTTTTCATCGATGATAAAATTTTCGCTCAAAGTTGGTTTTTCAAATTGAAAGATATTCGATTCTTGTTTTTATTTTTGAAATTTTTATTTCGAGCCAAGGAAAAGGTCGTGCACCAGAAACATTGAACCTCACGCGCGTTTTTTCATATTTTTTTATTTTTGAAATTAATATTTTTTTATTTGAGGAGTGTTTGAGGATGAGCATATTAATAATTTTTAAAACGCGTCAGATTAAAGTTTCTTTTCGAAAAAAATTTCAAGATTCACTGTAATTTTTTTGAGGTGTTTCGGCTCCAAATAAATTTTTTTGCCGGAATTTAAGAAACTTTTTATGAAATACTTCGCCTTTTCTCTTGTAGGAACCGAGTATAATTTTTCAAAGCAAGATTTATTCTGAATTTCGATTTTTCTTGAAAAGAAATGGCTTGAAAGATTTGAAAAACGCCTATGAATCAAGCGAACTTTTAAAATGTCCTTGGGGCGGAACGACTTGAATTTGACTAATTTTAAGGAAATCGCCTCGTGAAACGTATTTTTATCCATGAAAAGGGTGGTAGAATTTATGTTGGATGATCAGGTATGACAGATGAAGCTTCAATAGCAATAACGATGCCGAATGTGGAGTACGATGACGAAGTTTCCAAAGCTGCAGAGTGTCTTTTTCGTTCGGAATGCGTTTCAACTTTGCTTGCCCCTACCATCAATTTGAAGGCTTCAAGGTTCGAGATATATCCTTGAAAAGAACTTTGATGCAGATTATTATACATTTTTGGTCGGTTTTAGCATCTTTCTTTCCGTTTTCACCAAGTTTTAGAGGTTGTCAATGCAAATATCAAAGAAAAATGTGGTAAAAATCACCCTCATGAGTGTTTCTATCCCTTTGAAAACTGAAGGAAGGGATAAGAGTTAAAATTTTGAGTTTTTTGCACCTATTTTTGAAAAACATTTTTTAAGATGTTTTTGATGATGGTAAAAGTTTGTTGAAGTCTCTTTTCAGTGAAACCTGCAATCTTGGAATCGATACAATTATTTCTCGAGGAGAATCTCTTGAACCAACGACGAGCCTCGTTCCTATCATCAATGACGATGGGAATATTGTCGGTTAGTTTTTTTTTTTCATCATCAGAAAAAAAACTTTGGTTTCAGAATTCGTTGAACAGTCGAGAGCGAGTGAAGAGTTTGGCTCGTCCAGTGTTTCCATGTCATTGAATAGGTGAGTTTTGCGATTTTTAATTTTTGTGGTCTTTTTGAGAGGGTTTTTTTGATCCTTTGTGCAGATTTTTCGACTTTCTTTTAACACGAAAAGGTCAAAAATCCAATGGTTACTGTAGCGAAGCTATAAGATTTCTTTAGAAGTGATTTTCATCTCTAAAAAATGATGATATTTGAGGGCCCCGTACAAGGACTCAATAATGAGAACAAGCGTGGCGCACAAGGTCCGCGGCTCTTCCAGCAATGTCCCTTTTTCTCCTGGTTTTTCTGCCACAATCTCTTCGGTCCTATGAATTTTTCAATATTTTAAGGGTTTGGAAAAGGAATCGATGATATTTTATCCGGCGCTGAAGTCCCCATCGACGATGAAAATGCCTCGAAATACAACGAAAAAGAACTGGAGTTCTTGGATTTTTCGACAAGTTTGTGGAGTTTTCGAAATTTTTTCTGAGTTGTTGAACAATCTAAATGCTTGATGAGACCTGTAAAAATGATCATCAAAGTTGTTTCCAAATTATTTTTTGAAGAGGATTTTTCGAAAAGCTACAAAGACATGAATTGATACTTCTTGTCCTATAAATGATATTTCTGATTTTTTTTTCTAGTTAGCATTTAATCTTCTCTTTTTATTTTTTTTAGTCAGGTCAAAGCTTTTTTCAGCCCTGCTGAATCAAGCGCCTGGATTGAAACCGGTCAACTTGTCCGAGAACGCTTCCGGAAACCAAAAAGCTCCCGAAAAAGAAGAAATTCCTTCAAAACCACCGCCGGTCATCGATCTGGATTCAACGAACATCTTCGATTTGCTCGACTTTGTCTCTTCTGGAGCACCGAATCTTCCCGCTTCCAAGAAATCCACCGATGAACAGAATAAAGATGAAAACGCAACAAAAATCGAGGAAATCCCTATTGTGAGACCCTCGCTTTCCTCGGCTTTAATGATTTTGTGTTTGTGAAGGATTCCGCCGAAGAGAAGGAACTTGAAGAATGCATTACGGAATCTCTGCCGCACGTGAAAGAAGACACGAGAAACTATGATCTGGAGGCGTCCACGTCAACGAATTCCACGAAAAAGTTCGCCTACGCCAATGAAATCAACACGCTCGAGTCTTATCCGGAGTATGAGAAGCTGTTGCCGAGAATGGCGCGAAAGGTAAAACTGCAAAAAAATGTAGGGGGAGAGTGATAATTTTGAAGTTTTCTGGGGGACAAGGCTTGTAAGCTACGACCATCGATTTCAGTGAAAAAAAGTTGAAAAAAATTATTTTTTTAGGCATTTTTCATTCTATAACCTTAAGTTCCGGTACTGAAAAAAATCTTAAAAAAATAGCCGGAATCTCCCAAATATTAATCAATTTTTTTATTTTGTGTTGAAGTTCTGAATGTGAACAAGAATTTTTTTAAAGCTAAAAATATGAGATTAGAAGAGATTAAAAATAGTATATTTTTGATATTTTTCTGTATTTTCCACTGTACCCTTCCTCATAAGCAAAATCGGAAAGGGTGTAAAAAAGCTCCATAAGAATGTTCTTCTTGCTGCCTTTTTGCCCCCTTTTTTCGGCCTTTATGCAGCATTTTTACTGCCTTTTTGAGCCTTTAAAATCTCAAAAAAAAATTGGAAGGCTCGATAAAGGGACTCTTTTTGCTACCTTTCTGCGACATTTCTGGAGCCTTTTTTGAGCCGCTCCCTTTTAGCGGCCATTATCCACCATTCCGACTTTGCCCGATTTGATTTCTAATTTTTTCTCTTCTGAAATTTGGCATTGAGCCTTCTTGAAATACACACTCGTTAAGAAAATTCCTAAGAATCCTGATGATTTATATAATTTTTAACATAAAACATAAACATAATTAATTTCAGTACCCATTCACGTTGGATCCGTTCCAACAGGCCTCGGTTCTGTGCATGGAACGAGGCGAATCCCTTTTCGTCGCCGCGCACACTTCTGCCGGAAAAACGGTCGTCGCCGAGTATGCCGTTGCCATGTGCAAAGTCCACAAGACACGGTTCGTCAAAAACATTGATTTGTAGGCAAAGAGAGTGATTTTATAAGCGAACGATTTATTCACCAGTGTGAGAGAAAAAATTTAAAAAAAGGGTGAAGAAAACTAGGACGACAGTTTTCAACAGATTCAAAAAATACAGGGAACATTGAAATGTCGAAATCTTTATTTTTAGAGCAATCTACACATCCCCCATCAAAGCGCTCTCCAACCAGAAGTTCCGAGACTTCAAGCTGGACTTTGAAGACGTTGGCCTCATCACCGGAGACATTCAGCTTCACCCCGAAGCTTTTCTGCCTGATCATGACCACCGAAATCCTTCGGTTCTCCGGCTCTCCGATCTTTTTGATAGCCTTTCGTGTAGATCGATGCTCTACAACGGATCCGAAGTGATTCGAGACCTCGAATGGGTCGTCTTCGACGAGGTCCACTACATCAACAACGAGGAGCGCGGTCATGTCTGGGAGGAGGTTGGAAAATTGAAAGAAATGAACAAAAGACTGCGAGAAGTTCCTGTAGCTATACATCGGCTAGATCCCACCCCAGCTTTTTGCGCGCGAAAAAAAATTATGAAACTGTACTGAAGTAGGCCGCACTTTTTGGGGGGTAGGCCGCAGTTTGAGGGGGGTAAGCCGCACCCCGGGGTGGGATCCAGCCGACGTATGCTACAAAGCTACAGGCTGTAGCTTTAGTTGTCATAATCAGTTACCGCTCAACTAGGTTTTCTAGGTGTTAATCATGCTCCCGTCGCACGTCAAAATCGTCATGTTGTCAGCAACTGTCCCCAACTGTGTCGAGTTCGCTGATTGGGTCGGGTTAGAAGAAATATGTAGCTTCTCCGAAGTCCATGCGTTGTTCAGAAGAATCAAGAACCGGCGAATAAATGTGATTTCAACGTATCGACGACCTGTCCCCCTGGAACACTTCCTCTATACCGGACAAGACGGCAAAACAAAGAAGGATCTTTTCAGGGTACTTGATTTCATGCTTGAAAAAAATGACATTCTAACTGAAATCAAGTTATCAAAATCAGGAAGTTTGCAACATTTTTTTATATTAAAGGCTATAAAGAATACATAATTCGACAAATCAGACTAAATTCTATACTAAAGAATAACTGGGAACGGCCTTGTTACAAAACAAATAAATGAGGTTTACTTCTGGCCGCAGATCTTTTTTTGTCCATGTCATCACATCTCCTTTATACGTGGGCAAGGAGTCGAAAATTACAGAGGAGACTCACAAAAAGTTTTCAAGAGTTAAGGATAAAATTACGTTTTAAGCTCAGCAAGGTAGTACTGACTTCAATTTTGAAAGAGTTGGTTGAAGGTATGGCGGCCTTTATCAAAGGTACCTACAATCTTTTTATCATTACTCTTTTTTTGCCCATTTTTTTCATATCGGTTTTCATCTTTTTTTGACTCTCTTTTCATTGATATCATCGCCTTTTGTTGTAGTTGTTTTCTTGTTGGCTTGAGGGATTTATGGGCCACAAGCCACATAGAATCCTAACTTTTTGAAAGCTCAGAATCAAACTCTTGAGAGCCTTCGAAGAGAAGTTTCAACATTAAAAATCACCGAAAAATTTCAGTCGATTTCCAATAAGAACTTTTCTCTTTGTTCAAATGTTTTTTCTAGCGGAGCTTAGGTTTGAAAAGCATCCCAAGGTTTTTTCTTCCAAATTTTTGGGTTTTCAAGATCATCGACAGCACTGGAACGTGGCTAACGAAAGGTTACAACGAGGCAGTCGAGGCAAAGGTACCTGAATTGAACAAGAAAAACAAGTGTAAGAATAAAATAATCAGGAAAAGCTGCATGCGAAGCAAGTTCATGCCCACCAGAACGACAGAAACCGTGGTGGAGGTGGCGGTCAAGGAAGAGGAGGGGCTCATCCTCCTACCAGAGGTTCTTTTTAAAATTTTGAAGCGTATTTGGAAGATTCTAACCCCTGTCTAAGTCTAATTTCAGGCGGGGCGAATGGACAGTTCCGCGGAGGAGCAAATACTGGAGGAGGCAAGAATTATCCTGGAAAAAATGATCGAAATATCTATTCGAACCTGATCAATCACATGAGAGAGTGTGATCAACTGCCGATGGTCGCCTTCGTTTTTTCACGGAAAAGGTATAGTTCGTTTTTCGCGCCTTGAAAGGGCGGGACTTCTCTGCGCCCTCCTTATCTCTCCACGTCCCTCTCATGTTTACGTGCTGTTTCCATGTTTCTCTGGCCTCGCCGGTGAGGGAATTGAGAGACGCAGACACGCGAAAAATGTTCAGTCGCGGCGGGCGGACTATACTATAAGTTCATGTAATGCCGATTCACGGCTAACCTGAGACGTTAAGGGGCGTGGCCTGTCTGTGCTCTCCATAAACCAGACACTGCCTCTTTTATGATCAAGTTAGGACCCTCTTTTTTTTCAAGCCAGCCGTGAATTGGCTTTAAATTGAGTTAGATGAATATTTTGAAGGAACTGAAGTCGAAGATATAGTTTTGAGACCCTTAAGCTGTCCCTTTGAGTTTTCTGAACTTTAGGCGGAGAGCCAGTCTTACGTTTTTGCCAAACTTTGAAGGCACGGTTTTTTTGTTGTATTTTTCTCCTCTTAGATGCGACGATAACGCACAGATCCTGCAAACGATGGATTTGACGACACAAGTCGAAAAATCACACGTACGGAAGTTCTTCCAACAGTGTGTTGAGCAGTTGAAAGGCAGCGATAAAATGTTGCCGCAGGTTATTTTTGACGGCATTTTTCAATTAGTGATGAAGATTATTAGGTGCTACAAATGCGGGAATTGTGTCTGCGCGGCTTCGCCGTTCATCACAGTGGAATCCTGCCGATCCTGAAGGAAGTCGTCGAGTTGCTCTTCCAGAAGGGATACGTCAAGGTTGGATTATTGTCCAGATGAGGCTGGGTTTGGAGTTTTCGTGAAGAGTTAGTCTAGAAGATAGTCGCTACGGATGAACTTTTCAAAATAAAAAATAGCGTTTTATATAGGTACATTTGCGCTCCATGGATTCAAAATTGTCAATTTCAAGCTTGAGAATTATTTCTTAGTTAAGCGAAAGTGAGAGCACGACTTTTTTTTTCGACGACGCTTACGCTTTTCTTCTATGTTCATGCCCCTTTTCCACTCTTCCATCCAAGTATTTTTGAAATAAAAATGGTACGAAACTGAAAAAATGTGATAGTTGTGCAATTTTTGTTCGTGAAGTAGATACATGTTTTTTTTGCGGCTTTTCTGAACCTGATTTGAAAAAATTCGAACTCTGATAATTGGTTCTGCGAAGCAAAAATATTATCTACGAACAGCCATTTACTCAATAAGGCTCTGGTTACTAGTTTTACCTGGTTTTTTTTGTGGCAGTAACGCACTTTCTATTTTTTTGGATAACCCTGGCCTAAATGTAACTTCTATCAAAGTCCTGATTAATTCTGTTTATGATTTGAGATCCTATTCGCGACGGAGACGTTCGCCATGGGCGTGAACATGCCGGCTAGATGCGTCGTATTCGACAGCATCGTCAAGCACGACGGAACCCAGAAGAGGATCCTCAACGCCGGAGAGTATATCCAGGTTTGAGGAAATGCTGCCAAAGTTCTATGTCGTTTTTGAGCAACTATGGGGATCATTTAAGAGTTCTGACTTTTTTTTCGAGTTTTAACAAAAAGAGCGAGAATTCTCACGCCGGTTATTTTTCTCCTGTAACAGCCTTGAAAAAGGCTGGGAATTAAATGGAAAAATATGAATATATAGAAACCAAGAGAAAACGCCGTGTCAATGCTGTATATACTGGTATTAACTTTTTAGGAAAAAAAATCTCTAGTATGAGCAATAATGAGAAAACGTGAGATGTTAGACTTTAAAAATTGAATTGATTCTCTTGCACCTTGTGACAAACTTTGGTTGATATTCGTTGATTTTTTGCCGAGATATGAACTTTCAAAGTTTTTTACCGTAATCCTTCGAGCTACCGTATCTCGAAAACTACTCTAGAGATGTTCAGTTGTTTTTCTAAAAAGTCCTAAAAATCGTGTTCCACAGCGTTTTTGATTTCGAGACCTATATCTCTAGTGTCTCTTGACTCGTTCAGATGGCAGGTCGAGCTGGCCGACGTGGCCTCGACCCAACCGGAACCGTCATAGTTCTGTGCAAAGACCCCGCCGTGCCTCAAGCCGCAGATCTGCAAGTTCTGATGAACGGCGCAGCTCTTCGACTTGAATCCAAGTTCCGCGTCACCTACTCCATGTTGCTGAACTTGCTCCGTGTTGAGCAACTCCGCATCGAAGATATGCTTCAGAGGTTCCAGGAACCTTGAAACGTATCATCCTTACAACCTTTTTCAGAAGTTACGCTGAAAGCGGCTCTCTCCGTGAAGCGCGCGAGAAGAGGAAGAACTTAGAGAAGGTTTTTCAGCGTCATTTTGGATTATTCCAGTACAAAAACTTGAATAGTATGACTTTTTGTTTCAAAAATCCACGATAGTTTTTTATAAGCAAGAACTGAAAAAGAAGAAAATAAGGAACGCGAAATACTCGAGAACTTCCCTGTTTTCAACTCGAGTGGGAAAAGCTTCCTCGTGTTCCGAGAGTTTTCAAAAATCTGAGCTGTCAAAACTTGAAACTTTTTTCGAGTGGAACATGCTATAGACGTGTCACGCGTATGGAAAAAAAAAGATAAATTCGATTTCAAGCGGGAACTCGAATTTTGTGCGATGCGCGAAAATGAAATTAGAGATTATTTGGATTTTTTTTCTGTGACTTGAAATTATGAGACTGGATCAACGTATCGCGGTTTAAGCTTCTACTTAAGCCCTACTAGGAGTGTTACCAAGCTTAAGATTTTCGTTGCGCGCAAGTCGCTCTTTGGTCGGACGCCCTTTTATGAGAACTTATAAGTTGAGACTTTCTGGGAAAGTTTTTAGTGGCCACTATAGAAGTCAAATTACTGGCCACTTAAAACGTTAAAAGTAGTGGCCACTATAAAGGTCTAAGTGCTACAACTAGACCACTAAAAATTTTAGTGACCTCTTTAGGGATCAATGGATCAACAACTGGTCCAATCTGTTTGTTTTAAAATTATCAGAGTTACTGGAAGGAATACTGGATGAAAGGAATACTATATGAAAAACTACTAGAGTGGCCACTAAGTAGAGAACCTCTGTAGTTGCCATTATAGAGGTGGGTTTAGTGGCCATTTTAGTGTCCTCTCCAAGTAGTTCTTGGCGAGCCTCTATAGTTGCCACTAAAAATTTTCCCAGTTACATGCTTATTTTCAAGTGGACCCTTTCGAAGATTTCTTTGAAACTTTCTTCAGTTTCTGCCTAATTTTTCTTGAATTCTCAATCGAAAAAGTGTTCCAGACTAGCTGGATTGAATCTAGAGGTTCAGCGAATCCTTCTTTTTCAGCTGGAGCAAGAACTCAGATCAATGCCGCCCATCGACTGTGCGACCTGCGAACCCACGTTGGCCAAGACCAGCTTCAGCACATTCGGCCTCCGAGTCTACCACGACGCCTTGTGCAGCTTCATCTACCGCGTCTCGGACATGTGGCCCAAAGTGTCTTGTTCGTCGTGTCTCTTGACTAGAAAAATCGGAAATTTTTCCAGCCGAACAATCGGTCAGCAAATTGCTCAACGTCGGACGTTTCCTCATCGTTAGCAGCGCTCAAAATTGCTTCCAGAACGATGTCGTTTTGCTCCTCAAAGTGATTCTTGATTCTTACCTATTTCGCCACGAATTGAAACTGTCTACCTTATCATATCTTCTTGCTGTTTTCCTTTTTTTCTTTTGAGTCAGGGAAAAGAGGACGCAGATGCTTCAGATTTTTAAAATTAAGGAGAATGTGGTATACCAAGAATTTATAAACTCCCGGGGAGCTTCTGATCGAGAATAGGATTGAAAGCAGTTTTTGCGCTGAGCTTGAATCGGTGCTCTAAAGCCTTATTAGGGAACTACTCGGACGAGTTTGGAGTTGTAACTTTGGTAGCCTGTAGAACTAAGCTAGAGTGCTTGGAATCAAGTGAAATTATCTGCTAAACCCCCATAGGCTTCTCAGAAAAAGCTATCCAGGTACGAGCCACTAGGCGACCTGATGCAATGATTAGAAGGCCAGTCTCATGAGTGACTTTTTTGAGTAGGTTCGACCCCTGTCGAGTGTAAATCTTTTTTGCATTTTTCTTAAAGACAAAAAAAATTTTTAAATGTTGTACCCTACCTCCGAAGCCTGGGAAAAAGAACGGCAGGTCAGCGCGCATCAGTTTAGAGAGCACGGTGAACTTGGAGAGGACAGAATCTCGCTCTCTACTTTCTATACTCTGTCTAAGGACCTGCCGATTGTTTTTTACATGCTCGCTTGTCTGCCACTTTTTTTCTGAGGCTGATTAGACTGAACCACGTTTCAGATGTATTTGAGCACGCATAACTTTTTTCACAGAAAATTTTAGTCGTTTTAAAGCACTTATTCGGAATCAGTCTGCAGAAATATGCGGCTGAAACTAACCTCTGGCTCGAAATCAGAAAAAAAAAGTCGTCTAGGAACTCTCCAGTGGATCTTCGAGGTCTTTGCTCATCATGGCCAGTTGTGACAGCCTTTCTTCCTCAGATGAGGCCCTGAAACAAGCTGACGCCTTCAGCCGCTTGAATGCCACAGTGAGATTTCTTTTGAAGTTGAAATATGAGTTGATGATCTCAGGAGAAGAGTTGGAACGAGGAGACGTGCCATTTGGAAGGTCTCGCCAAGTTCGGCATCAATGGAGCACGAGTTCCTTCTAGCGGAAGGTTGGGATCATTTTTGGAGCTTTAGATTTCAAATTCACACCAGCCATACCTTAGCACTAATATACAGCTGTAAATTATTTTTATACTATTATTTTACTGAGAATAGAACTGCATTAAACTTGTAGATAGTTAGTAGAAATGTTTAGTAGTGATTCTGAAGTAGAAAAATAATTTTATAGTCACTTTTTTTCATAGAAAACTGTTCCGAGTCTGCGAACTGTCCTACTCTTCCCTCGTCGCTATCGTCAAGAAATCGCTCAAGTCCGTCCAAGCCGTCGAAGTGATTGCCGAGTCAGATCGCCGGAAACTGCCGAGATTCCGGTGGAGCGCATTTTCAGCTTCAATTTAATCTTTGTTTTTAGTAATGAGCCGGTGTCGGATGGCGTGGTAAAGCTCATCAACCAGTTGGATGGCGTCGCCGAAAGCCTTTCCAAAGGCGAAGTCGAGGTTTTGACGAACCCTTTAACACACGTTCTCCTAGAAAAGCGCTGAACCATTGACACTAAAAATTCATTTTGCTTTTTTCGAGCTCATACTTTTATTGCAACAACTTTACAACAACAGGCGCTGGCATTCGTTTAAAAAAAGTTTCATTCGATTCGGACCACGGAGAAAAAAGTTACATTTTTTTATTTCGGCTACAAAAGGGGCGGAGCCTGTCAAAACCATTTTCTTAAACGAAAGCCAGTGCCAAAATTTTTTATACTAACTTTCTTTTTGAATATTTTTTTCAAACCGAAAAAAATTGACTTTCATTGAAAATCCTGCATTTTCAGTTTTTGTGGTTTTTAAGGAGGAAGAACCCCCCAATCCGTGTAATTTTATTTTTTTAAACGAAGCGTCATTCCTTTCTACTGAAAATAATAAAGTTTCCAATAGGAGCGAGATCAAAAAGTTCCGATTTTTTTAAATTAAATAACTGCTTCCACCGTGTCTGCCTTAGTGCCTACTTTAGTGTCCTCTCCAAGTAGTCCTTGAGGAACCTCTGAAGTGGACACTAGAGTTTTCCCCACTCATTTATCCTGTTGTCCTTCTGTCTCATTACAGTACCCATCCAGGTTTATTCGATGAACGAACTCGCCTCGATGTGCTCCCGAGTCGAGCTCGACACACCTCTGGTGGAAATAGCTTCTTTGGAATCAACGTTATCTGACCCTGCAGTATATCCCGCTCGTCATTGCACCAGATTCGACCAACATGTGTGTCGAAAATGAATTTTGAGAGAATATTCTGACCCTCAGATGATGCTCCAAAGAGAAAAGGTGCGGTACGAGCGACGGATCGAGACACTGAAGTATGAGCTCTCGTCGGACGCCTTGCTCCTCAGCGACGAGTATCAGAATAGGCTCAAGGTGAAAGGAAATATGGAGTTTTCGCCAGCAAGTTTCGAAATTTTAATGGTAGATGGATGTGAAGCCATATCGAAAAAAATATCTGGTTGAAACAGGAAGTTTAAAGATTTTTAAAAGTCGTAGTTCATTAACCGCTGACTTGAGGGGATGCTTAATAGAGTATTTATATGATACGAGAGACACTGTGCAAAAAGAGGAGGCTTAGGCGTACATGTAATGGTTTTGAGCTTAGTTAAAGACGAAATTTTGAAAGTCTGGTACATGGGCTTTTTTTTTGAAGTTTTTTTCTCCCCTATAATGAACCAAAGTCATGCTCCTGCGTCTTCAAAAGACATAATTAGCCTTAAAATATTATCAAGATCAAAATATCCCAGGTCCTGGAAGCCCTTGGCTATGTGGAAAACGAGAAGATGGTCAGCCTACGTGGACGGATCGCCTGTGAAATACATCACCAGGTGGCCTCGAATTCATGTACCTTTTCAAGTAATGATTGTTAGGAACTGCTTATAACCGAACTGATTCTCAACAATCGATTCGTGACGCGATCTTCGGCCGAAGTGGCCGCCATGCTCTCCGCCCTGACCTGCCAGTACAACTCGGGGAAAGAGATCCGATTCCCGCCGGAGACGATTTTCGCCGAAGTACGGAAGAGATTTTATCACGGCTTGAAACGTCTTAGTTGCTCCTATAATCAAGATTTTGAAGCCTCATGTTATCGTCTTTGGTTTCAATTAGCGAGCTGAAAATTTTGCGCGAAGAGTCATTTTTCTAGCTTTCTGGTTGGTTTTAAACCATTGAGCGTAAACCAGAGAAAGTCGGGCGCATGATTGGAAAAGATAGCTCTCGAGTTTATTCAAGAGCTGCAGCTTGATGTTTCAAGGCGTGAAGAATGGATTAATCAGGATTTTGAATTGGAACTTCTTTTTTTTTTTTTCGCCTTTGGCCTGAAACAGCGCGGAGAGCCATTTTTCTAGCCTTCTGGTCGGTTTCAAACCATTGAGCGTAAACCAGAGAAAGTCGGGCGCATGATGGGAAAAGATAGCTCTTGAGTTTATTCAAAAGTCGCAGCCTGAAGTTTCAAGGAGTGATGAATGGATTAATCAGGATTTTGAATTGGAACTTCTTATTTTATCGCCTTCGGCCTGAATCAGCGCGGAGAGCCATTTTTCTAGCCTTCTGCTCGCTTTTAAATCATTGAGCGTAAACCAGAGAAAGTCGGGCGCATGATTGGAAAAGATAGCTCTTGAGTTTATTTAAAAGCCGCAGCCTGAAGTTTCAAGTAGTGAAAATGGGATTTTAGAAGTTCAGTGAGAATCCAGTGTGTTTTTGTGTTCAGTTGCAAGACAACGTGACGGAAATCATGATGCGATTGGACCAAACCGCGTCGAGATTCAGCGCCCGAGCCGCCGAAGTCGGCTGTGAAGTGAGGATATCTCTTCTATTTTTTGTTAATTTTTGTAGTCTGATTTTTCCGAGAAGTGTAGTTTGTAGTTATCCAAGAAAAAAAGCAGGTAATTGTCTGCGACAAATTTTACATCTCGACTTTTTTCTTTAATCTAGTTTACTGCGAAGTCAAAAAAAATCGAACATTTGGATCCCTGAGTCTGTGACAAGTCATAGTAGAAAATTTGAGATTTCTCACTTATTTCTGGTTTTTCCCCTCGATTTCCGTTTTTGTAGTTTGATTTTTCCGAGAAGTACAATTCGGAGCAATGTTCTGAACCAAAAAAAAGTTCTAACAATATAAAGTCGCTCAAAAAGAGAAGACGATAGTAGTGACTCACGGTACTAACAATTTCGTTTCGAAAACAAATATGGGTCTTTTTTCTAGCTTTTTCACCCAGTAGCTCGTTTAAAAGGTCGAGTGGAGACCCAAAAATCGAGTAAATGAAGATTTTTTTCAAACTCTTGAATTCAGCTCCGTTTCGACCTGATGGAGGTCGTTTACCAATGGGCCAATGGAATGGTAAGAATCCCTGAGAATCTTGAAATGTTTAAGCCTAAATTCAGCCTTTTGCGGAAATCATGCAGCTGACAGACGCTCAAGAAGGCCTCATCGTCAAGTGCATTCAGAGGCTCGACGAAGTTTGCAAGGATGTCAGGTGAGCCGAAAAAAGAGAAATATTCCTCGACAAAAAAGCGGCATATTCAAGAAATGCGGCGCGAATCGTCGGCGACCCTGCCCTTTTGGAGAAAATGGAGGAAGTTAGTGCCTCGATCCGCCGAGACATTGTCTTCGCGGCCTCCCTGTACACGTCTGTTTGAACCCCTCAGATCTATCAGTTTTCCTTGTTACTTAACGTGTTAATTTATTCTGTTCCCTGTGCCTCAAAGTCGGTGTCCGATACCGGTTTCTCTCCTTGTTGATTCTAACTTGATAACCCTCGATTTCAATTGTTTGACACTCTGACATCACAAGATGGATTTATTGAACCTTCTAATAATATAGGTAAATGTGATAGGTAGATGGTAAAAGAATAAAGTTGGGCCGTTCAGTAGTAGCTCAAGTCCTGCGGGTAGCCAGCTGCAACTAATCCTTTTATGTATGAATTTAAATCGCGCCACGATTTGACTGTCAAATTTTAAAATTGATTCAAAGGGAAATCCCGAATTTCGGCTCACCGAATCTTCCGAAGTCGGTCGGGTCGCGCTTGTTGTTGCGTTGTCGGTAGAACTTCTGAAGGTAGGACGGGATGCGGTCGAGGCCGCCGAAGGCCGAACTGAAACTTGTCATTTCATCTGGACACTTTGTTAATAATTCAATAGGTTTTCTAGCTGGAGAATTTATTTGTAGGAGAAGAAAGAAGGCTGTTTTTCAGCTTGTATGAGTCATCGGCTTCAGGTCCTTCTATCACAAAAAAATAGAGGGTTTTTTTTGTTTTTAGTTGGACACAGTCAAAATTTAGTGATTTAAAAAAACTTTTTTTCCAAAATGGAAAGCTGTTTTTCATCTAGAATTTTTCAGACTTTCACCAACTCTGTGGACTTTAAGTGTTGAAAAACTAAGGTGAGATTAAAAATAAAACTCATTTTTTTCAACTTCAATTGAGTCCTGAACTTTATTTATCTTATCCAAAAGGACTTCTAGTACTTAAAATGATTTTAGGTAGTTATTAGGATCAATTTTTTATCGATTGAGTTTTGAACTTCAGATACTTCATTTAATAAAAAAAAGAGGAAAATTAAAAACTGCGTGGAAAACTGAGTTCATTTTCAAAAAGTGCTCCTACCAGGTTTGGAAAATGAATTCAGATAGAAAAAAATGTATTCAATTTTACTGTAAGGTCGGTTATATAAGCACTTTACTGGATTTGACGGTTTGAGGAAAAAAAAAGTTTTCGGTCATGTAGGACTTCCTAGACGTCCTATAGCTCCGTCACTCCATTTATAAAGTTCTAGATTTGAATCTTAAAAGTTACCCTCCCATCGCAGCTCGTTTTTCCTGTGCTTCGACTGTAGAGACGAACAAGGCTGCCGCCAGAACCACCAGCAAAGAAACGAAGAACCGCTGCATCGCTCTGTCAAAGTTGGCTCAAGGTCACCTTAACAGATTTATGAAGTTTAACGGAGGCTTAGGAGAGAAAATAGCTTGAAATCTGCAACAAACGAAAAGGGATAAAAAGAGCGAAAATTTGAGAAGGGTTATGTAATGGAATTCGTTTGGCACACAGTTTAGAGCTCTTCAAAATTTTTACTTTAGTCCAGTTGAAATATTGGAGCCCGGAAGACTTATTTCAGCTTGGAAGAAAACAAAAAGACTGCGAAAATTGATGTCAGGAAACTTTTCGAAGACTTCATTCAAGATATCACGATTTAAAAGTGGTAGCTTCGCAGAAAAGATTTCAAAATCAGGCGAAATGTATTTATAGGAGAAATGGAGGATTTTGATGCCCTTTTCTATGTGTAGCTTTATTCACTGGGAGGGAAGAAAAATAATTAATTTAGGCATAAAAAAGGTCCAACACATGCTTATGTGAACATGAATGTGGATAGAATCAAATCGGTGGGGTTTTCCGTTTTTTAAGGAAAATTTTTCTCTTTTTTTAGCCTTATGGATTTTCGGTCATGTCAGGTAGTCAATGAGAAAATTTGAGAAAGACGTAAAAAGTGAAATTTTTTTTGAGAAATAATCAAAATTCGACAATAGTTGATCCATATATGCAGTATTTTTGAAGGTCTCGCATGGAAGATCCTTTAATAAGCTTAGAAAATCTTTTTGAATAGACTAAAGGATAAGTCCTTTCCCCAAAAATCAAAAGCTAGAATGCACTTTTTTAGGAAAATAAGAAGCCGGCCCGATTCTTTAGTGAAATGAAAGAAGGACTGCAAAGAAATAGGCGGATCCTTTTGTGGGCGGATTTCTCTTTTTTTCGGCCGAGAGCATCGGAGCTCATTCATAAATCCCAGAAGAAATTGGCTCGTTGTTCTAATCTGTTCCTATGAGAAGAAAAAGACAATCAAAAGTCTGTCTGGCTAATTAGGACTTGATTTAGTACATGAAATATTGGGAGAAAGCTTATTTTCCATTTATTTTCGAGAGGAAGTTCAAAAATTGTCGTATGAAGATGCGAAATTAAATAATTTTTTTAAAGAGTTAGGCTTATAAACGTGAAAAAAAGCTTTCTTTTTTTTAAAAGAAACCAGATTGAGTTTTTTTCAGCATAAGCTAGATAACAATTTTTGCCTTCCGCAGTTTTTTTTTTCGTCCAAAATTTTGCCTTCCAAAAGACAATAGAAAATAGGGCTAGGTTCATTTTAAAAAGCCTGATTTTCAAAAAAAGGCTCATTTCCATATTTCCACAGCTCGCCCTGAGGCATTGTGTTTCGAGTATGAAAAAGAAAAGAAGACATTTTTTTTTCGGGCGACGGAACTCATGAATGGGTAACGTTTTTTTTTGCAAACAAAGGCCGTTCATATGAACCCAGAAACCAATTTTGAGTTTTTTCGAGAAAAATCCCATTCCTTTTCATTGTTTTGAAAGCGAAGAAAAGAGATTTTGAAATACCTAGAAAACGACATCTTGGCTTATAGTATATGAGAAAAAATGAAAGGATGCAGAAATTTCATCATCCGTCTGGCCATTTTATGACTTTTCCAGCAGAATTTGAGGATTTCGCGTACTGAAAGCATTGAGGATTAAATTTTTGATTTCATTTTCGAGACGAAAAAGTCGTTTTTCAAAGGGTATTTGATATAATTAACTATTAAAATCAGGACTAACAGAGCTTGAATTGATGGAAATTTGATCACACTTTTCAAATATTTATAACTTTCTTTGTCCCGCACCAAATCTGATGGAAATGGTATCATTCGAAAGATGAATATGTAAGCTTTTGGATAGTACCCAATATGGGATAGTATGATTCACGGGCAAAGTCCAAAAGGTCTCAAAAAGAACTTTTTGGAAGAGAAGGCCTCGAAATCGCCTTTTTTCTAGACCTTTTTTTGAAAAGGACCTTTTAAGAAGGTGTAATGACGGAAAAAAGGTGAAAAAGGAGATTCCGAGGGACTTCTGACACCTTTTAGGAGCTTCAGGCTCTCCTTTTCAAGACCTCTTCGAGACCTTTTGGACTTTGGTGGAAAACATAAATTCTCTGATTTTTTTTTTCGCCTTCGGAGCCTTGAGGATTTGCCAATTAGAGTCTAAGCTTTTGATGCCCTTTTTTACGCGAAGCAATTTCCGAAAAGAAGAGAAAACAATCAAATTAGCCATAAAACAAGATCCCACACAGGCTTCTGTATGCAAATAGGAAGGCAATTAGGTGAACAATCGGCTAATGAGATTTCTTCTTCTTCGGAGAGATGCTCCTTCCTGTCTCATCCGCTCACATTTTTTCCGTCTTTTTTTTTCTGCCCAGAGACGTTGTTCTTTGCCTTGTTTTGTGTGCAATCGGAAAAATCCGGGGAATGTGACATTTGCACGCTTCTACCGGTTAGGCAGCTCTTCGAAAAGGCTTCGGGAAAATTTCCACGAAGAATAATTGATGTTCGTGTTTTGGAAAAAAAAAATTC
Source organism: Caenorhabditis auriculariae (assembly GCA_904845305.1). Lineage (NCBI taxonomy): Eukaryota > Metazoa > Nematoda > Chromadorea > Rhabditida > Rhabditidae > Caenorhabditis > Caenorhabditis auriculariae. The sequence continues at coordinate 99,554 of CAJGYM010000114.1, forward strand.
ACGCTATAGAGGCTTAGGGGGGGCAGCTGAGCTTACACCGAGGTATGGAAGTAAACTTTCGGTAGAGGATTTTCTGGGAAAGGAACTTTTTTTTCGAGGAAAGTGGTGTTAAAAATATTCTTCGATCTCCAGATCATTTTTTTCAACAAGAGTCGAAAATCTGAATTTTCAAAATCAACTTCAAATTTCCGGATAACCCTTGGAATGGTTAAAACGAGATGACTTGTGCATCCGACCTAAAACTACTCGCGCGGGACGTAGGAAAATCTTGAAACGAATGTTCGAGCCATTCCAAGTGCGACCCCTTCAAATCCTTAACAAGATTAACTTCAAAGTTTTCCATCTATTATTTTTTATAAATAATATTCTTTGATCTCGATCATTTTTTTCAAGAAGACTTCAAATTTCCGGGTCGCACTTGGAATGGCTTCAAAGTGCATCCGACCCAGAACGACTTGCGCACTTGGACACGAAAAAAACTTTAAACGAATTCTCGAGCCATTCCAAGTGCGACCACGCCTTTCAAAGCCTCAATAAGACTATCTTCAAATTTATCCATATGTTCTTTTTATAAATAGCATATCTCAAGTTCAGAAAATAAGTAATTCCACGCATTTTTTTATTAATTTCAAGAAAAATCTAACCAAATCTAATCTCAACTGAAATCTCTGGTTTTTTTCATTTTTCAGGCTTCAAAATGGAGTACTCAATGAACCAATTTTCTAAGGAAATCGGCCATCATTCTCAAAAACCATTCCCAAGGTCGTGATTAGATGACAGCCGTCCTTTCAAGACATATGTCATTATTTTTACGAGCAAAGTGCACCTCCTTTAATTCTAATGGAAAAAAAGCAGGGACTTTTATAAAAATAACTTTATAACAAAATACAAGAGTTGAATGTACAAATAAAATACTTTCGATAAGTGAAGATACTTCGAATTTTCCAGTAAGTCGGGGTAGCCCTTATTTTAGAATTTGAGGGAAAAGAAAATCGAATAAATTGTCATGGAGAATATGGCGAACGAGAAAAAAATGTGCATTATTTTTGGAGCCTTTCGAAATCGGCTCACAGACTTCCTTATTTGGATGGATTAATGGACCAGAAGAAGCTTAAAAATATGAAGAATAGAAAAAAAAGGGGGCTCAATGTTTCTCGCCGCGCTTCTTCTGCCAATCGGAGAGACCTTTGCCGGAAAGGGCCCGACGGAAGTGGTTGGCGATGGACAGAGAAGTGTCTGCAATTTACAGATTTCATAACAAAAAGGGCATTCTTTGATTTTTTTTCAAATTAGAGAGAGTATTTTTTTCTTCTAGGATTGACATTTACGCCATAATTCTGGCCTGTTTGCGTCTCTTTCCCCTCACTTGTTGCAGAAATTTTGAATACAAGGAAAAAAGGCCAGAGAAGTCGGACTATTACAGGACGTGGAAAAATTGGTGGAAGACGAGTTTTTTTTTGTTTGTTAGAGCTTTTCCAAGGGATGATTCGTTTTTTAAAATTTTGTCATCCAAAATAGTCCAGAAGGTCATATTCAAGCTCCTACTTTTCGCATAAATCTCAATAAAGGAATGAAAGTTTCAGAGAATTCAGCATTCCTACCTTTTTTCGAAGCCTTCATGAATGAATGAAATTTTTATTTCGCTCACAGACAGATCTGTGGCGTGGAGGAAGAGAACCATGAAAGTTATATTTGTACCTTATAATATACCTTATAATAAGAAAACAGTACCTGAACAGGTATTATTAACGATGATAGGTGTTTGGGGAGACGTAGCCGGCTGAACGGTAACCGTAGTCGAAGAACAAGGCGTCGTCTGCAGCGAGGAGACCGACGTGTGCACGTTGAACGACGTCCGACGTCGCAATGGAGAGCTTCTCGCCTGAAATTCCTCTTCATCCAGAAATCCCCTTCTTTGCCTCACCTTTTCGTCTTCGGTTTTCGCTCGCCTAGGCCATTTCCCACTGAGCGACCTTCTGAAGTGCTCCTCGACGTTCGTCGTCGATGACGTCGTCGAAGGCGTCGAACCTCCAGAATAACTCGAAGCAGAGGACATTGACCGACGGACCGTCGTGTGGGATTCTGGAATTTTGAGCTCTTTGTAAGCTTGGCTTGTCTGGAGGTATTGTTACTGGGGTGTCAGATTTTTACCGAACAGATTTTAGATGAATACATGCGTAAGTCGTATTGAGGTCGGGCGCAGCGTTATTTATCACAACCGTGTTGAATCATGGGTATCAATAGTAAGCCCAAAAAGAAAATAACTCACTTGGCGCAGCTCCATCGATGATCACAGAAGGTCGGGAGCATGACGGTGAGGCCAACGACGGGTGCTTCAATGACAGATCCAGTGGCTGAAATCCATTGAAACTTATTCGTTCCGACCATTTGAAAGCTCACCAGATCCTCCTCCTCGTCGCTGTCGTTGCCGAAACTGTTCCGCTGCTGCTCATCAACAAGCTCAGAAGCCCAGAAGTTCTGCGGCGACTTCAGGTTGGTAGGCGTCGGCGGCGATGGCTCCTCGTCCTTGTCGACCAGCGAGACCTCCTTAGTGGAGTCCGACAGGCCGACGACGTCAATGTCTGGCTCGACGACCTGCTGCGGAACCATATTGTGGAGCAGCAGCAGCTGGGCGGCCGAATGAGCGTGATGCGCCGGTGGAGTGTAAGTCGTCGGGAAGAACTGAAGAGGTGCCATCCAATCTGAAGCCGAAGTTCTTCCTTATTACAGGTGGTCAGGGGTACCAGGTATGGCGTGGGCGAAGGACGTCGACGGCGCCGTCTGTAGAGCCACAAAGCTGGAGATCGACGACGGCAACATCCGCGACATCGGCGAGTCACCCGGACGCGGCATTTCGACGCTGCAAGTAGTTCGTTTTTTTTTGATTGTTATACAGTATCCACTTCATAGTGTTCTTGAGAGAAATTCTTCATAGGAACTTATGACCGCATTTGGAATGGCTCAAAGCGTGAAATCAGTTCTACAGGCGAGTCTTAACGCTCCATCGATTTTTAGCATTTGAGCGAAAGTCGTTTTAAGTCGGACGAACTTAATAATGGCCTGAAGCGATAAATTCCAAGTGTGACCATGATTTTTAAGCTATAAAATTGTAGAAAATGACGGGAAAGATTGGAAGTGATAATAGGAAAATTTGAAGTTACTACTTAAGAAGTGAGAACATGTTTTAGTTCGAGTCTTAAGTGACCACTTTAGATGGTTCTTCCTCATTTTCTGATAGTTAGAGGTGCATTATTAACAAGAAGAACTCTGAAAGTACCATTTTTTTAATTTGTGTATATTTTCCGTTCTTCGAATCAACTTTAAAAAATCGACAAAAATAGCTCAAATTTAAGCCAGAAGCCAGTTATTTAATCAGTTGTAAGGATTAATATTTGCCAGAAAATGTTTAATCTCAAAAACTAGAAGAGGGATTTTATATTTTCGGGACTTTTCCAAAATATTTTGTCCTCTTTTTAATCTTTAAAACAATCAAGAAGTTTTTTTTTCCAGTTTCAAAACTTTCAATTTTCATCAGAAAACGCGTTTTGTTTGCCCTCTTTGCCGGTTCGAATCGATGGAAATTTTTTTTTTCTTAAAGCGAGAGAAAGGTTTAAAAGTTATTGAAGAGAAGAAGAGGAATAAATAAGGTATAGGTGAACGAAAAAAAGAGTAGAAAAGTCACGACCCATTTAACTTTTCTCTTTCACTCTCTTGATTTGAAAGCTTCGAAATTGCAGGTTTTTCAGTGATTTGTAGGTGGAAGAAAGGTTCAGACAAAGTAGGAAAGGCCATTTTCAATATATATAATAGAATTGAGCCGAGAAAAAAACGGAAAAAAAGGCTCTACAAGTACCCCATGTAGGGATCGCAAATTTGAAAGTTCGAAAAATTTTTTTGTTTTTTTCGGATAGTTTCCGAACTTTTTGTTTGTAAAAAGGCCTTTTATCCAAATAATCAAATCATAAAAAAACTCTCTGGAAATTTTAAAGGCCCAAAAAAACTGATTTTTTTAGCAGCTCTTTTTCGCTGCGAGAACTTTTTTTAACTTTTTTTCCATGATTTTTTTCAAAAAAATTGAGCTAATGTGGATATTTTTCCTCCAAAAATTAGTCCATTAAAATTCAAATCAACCTTTTTTTATTAAACATTGCCTCAAGTTGACTTCGTCTTCTTTTTCGTGACAGCCCTTTTTCGCTGCGAGACCATTTTTAAACTTTGTCCATGATTTTTTTCAAAAAAATTGAGCTTATTTGAATAGAGATAAATCTCCAAAGGTAGTCCATTGAAGTCCAGATCTACCTTTTCCATTAAATATTGCCTCAAGTTGGCTTTTTCTTCTTTATCATGACAGCTCTATCTCCCTAAGTTTTGGAAAATTGAAAAAAAAGGACTATAAAACGGGAAAAGTTGTGGAAATGGCAAAAAAGACAGCAAGAGAGACAGAGAGACAGATCTGTGTGGGGGGCAAAAAGGAGGACGCGCGTCGAGAATACCGCGAATTCCGATAACACAATACAAACTTGGGGTCTCCGCCGTCGTCTGCCTGTGTATGTGCAGGCCAGGTCCGACTGTTGACTCACAACCCGGCGGCAATTCGTCTCTTTACTCGACTCTGCGGCTTCTCCTCAACTCTTTCAATGAGAGAGATGGAGAAGAAGAGAAGAAGAAGTTACAGGAGTACACAGAGGAAAGGTGAAGTGGCTCCCAAAAAAAGGGTTTGCACGTTTGAACTGTGGTGGATGCCTCTGAGCTTGAAGGTACGATCTGACTCGACAAGGAAGGTGAGGAGGGTTTGGAAGTTTCTATAGATCTGCCCAAACAATCTTTGATCGACTAGGAATCGATCCCCCATAATCGCTATCTGCGCAAACGTTTCGTTTTGGAAATATGATTTTTTTTAATTTTTGTCCTTAAACACGTGACGCCGTTTGGAAGAAATCTATGCGCGCAATCAGCCATCGCTTGCAAGTTAGGAGCCTGGCGCAATGGCTAGCGCGGTAGCCTGCGGATCATAGGATGAGTGTTCGAGTCATTTTGCCGAAAATTTTTTTGCCATAATTTTTTTTCAAGAATTCTGATGAGAATGTTGAAATTTTATGAGTATAATCGTTCCAAAACCGTTCGATGGTGTTAGGAAACTCACACGGCGAAGACTGAACAGATTGGAAATCGACTCATCACAATATAACTCTGACCATCAAGCTTTTCTCATTATTGTTGAATTTTAAGTCCTAACCACTTTCTGCGGTGCGTCGTAGCGCAACAGGTTGTATGCCTGTCTACGGCTCAAAGGGTCTCAAGTTCGATCCCCACCGCGACCCAACTCAGGGGTTCAAGAGATGTTGGTAGTTCCAAACCAGGTCTTTATAATCATCAGTCGTCACACAAAAAAGATATTTCATTGGAGGAAGTCCACTGATTATCATTGATATCAGAATAGAGAGGACCTTGTCTAATAGACTTGGGGCACCGACACCACTTCAGCGATTCAAAGGCTCAAGAAAAAGGTGTAGAAGATTTCAACTTTTTCTAGATGTAATTTTGTAAGCACGCCGTGAGCAGTATCTCTTCTCTAGGAAGTTTTTTTAAAGCAACCGTCTCTGATAGGTTTAAAGGTATCAGCTGGGATCTTCAAAGGAAAGAAAAGAAAGCGCAGAAATGAGACTTTTTCAATCCTTGGCGAATGAGGTATATGAAAAGGAAGGAAAATCAACGAATATGAAAAATGGTTTTCGATTGAATCTACTAGAACCACTAGAAGGATAATTCAGATTCGTCATGGTCTTTTCAAAATCAAAAAGCTCTTTCATAAAACAAATTTTTGAATCGAACTCAAATTTCCTAGTTTGACGTTCGATTTGCCTCCGTGATTTTCACCAAAACTTGTGTGCTTTGGTTTGTTGAGCAGAGAAGAAAAAATACATGGAAATGACGAGAAATGAGTACACAAACGAGGAAAAAGCTCGGCAGGGAAGACAAATACGGTCCTTGCGAAAAAAGTCTGGGTGGTAGCGGAAGAGCACAAATCATAGTGATTCTAAATTGGATAACTTTATTCATTTCTGAGGACTTTTTCAAGTTTTCACGTCTTTAAAGGAGCCTTTGAACTTCTAGTTCGCCAAATATGGTTCCCGGTTCAACCTGAACACGGTTTCCCCCTTCTAGGTGATGATAAACATGTCTAAACAAAGCAAAAACATCAGTAACGATAGTGAGATCGCTTGAAAGAGTGATTCTAGCGAGAGCGAAGCAGGAAATCGACCAAGTCGGTTTGCAAAAGGAGAAGGCCTCCGTCAGTGATAAGCTGTCCTTCTTCTTCTCTCTGAGAACGGCAGAGACAGTCGGGCGCCGTGCGGAGGAAACAGGGGAAAAGAAGAAGAAGAAGATGTCGCGAAACATTTTTCGCATTGGGGAGATGGAAAAATAGCGCCGCGGCACGACGAGGGCGCCCGACGAAGAAGAAACAGATAGGACAGGTTCGGAAACGCTCGGAATGCCTCGAACGATCGGCGGTGGTCATCTACCGGCTCGGCTTGTTCAGGAATAATCAGAGTAGTTGGAATGTTAGAGCTCAAGCAAATTCGGGGCCGGTGTTGGGAAGGTGTATGGAAGCTAGAAGTTCTTAAGAAAGCATTTGGAAGGTGAAAATAGAAAATGCCTGCCAGAGTCCTGCTGAAAGCTTCTGAAGGTCGTTTTTGCGTAGGGTTTTGAATTTTCTATAAATTTGCTGAAACAATCTTTGGTGGACTGGGAATCGATCTCTCATAGTCGCTATCTGCGCAAACTTTTCGTTTTGGAGATATGATTTTTTAACGTTTTCATCTTTAAACACGTGATACCATTTGGAAGGAATGTGTCCGCAGCACAAGTCATTGACGCTAGGAGCGTGGTTCAGTGGCTAGCGCAGTAGCCTGCGAATGATGAAGGTTCGAATCTTTTTGCGGCTATCCTTTTTTGCCATTTTTTTTTTGACAGATTATAATGAACATGTCGAAATTTCATAATTAAAAACGTTCCAAAACCGTTCGATGGCCATTTTCCTCCAAAAAGGACTTTTTTAACAAAATTTTTTTTAATTTCTTGAAGTTGCGTTCACATCATCAAAAAATATTTTTTCTTCAAATTCATCTGTTCAAAAAAACGTTTGGGACTACGAAAATTTGGAAAACATCACTTGTATAGAAATGAAAAAGGAAAAATTTGAAGAAAAATTTTTTTCCAATAAAAGCTCGATTGGCAGGCTTTTTTTCTAGGTAGAAGGTGTTGGGAAACACTGTGGAAGGTCACTTTCTGGAAAGCTTCCAAAAGGAACCGAAAGCAGAAGCTCCTAACTTCTACATTAAATAAGGCTATGAAGATTGGAAGTTCATGACAGAAAAAAAAGAAAAAAAGTTGAATGATTCAGAAATACCAAAAATTGAGTCTTCAGACCATCTCCTGTTGAAAAACCATCCATTGACTATAAAAGGTCAGCATAGTCTATCCATTTCCAGCCTTAGAGGGATAGTGAAAGAACATCAGTTTCAAGAAATCTTCAAAAAACGAACCAGTCCGCAAGACAAGCCGGCACAGTGAAGACGTTGCAGAGAAGCATTTTGGAATCGAAAGTCGGGATGTAATGGCAGAAAAAAAATCCGAGTGGCCTCTCCGAAGGGGCAGGCGCTCCTTCCGAGCATTCCACGCATTCCTCCCCCTACTACTCCTCAACTGTTTTTTTCTCCCCATTCTGTTCTCTCAGATCGCTTTCTCTACTGCACGCCTGTTCGCATTCCTCTCCGATCGCTTAAGAAACCACTGGATGGAAAAAATGGACATTCCCCAGACAGCTGTCGCCATCAACCATGAGCGATGAACCTCCCTCCGAAAAAATGCTCTTTTGTGTAATGTTCGGGCCCATTTTTCACGGCCCCTATCCATTAGAAAAGTATCAAAATAGTTTCGGCCCACGGAACGGCTTTGCAGAAGGGGATCAAAAATCTGATATTGAGCGCTTTTCTGTTGGATTTTTCAATAGAAGTCTGCAAATTTCTCTGAAAGCCCTCTATTTTTCGATTCTATCAGAATATGGTTGAATTTGGTAACCTTATTTGGAAAGTCTGAAAAGCTAACGGATTAATAAAAAATCTGCAACAAATCCATCACTTTTTCGATCTGCGAAACTTGCAAAAGGATAAAAAAAATCGTATTTATTTCAATAAAAAAATTCTTAATCTGTAAAATAATTTGTGGACTTGAAATTCGAACCAAGTGACAAAAATTCAAATATTTATAACTTTTTGGTATCGAAATTCAGCCTGAAATTCAAATATTTTTGACTCGAAAAAAAGACAGTATTTGCAATAGCTATCTGATCAAACTATCTAATCCGATTTAAAATGGTCGTTTTTTTCTAAATTTAAGTGAGCCAACAAAAACGGCTGGAAAAAGTTGGTCCGTTTGGTCACTTTTTACAATGCATATTTTTTTCAAGTTTACAAAATTTGAAAAAGTTTTTTTGGCGTTTTTTTCAAAGAGCCTTTTACATTAAATTCATTGAAATAAACACAAAATATCCTATTTTGAGCCGAGAATAATCCTTTTTTCGAAACCTGATTGAGAATTCTACGCTTAAACGATTTAACTGAAAAAAAACTTTGACATTTTTAAAAATGGCCACTTTGGAAAAAAAAGACCGAATTTTCAAGCATATCAATACCACCAATTGTTGTTTCGAAATCAACCAATTTACATAATTACATTTACTCCCGAAATTCTTCAAATTGTTAACCCACTCAGACAAATGCCTCGGTCTCTGCATGTTTGACTCGGACTCGTCATTTAATTTGGTCTTCATTTGCGGGTTTTTATCTTAAGGTGATTTTTCCAGGCGCGCTGCCTCTGTCCACCAAAAGCGCGCGCCCGACTCGCCGTGACTTTCGCGTCCTATCATCCTACATCGGTGCGGTTTGGTTAGAAAAGCTCTACTTGCCCCTATGTCTCGTTTTTTTGATAGGAAAGAAAGGGAGCTTTTTGTGAAAAATGAAAGAAATATTTCGAATAAAGCAGAGAATTTTTTCTAAAAACTCTCGCGGAATTTTTTTCTCGAATGGAAACAAAGTATAAAGAAAAATTATTTTTTTCTTAATGACGTCCTGATGGAACAAAGTTTCTTCGACTGGTTCCCAAAACCACGAAAACAACCAACAGCAGCTGTCAAGTGTTTTTTGTTACCCGGCAAACTTGCAAGTTTCTTAATTTCTCCACTTTTCCTCAACAAAGTTTATCTCCTCTCATAGAAAGCTAAACTCTGGTCAAAATGATAGTTAGAAAAAAAAAATCAGATAAGCTCAAAAAAAATGATTGAGAAGTTTCGAGTTTTCCAAGTTGACTCTGTTTCTAATTAGAAACAAAAAAAACGGAGATTTCTAAATTTTCGAAGATTCTTGAACCTTGCAGGACTGAAATCCCGCACTCCGATTTTCAAAACTGTTTAAATTAGGAAAAAAATAATCAAAATAGTACAAAGTTGTTACAAAAATTGAGTCGATCATCTCAAAAATATTGGGAAAAAGTGGCCACTATAGAGGCTCGCCAAGGACTACTTAGAGAAGACACTAAAGTGGCCACTAAACCCACCTCTATAGTGGCAAATATTCTTAGTTTTAGTGCCCGCTATAGAGGTTCTCTATTCAGTGGCCACTTCAGTCGTTTTTTATCTAGTATTCCTTCCAGTAACTGTGATAATTTTAAAACAAACAGATTGGACCAGTTATGTTGATCCATTGACCCCTAAAGTGACCACTAGTGGTCTAGTAGTAGCACTTAGATCTCTATAGTGGCCACTAATCTTTAACCCCTTAAGTGGCCACTAATTTGACTACTATAGTGGCCACTAAATTTTAACCCCTCAAGTGGCCACTAATTTGACTACTATAGACTATAGTGGACACTAAAAACTTTCACAGTACAACCAATTTTTTTTAAACAAGCAAGGTTTTACTTAAATACGAGCTTATTAAGCTCAGTCAAAGCCTGGATTTTTCAAATTATAAGTTGTGGTGTAACTCGAATCAGTGAAAAAGACATTCATTCCAAGAAAATAATGAAAAAATGGCAAAAAAACATGATCAGTTGGCTTGGACGACGTCTTCGAGAAGCGGCGGCCTCTGGTCGAACCTCTCGATAAAGTATTCCATGATAATATAGTAGGTGAGCTGGACGAACAGGTTGCCACTGTAGGTGCAGAGAAGAGCCAAGCCGAGCAGACCCATCGTTGGATAATTATCGATTGAACTTCTCAGCGGAAGTCGGAATCGAGGTCGTCGTCGGACAGTAGCCAAGTGAGGAGGGTGCCAGAGATGCAAAGTAACACTGGACGTGTTTTTGGGGTTTTCCCAGAAAAGGGACACAGATGCAACTGATGGTTCGGTTTCGTTTCAGAACGTTTTTTTTGGGGTAAGACAGGTTTTCCATAGGTTATAGCTTCAAGGTTTTCGAAAAAATACAAGCTTTAATAGAAGAATTAAAAGGAGAAGAATTAATAGAAGAATTAAAAAGAAAAGTCCCGTACCGAAGAGTTTTGACGCCTCTGAAGGCCCAGAATTAATGAATTAAAATCTTTATTTTAAACAAGGAGGTGAAGATACAGTCTGAGAAGTAGATCCGTAAGGTTAAGCCAGTCCATAAAGTCTAGAATAGTAGTCCGATCATGCAAAATTTGAAAAATCTACTCCTCCAAAGCCACTGAGTCCATTACAAGGAAGGTAATTTTTCTTTGCGGTCGGGAATGAAAATTGAAAATTGGTTAGAACTCTCCTTGAAGTACCAAACAAAGTATTCGGGAAGTCTCAACCTGCACAACTTTTTAGTTTTTGAGAGAGGACACTCAAAGTCAAAAAAAACCCTTACAGGAAGGCAGTTTTACTTTTCGGTCGGGAATTTCTTGAAAACAAGCCAGAAAAATCATTGTTTAACCAGACAAAGATCCTGGAAGTCTCAACCTGCAAAACTTTCTACTTTACGAGAAATACCGGCCTAAATTAGTCTATTTTAATGGATTTTGAGGGATTCCTTTTTGAGGGGAGGCGTCTTTTCTCGAAAGTTAAGAAGTTGTGCAGGTTGAAACTTTCAGAATCGTCTTCTGGTACATCAAGGAACATTTTGACAAAATTTCAAAAAGTTCCCAATCACAAAGTAAAATGCCTTGTAAGGATTTTGGCGACTTTGAGGGCCGAGTGAGCGTTTTTAAAAAGTAAACTTTTTTTTAATTTCCAACAAAGAAGCGAAGAAATACTCCAGAATGTTAAGCCATTCCAAAAAGTTAAGAACACCAGTCAATTTATCCAAACATATATATATATATACTCTTCCACAGCCAAAGAGTCCCTTAGTATCTCACTTTTCAAAAAGAGACCTTTTTTTACTAGGGATTTTTCTAACTTGATTTTTTCCAACTTTTAAGGTCCATGGTCTCTTCAAAACGCTCTCTGACAACATTAAAGATTTTCCCGTACAGAAAAAAAATCCAACGAACTAACCTGGCATCGATACTGCCGAAGGAGCTCTCCATGGAAGTCTCGACGGAAGTCTCGCTGTTGTCCGTGAGAGACGAGTTGTGCAGCCATCGGTACATCTGCAGGTGCCGATGGTCGAACTGGCTCAGTTCTGGTCCTTTTCCGTCCATCTTTCTTGATTTTTCTTCTGGAACTCCCTGAAAATTCAATAATTCTTCCTTTTTGCCCACATTATGTGTTCTTTAGCTTCAACTTCGTAAAGGGGTTTGAACAATTGTTTGAAACAGGGTCTCAAAAAAGTCTTAAAAAGAAAAGTCTAAAGCTCGAGTTCCAAAAAAATGTCAAAAGTCTCTCAGAATCTCCTTTCTTTCCGCCTCCTTCAGTTTTACCCCCTTGAAAGGTCCTTTGAGGCTTTTTGAGACTTTTTGGAACTTGCCCGTGAAGGATTTATAGCATTTTTGATCACCCACAAAATGATTATTTTTATTTATTTTAAGGCAAATCATTGATTTTTTCGTCTTTGAAAGGCTATAACTTTTTTCAAACAGCTCCTAGACATTTTTCAATCCCAAATTCAGAATCAGCTCAGAAACTTTATCTAGGGGTAAATTATTCATTCAGAAGTCTTCACTCGTTTATGAAATTATTATGATAGTTCTGAAAATGTATTACAAAAAGGGAAAAAAATCATGTATTTTTTTATATTTTTTTCAACCGAAAAAAATCCAGACTTTTTCTTTTTAAATGAGCTTCCCCCGTATTAAAAATCCAAAAATCATAAATTCATCCTTTTTCTCATTCAAAACAAGCTATATGCTTCTATCCAAAAAAATATTAATAAAATGGTCAAATTATTGTCAAAAATGTCGAGAGAAAGTTAGGAAAGACGGCCGAATCGAACGAGGAGCCGGCCGATAAGTGAAACCGATTTTATCAGAAATTCATTGGCCGCTTCTTTTTTCTTATCAAAAAATAATCGTTCACAAACATTTGCTGCCCGCGCACCTGGCGAATTCCAAGAATGTCGATGGAAAAATGGATGGATAATGGAAATTCTTAATGGATCTCGAGTTTTTTGAAGTTTGCCGATGAGAAAAATGCGTTAAAGATGGCCGTTTTTAAGTGGCTTTAAGTGAAAAATGGAATTTTTTAAACTGTCTGGGCGAAGTTTTCATTGAAAGTATCTACTCTTGAAGGTATTGAAAAAAACAGATTTTCAGAAAAAAACCCGATTTTATCCTTTATCCATGGGTCTTATAGGGAAAGTATGGGTAAAAATGAGCAAAAAATAATATCTCAAAACTGAGATATAAAGAAAACACAAAAAATCGCTAACTCCATCGAAGCCTGTGTAAAATCATCATTTTTCACCAGAGAAGCATTTTGCGATCAAAGTTTGCAAATATAACATGAATAAAAAGCTTTTGTGACGAAAAAAACTTTGGTGAAAACAGAAAAAATTGAAATTTGAAAGAAACGAAGAAAAAAGCGAAAATCCGAAAAATGGCGAAGCCTGTTGTCCATGGAGCAAATTTACTGCAAAGCGCCCTTTTGGCGGGAACTCAAGCTTTCCTCTCTCCGACTTTGAAATATTTTTTCTACAAAACTAGGAAGTTCTGTACGTTTCCATGTTCACCGTTCGATTCGCAATAAAAAGCTCTACAAAGTACTGCTTTGAACTGAAACACTGTTTTTTTACTGCCCTATGCCTTTAATAAAATCCTAGTTGTGAACTTTGAAGAAGAAAATTTTTTTCGTGACCTGAAAAGACTCTACTCGGAAACTTCATAGAAAATCGTCAATCACCAAATAAAACGATATTTTCCGTTAAGGGGTCCGGAAAAATAGAAAAGAACGAAGGTTATGACGCACAAGAAGGAACTTTGAACACTATTAAATTCGAAGAAACGTTGGTGGCGATATGAGCCGAGTTAATGGCCGCCCATCAACCATAAACAATTTTTTTCCAGAATGTATATCATTGAGTATTTGAACTTTCCCATCAATAGATTCTTTGAAATGTATTTCAACAACAAAACATTCTTTCAGAAACAAAAACGAGCGAAGAACCAAGAAACCAAATGTGAATCAGATTGATTTAGATAACAAAAAAAATTCGAAAAGAAAAGAATGCCTGGAACTTGAGGCCGACGCAATATCGTTTTTTTGTTATGAAACGGTAAGCGGAAAGAAATGATAAGATAAAAAAAAAGAAAAATCGAAGGAACACAACCATCAAATCGCCCTTCGCAGATTGATTTCCAATAGGAGACTATTTCGAATGGCATTTTTTATATTTTGTCAAAGTAATCATGAAAAATAATCATAGGCAAAGATGGGAAGGTTGAAAAAAGGTCATAGAAATATTCCTTTTAGGGTGACAAGGTTCCTTTTTTGCTGCCTTTTTGCGCCATTTCATGGGCTCTTGTGCACCATGTCTGCTGCCTTACCCTTTTTTCACCGTTCCTTGAGCTTTTAAAATACCAGAAAAGTGGAAGGCTTGATAAAGGGACTCTTTTTGCGGCCTTTTTGCTGCCTTTTTGCGGCCTTTTTGCTGTCTTTTTGCTGCCTTTCTGCGACCTTTTTTGAGCCTCCTCCTTTTAGCGGTCATTATCCACCATTCCGACTTTGCCGAGTATGAAAATTGAATAAAGACATAAATTATAGAAATTCGCAATCCACTTCCAAAGATCCACTCGGAATGGCCCGAACGTCCGTTCTTTGTCAATTTCTTTACTTGGAATTGCAAAGGAATCTCGATTTTTAGCTTTCATAAAAAATATCATTTTAAACTTTTTCTGAGGGATAGAGACAGTGAAAATCGAATATTTTTTTCCAAATTTTTTTCTATTTTTCTTTGCAAATCAATCATTCGCTTTTTCCAATTAATAAATGACGAAAAATAATCCGGTTATCAGGTCATGTGATCGAGTTATCAGTAAACTTTTCCCACTGGAAATTTTATTTTCCAGAGATCATTGATAGTGTTTTCGAAGCATTGAACTCCATTCGATTCGTTTTTTCAGTTTCTGAGATTTTGAATGAAAAATAGTGATTTTGTTTCCGGATTGATATGGTACAAATATAGCCTATTCCGCACCAACTTATCCCGAAATTTTCTTTTTTCGAGTTCTAGGAAAAAAATGCTCCATGAGACTGCGCATGCGCCTTTAATTTGAAGGAAAGAGGGCCTTTATTAAAGGCGCAGGCTCATGGACAGGTCGCGTGTCTCGAAGCGATGTCCTACTGTGACCCAGAGGGAAAAAATCGGAACAAGCTGACATGGAATGAGCTAATCGAAACAAATTTACAGGTGTCACCGGAATTGAACAGATTAGCAGGGGCGGAAGGGCGGGGCAATCGCAAAATCATCTGCAAGCCCCCCTGACGTCATTTTGACATTTTTCCGTCTTATCGGTGACCAATTGAGGTTGGAGTTATCAAAAGCACTATCGCATTTTTTTTGGTACAAACTACGAAATTTCAAAATTCAGTACGAACGATAATAAAAACAACTTTTTGAACTCATGAAACAGAAAAAGAATGAAAAAATTCGGGCTTTTTCTCTATAATTACTTCAAAAATGTAGTGTCCGTTTTTTTGGTCTGAAATTGAACCCAAAACTCTTCAGTTATCCCTTGACTCACGTGAACGTGAACGGTTTAAAAAATTATCGTCTTTCAAAATTTTTCTCATCTTCTTTCTGATAAAGGGGATGTCAGAAGGACGTGAATCATAAGAAAGTGAACGACGGAAGTAATTTTCTGGAACTCTTGAAAAAGCCGAAGTTGCGCTGGCAGGATTTAATTTTAGAGGTCCTCGAATAAATTTTTCGAAGCCTCGGGTCAGTCGAGAAGATTGTCAAGACCTTTATTTTTCTCTACAAATAAATCATTTCTTGTCTTTTGTAAATTCGTGAAGAAAATTCGAAAAATCGTAAGTTTCCTCATAGTTTGGTGATCAAAAGTACAACAGGAAGTTGTGAATAGAACAAAAACTTTAAAGTTCAGAGCTTTCGATTGGGCCAAGCTTAGGCTCTTACAACTTACCCCGTGATCCGTCGTCTAAACTTAATTCTAAACCGTTAATTTTCATTTTTTCATAATTTTCACGGATACGGTACCTTGTTCGGCCGCGAACATCACTTCTGCGGAAAAAAAGCATATTAATTCACGCGCAACTCCTGTAGATTTACAGAAATTTTTATATAAATTTTTTTCTTCACGGCTTCTTGTACTGAAATTTGATGAATATATTTTTCGGTTTTTTTGCCAATTGTTTTTTTCATTTTCATATGGCCCACTGATTGTATCTCGAACACCTGCGATATAAAATCAATTAAAGCTGCGATTTTTTCGAAGCTTAAAATCCATTGGATGCGTTTTTCGAATTGCTGAGAATAAAAAATAATTTTATTTCGGAATATATATGGTACAAATAAAGGATAATCGAAGGAAAAAATTTACAGGTGTCTGCGGGATTGAATGGTTCAGCAGGGTCTGACGGACGGACGAGGCGTTGGCCGCGGGGCAATCGGAAAATCATCTGCAAGCATTCATGACGTCATTTCGACATTTTCCGTCTTTCCGGTGACCAATTGAGATTGAAGTTAGCAGAATAACAGCCATGTTTTGTGACGAAACTTTCGAAATGAAATCAAATTTTTTTTTCAAACTGTATGCGGTGTTCAAAGTAATTTCTGCGAAATCCAAAATTATCTCTGACCCTCCAAAATTTCGTTCTATCTTTCTTTCTCTGACGATTATTCAGAATTTCGTGGGATCCCTTTGAATACTCTGCGTGCATTTCTACAAGGTTAACAAGTTTTTTTTCCTGGAAAGAATAAATATGGAAGAAGCTGACCAGTCACTAGATTTTTTCGAGAAGAAAGCCAGCTATGAAGTAACTATGATAGCTCGTATCTTCTAGCGATTTCAGAACACGATTAATCAAAAACAAAGAAACCGTCTGGCCGCGATGGGAAGACGAAATCGGCGTTGGAGTCGACGCTCTCAATGGGACGAGCCATGAAACTTGGAGTGTTGAGCAGGAAAAGCATGAACCAAACCAACATCCACAAAAACTTCATTTTCTGAATTCCTTGGTTTGAAGATTTTCTAGTTATAAAGTAGGATAATGTCCTGAAGTTCTCGGGCAAAGTCAGAATGGTGTATAATGGCCGCTAAAAGGGAGAGGCTCAAAAAGTACCGCAGAATGGCAGTAAAGAGGCAGCAAAGAGAGTTCCTTTATCAAGCCTTCTACTTTTCTGGAATTTTAAAAGATCAAGGAACGGTGAAAAAAGGGTAAGGCAGCAGAAATGGTGCTTGAGAACCAATGAAATGGCGCAAAAAGAGACTAAAATGAAGATTTTTATGGAGCCTTTTCCCACCCTTTCCGACTTTGCCCATGTTGATAAATTTCTGTCTAAAAACGGAGAATTTCAAGGTCAGAAAGTTCATACTCTTTGAATTTTGAAAATCAGAAACTTTAAATGAAAGCACCAAAAAAACAATCAGTATCATGCCAGGGAGCCGAGTGGAAGTGGACAAAATCAAGGGGAGGATCTTCGAAACAAATGAGTCCGACAGCTGCCCCAGCACTGCTAGTCCCTGTCAACAACAACAAAAAGAGCTGAATCAGCTCGAGGTCAAGGCAACTTTAGGATGAAGAAATTTGTTTTTTCCACTTTTTTTGAACAGAAAGTTTGATCAAGGAGGAGTAAATAATTGAATAACCGATTTAGTTTTTTTCTAAAAAAATCCCCGCTCCCTCCCCCTTCGATTTAACTTTCAATGAAACTTGGCTGAAGTGTACTTTAGGACCTCCTTATTGCAGAACAAGAATGAAATTTCTCGCATTCGAGTTAGGACACTTCAAAAGCTTGAAACAGCCTTTTTTGGCAGAACTTGGGTGGCTTTGAAAGTTCATAACTCGAAAATTGCGAGAAATTTTTCTTGTTCTGCAACCAGTAGGTCCTGCAGTACACTCAGCCAAGTTTCATCAAAATCTCAACCTGGGGGTGGGTACTTTGTCGAATTATTAAAAATTTTTTTATTTAAAAAAACATTTTTGAGTGTTCAAGTTCACATTTTTGAGTGGTAGGTTTTGTTCCATCTTTGAAACTGCATCATTTTTTCAAAGGAAAAAAATGGCAAAAAAAAGTTTTACCAATAAGGATTCGAACCTACATCGTAGGCTCCACAGCGGTAAGCCGCTAGCCACTACACCACGCCATCTGCTGGCAGCAAGAGTTAGCCGCCGCAATACATTCCCTCCTTCCGTTCAATGCATTTTCGCGTGCAAACTTCGAGATTCCATAACTCGACTAAACTGAAAAGGCGCACTTTTTTTCAAGTTCTTTGGATTCAGGGTGTTCGAAAGTACCTATATACCAAGTTTCATCAAAATCCAATACCTCGACCTTTTGCACTTACGTCCCGACGAAGAATAACTCCAAAAATCAATGAGATAATCACCAGCTTCATCTTCAGGGGAAAAAAAGTAGAATCCGATAAAGGAGATGACAAGGTCTAGCAATGAACTTAAATTTTCACTCCCTCTCATTTTCAAAAACCATTTTCAGAAAAAAAGTCGAACGTGATAATCACGGAAGATAAGGCCGAGTATAAAAGGGATAAATGAGGGATGGACGGTCAGTTGAAGACGACAATATCCACGTTTCGACGAGATGACGTCTGCTTATTTCGGTGTAGCTGGCGGATCGGGCGGCGGCGCGACATCGCAATATCTCGGTGTGCCGGGCGCTGGAGGTGCTCCTAAGCCAGCGGGCATCTCCGGCGGCGGCGGTGGCGGAGGAGGAGCTCCGGGACAATCGGCCTACTTTGGAGTTGGAGGTGGCGGCGCGCCAGGAGGCGGCGGCGCCCAATCGGCTTACTTTGCTGTCGGAGGAGCTCCAGTTAGCAGCGGCGGCGGCGGCGGCGGTGGCTGCTCTGCACCCCGTGAGTCTTCCAGAGAGTCTTTGAGAAAGAAATGTGAATTTTCAGCACCACCAATTGGAGGATCATCAACGATGACGGCTGTCGGCGGCGCCCCTGGCGGTCGTTCTACCATGACTGCTGTCGGTGGTGCTCCAGGCGGCGCTTCGACCATGACCGCTGTTGGAGGAGCCCCGGGCGGAGGTCTTGTTCTTGACCACCTTTCCTTGAAACTTTGGGGTTTCAGCTTCAACCATGACTGCCATCGGTGGCGCTCCTGGCGGCCGTTCTACTATGACTGCTATCGGAGGTGCTCCAGGCGGAGCTTCGACCATGACCGCTGTTGGAGGAGTTCCAGCCGGAGGTCTTGTCCTCTGTCATATCCCTGTGATCTTGAAGTTTTAGCTTCGACCATGACTGCCGTTGGTGGTGCTCCAGGATCTACCATGACCGCTATTGGAGGCGCTCCAGGAGGAGGTAAATAAGAAAATCAGGGCCCAGAAAGTGTAGCTTGACAGAACCCTTGTTGGATAGATAGCTATCATATATTCCTTGGTGGAGAAATGTTTTAGCCTCGACAATGACTGCCATCGGCGGGGCTCCTGGCGGCCGTTCGACGATGACCGCTGTTGGCGGCGCTCCAGGCTCTACCATGACGGCTGTCGGTGCCGTTGCTGGAGGTACTAGAGCATTTGTCTACTAAGGAAATATGATGGCTACCAAATTTCTCATTTTGAGAGCTTCTTCATTCAAAATCTTCAGGTACATCTACCATGACCGCTGTCGGCGGAGTCCCTGGCGGAACTTCTACCATGACTGCTGTCGGCGGAGTTCCCGGTGGAGCTTCTACGATGACCGCTGTCGGTGGCGCTCCTGGAGGAGGTCAGATCTCTTCCAAGTTTCCCATGAGATTGGAGATTTTCAGCTTCTACCATGACGGCTCTTGGCGGCGCTCCTGGCGGTGGCTCTACCATGACTGCTGTTGGTCAGCCTGGTGGCGCTTCTGCCCTTGGCGCTCCTGTCGGCGGTACCTTGAATAAATCTCCGGTGAAACATTCCAATCTTCAGGCGGCGGCGGCGCTTCCTTCGGAGGCGGCGGCGGCGGTGGCGGCGGAGCCACGTCTGCCTACTTCGGCGTCGGTGGAGGCGGAGCCCCAGGAGGCGGCGGAGCCCAATCGGCCTACTTTGGCGTCGGTGGCGGACCAGCTGGCGGCGGCGGTGGTCCCAAGCTTGGCGGCGGCGGTGGCGGAGCTCCGATCCCCGGACAATCTACCTACTTGGGAGTTGGCGGAGGCGCTGCTGGAGGCGGTGGAGCCACGTCGGCATACTTCGCTCCCAAGTAAATCAGCCCTTCTGGACGCCCAGCTCGTTCTCTTCTCAGTAATTTCCACGCTTTAATAAAACGTGTGATAAATTTGCCGTTTGCGCTGTCTCTTTTTCGATCTCTTCTGAACTGGAAAAACTACATGGCGCCCGAATCTATCGCATAGCCGACCTGAATTTTGACCAAGCCCCTTGTAAATCTGAAGCGAGGTGGCCAAAATATCAAACTACCCATCTAAAATCTCCATCTGAATGTTGAATCCTATGTTTTGGGACTGAAAATTGCTTTTTTTTTTTTGGTTCTTTCGAAGATATTTTTTCACTTTCATCTGACATAAAAACAACGGGATAACAACAGTGTAACGTCAAAATCAACAAAATTCAACAGCATTGAACAATTAAAATTATCATTTCTATACAATGACGTAATGTAAATTTACTGAGGATCCAGTAAGGTTAGTATGTTGAGTCCAATAAGAAGTAAAACAATCCTCAAGGTTTTATGTAAAATTACGAAGGTATCACTTTAGTGGTTCCTACCTAAGAAAGACCCAGAAAATACCTAGAAGCCAAACCTTCCGGCAAGGCCACCATAACAGCCGTACTCTGCATACGGATTGGAGGAGGTTTCGGCAGTTTCTGGTTGTTTTTGGGGTGGTTCTGCTGGGGTTGGGGGCTTTGGAACGTCGTTGGAAGGCGTTCCATCGAAATCCCGACGATACACTCGATTTTGCGCCGGTCGGTTGTGCCAATCCCATTTTCCGCTGAAGAAATTATGAAAATACTCGACTTTTTGGTGTCTTTTAGAACCTAGAAATTTGTTCGGATACAATTAACCCTTTTTATCAACCTCAACTTGGAAGATTGAAGCTTTAAAATCTCATTTCTCGCAAAAAAACAGCTCTTTTAACCAAAAAAAAAAAATAATAATTACAAAATGACAGTTAAAGTGAAAGATTTCAAGACAAAAAGTTGAACTTTCTATGAAGAGATTTTCGAAAACCATGATTTTCAACTTGGTTACCATTTTCTGGTATTTCAAAGGCTCAAGAAATAATGGAAAAAGGGAGAGACAGCAAAAAATGTTACAGAATGGCCGAGAAAAGGGCGCAAAAAGGCAGCAAAAAAGGAACATTTCTATGGATCCTTTTTCCACATCTTCGTAAAAATAATCTACAAGCTTACGGTCTATCAAAATTCCCACGCCCTTGCTGATGATGGTGTTCATTTCTTCCTTGATTATGCTTACCAGAATCGCTTTCTAAAATTTAACCATCAATAATTACTATTTCTACTGATAAACCTTGACGAGAAGATGACGCCGGGCCAGCAAAAGAAACTCGATTTCCCGCCCGATTTCTTTTTCCCTTTGTTCAGGTTTTTTTGGGTCCAGAGGCTGCACCTGCAAACTTTTTTGTCAAACTAAAACAATATAAAGATGAAAAAGACGTTTTTGTGATTTCCTTTAAAAAATGGACCTTTCTGCTGTTTGTAGGCCTTTTCCAGTTCATCATCACTGAATTCATTGCAACTGTCACTTCCATCATTTTCCTTCGTCGCCGCGTTTTGGAGCAAAATTTCCCGATCCATCTGCTTATTCATCTCGGCGATTTTACGTTGATCGATATTTCTCAGGTTCAAGCTAAACTATTGAATTTTAAAAAGGAGAAGCAAGGTTATTTTACCCTTTGTAGGGAGTCTTCGAGAAAGAATCTACATTCGGAGCGTAGAAAATTTTCAAACCGATGGGGATTATGGAGGCCTGGAAAGTTCGATAGAAATGGTAGAAATTACCTTTTCAGAATTTAGGGACCTTAGTGATTTTAGAGTGATCGAAACTATAGAAAAAAGCACCAAGAAGGTCCCTGAAACTCCTGAGTTCAGAGTTTTCTCACCTCCTCCGCCGTGTTGAATCTTATAGCATACTGAGGATCCTTAACCTGGCCGAAAATGTCGAAAACTTGCCCGACAATTTTTTTATCCTAAAGTTTACAAAATTGGTTGTTTTCCTTGGTGGAAATATTTAAAACCTCATCAAAGAGATACGAATCGAAATCCAGAACTTCCGTGCAATTCGGCTCAATTATCACTAAAAATTTAATTTCTTTTTAAAATAAAATCTCCAAAAACGTACCCAAGCAGTCGACAATTTTGGAAACGGTCCCGAAGCTGACAATATCAACTTTTTCTTCGCATTGAATAGTCAACTTTTCTAGTGGCGGCAGGTGCTCATATTCGCGAACATTTTCCTAAAAAAAATATTATTTCGCGTTTTTTCAGAAGGATTCAAACCGTTTTTGGCTGTTTTGGCGTTGGGCGACTTCGTTTGGAAGACGAATGTCCGTCCGGATACTCACTATTGTGAATTTTCTTCAGATACTTGTAGGATTTGTGGACGAATCTAAAAAAATGACATGGAAAAATGTGGAATTGCTAAAAATCAAGTTTGGTCTTTAACGACATAAAACAAATCAATTCGTTTTGAAAAAAATTTAACGATTTTTTTCCGAAACAAAAATCTTGATTATTTTTCATCCAAGGATCATTCCCATGTTGTAACTCCACACAAAATTCAAAAAAATTCGAAAAAAACTCAAAATTAGAAAGTACGTAGTAAGAAAAATAAAGAAAACCTGTCAAACTCTGCGTCAGAATCACTGCCAGCACCAGATTCCAGGAGAAATTCGCTCAAATCGCTGTCTGCGTCACTCAAATCCCATTCACTCTCCGTATCTCCTCCATAACTTGCTATTGAAGGCGCTCGTCTTGTTTCATTCCTCTCTACTTTCTAAAAAAATAACCATTAATTTAATAAACTCGATTAAGAAATATTACCTGAACGTCTTGATTCGCGATTTCGTCAAAAATATTCTCAAAAGAACTTTCCTTAGTTTCGACGTTTTTATCAGTCGTTTTTCTGAACCAAAAAAAATTTCTTTCAGACATAGGTAATAAAAAACTTTTCTTGGAAAAATATTGAAGAACCTGTTGGAACGCGGTCAATCTGAAATTTAAAAAAAAAGCCGGTTTTGAATGAAAACTGTCACATGCCTTTATGCTTTCTTGAATATCAGCTTCTTTATCAACGTTTGTCGAAGAGGACTCGAGATGGGAATCCTGCTAATTTCAAGTATTTTTCTGTTGCGAAGCTTCAAAATATTCACTCACTGATTCTGTTCGAAACTGGGCTTGAACATTTAAAGCTGAAAAATAGAAAAATTATAGTTACATAGAATATAAAACTCACATTCTGACAGCAAATCATTAGGCACTTCCTCAGACTTTGAAAATGAGCATTTTTCGGGCTTCGAGCTCACCACTTCTGTCTCGTCAGATGGATTGTCACATGTAATTTTCTGCTCAGTTTTCTGAAGGTCCATTCCCTAAAAACAGAGTAATTCGAAATTTCTGGCTTTAGGCCGAGAGCGCTAATCTGCGCCATCGCAACCGTAAAGTGGAGCGTCGAGGGTTCATTTTCTTATTTTTAATTTTGTTTTAATTTTTTTTTAAGTTTTCAAGCGAGATATTGTGTTCTACCAGGCTGAAAAACGTACAGCTGTGCCAAAAATTGTATGCTCTTGTTTCATTTGTTCCTGTGCTGAATTTTTTTGTTTGTATGATAATTTTAACTCTATTTTTGAAGAAATGTCAAACGAGGGCAAAGAAACTTGTGTTGGAAAAGATGTGGAGGACGTAGAATCTGACAATTATCAAGAAGAAGAAGATGAAGAAGGTGTGTTTGAACTTGCAACATTTTTTTGCTTTTTCTTTGAAGAATTTCCTAATTCTCTCTTTTCACCCCGCAGTATTCTGCGCGTGAGCGAAAAATAAACAATAAATTTAATATTCCAGTGATTGAAAATAATGCCGGAAGTTCGGAGAACAGTGGTCTGTCGAGAAGGGCGCAGAATAGGATCCGTGCACGTGAGAGGTACAAATTCCACAATAAACTATTCTCTTTTTTCAGTTATTTGCAACATCGGAAGAGGAAGCGAGTGGAAGAACGGGAAAAAAGAAAAGCGAAACGGAAAACATTGAAAGAAGCTGGCGAGGTGGAATCTCTGAAGAAAAAGCCGTTCAAGAAAATGTCAGAGTCTACTTGTCAAGTTGGTATAAGCATATTTTTGAAAATTCCGAAAATTATAAGTCAAATTAAAGAATATATTTTAGATAAGAACTTTTTTCAGTTTGCATTTGAGCCACGGTGAGACTTGGGGCTTCTAAAATCTTCAAAAAGCTTTTTTCGTGTTCTTTAAAATTATTGTAGCCAACTGGACGAAGCTTAAGATTAACAATCTGTTTCAAAATAATTGAAGGGACAAAAAAAATTTGAAATCTCTTTCTTCTAATTCCATTTCCTCAAGTTTTGCATTCAGCTAAAAATCGCACTCGACATGTCTTTCGACGAATTGATGAGCGAGAAAGATCAACGACGGGCGGTGCACCAGATCGGCTGGTGTTACACGGCGAATAGGCACGCACCCGAGCCCTTCCAGTTCTATATCGTCGGCTTCAACGGCCCAACTCGCCATGTAATTTTTAATTCATACGAAAAACCAACAAATCTCTCCAGATTTACGACAACGTGCCGCACAACAGGAACCAGGACATTTTTCTCAAGGAATCCAAGTTGGAAGAGACCTTCGAACTTGAAAATATCGTTTATTTGACTGCTGAATCGGATAACGTCGGTTTATCGTGTGTATGAGAGATTGAATCAAATTTTGAAGGTCCTCGGAACTTTAGAAGATTCGAAAGTATACGTGATAGGCGGCTTGGTCGATCACAACTCTCAAAAAGGACTTTGTCATAAGTTGGCCGTTGAGAAAGGCTTCAATCATGCGCGGCTTCCGATCGATGAGTTCGTAAATCTGAAGACGAGGAAGGTTTGTTAATTCGAAATTCTTTGAAGTCTACCTGAAACGTTTCACATTTCTTAAAGTTTTTGTTTTACTGCCAAGAACTTTGCGAATAGATTGAAAATGTTAGTGTAATGAGTAAAAAAAACATGGAAATTAGACATTTCTGTTTTGTATACAATCTTGGTCATTTTCTGAACAGCTGAACTTTTTAAATTTTGAAGTTACTGGACTTTTTCATATTTCTTTAGAAGTTAACCCGAATTTTTTTTATCGGGAATAAGAATTCTTTAGTCTGGAACTCTGAATAAATTTAGAGATAGCTATGTTTTTCATTTGTCAACTAATTCACTATCAAGTTTCTTGAATTTACCAAATTTATGGCTTTTGACTCGATTTTAATCTATTCTCAGGTCCTGACCATCAACCACGTGTTTGAAATCCTGGTCCACTACAATAGCAGCGGAAACTGGGAGCAAGCCTTCTTCTCAGTTATCCCTCAACGGAAAGGAATGCAAAAGAAGGAGGAAACAGAAGGTTCCAGCTGAAGTTTGGTATTTTTCTTATCCTTGTACGTTTGTTGTTATTTTTTTTTTTGTTGAAAATGAATATTTATTTTTAAGAAAAAAATGTACAGAAAAAAACAGTAACAGGAAGCGAATAATTACTCTTTAAAAAAAGATTCAATAAAAATGAAAATCATGTGCGAATCGGCGAATTTTCGTTGCTCTCGCTGCTATCTTCCTCTTCAGAACTGAATATCGGACGAATCGCGATTTTGCTACTGCGTCGTCGATCTTCAGGCCTAGTTTTGAGCCGCTTGTTGGTGTCGGGTTTCGGATGTTTCACAGCATCATCTAAACTTCGTTTCTGAGAAGATAGCCCTAGGAAATTTAGGCTTCAAATTCAAGAAGGTTCGCTCCATTCTGTAGCTATTCTTTCCTTATAGATTATACCAACCAAAAAAGAAACCTCCATGGTCGGCCATGAAAGAATCATCGAAGGTTTCATCGGAAGAGATGGGGTCATCCGTGAGGTCGGACTCCTCCATATCCTCGTCCGACCATTTGAAATTGATGATTGACCTATCTTTGTCCACCTGTAGGTAGCCGCCGCTTTCCTGCAGTTTCTTGATTTTTTGAAAAACGATTTGCTACTGTTCAACCTCTTGAAACCTGGAGAAAAGTGCGCTGTCGGTCTTGACCACTTCCTCTTCGACCCATCCTTCTTGTTCTCCGGCGTTCCAGGTTTCGAAAATGACCTTGGATTGGAAAAATAAGAATTTTAGACCAACTTGGCCAGGCGAGGAGCATCTCAAATGCTCGAATGAAAACAAAAATATTGGGTTTTTCGACGCCTCTTTCTAGAGTTTTCTAGTTTTCTAACTTCAACACTCAGCTTCTGAATCACTCTTTGAATTCCATAAAAAAAAATTCAGATTTTAACTAAATTACAACTTACAAAGCTCTTCGCTACCGTTAGATATCTGTTTCTGCTCCTTAAAACACTCCAGGTGCCACTCAATCAGACCTTGTAGACGTAATCTGGAGCCACGGAAGTGTCCTCGTAGAGGCGTGAAGGCTTGAATCCCAGAGCTCTTCGGTTTACATAGGCGTGTTCGAAACTGGAAATTTTCTGATTTTCAAACGTACCGAACTCATTCACTCTTGTCTCAAATGTTAGAAAATTCTTCAAGCCTTGATCATTGGACTTGCGAAGAGAATGATTAAAAAAGGATCCTTGGAAGTTCCTCTAGTGTAACGCGTTACCGATGCAAACAAAACAAATCAAGAATCAATCGACAGACGATTGTCTGTTCATTGTTCAGTTTCGCGTCTAATAAATGGCTCTGTTGACTATTGGCAATCGAGAAGCTGGAGAGCCCGATCATCGTAACAAAGTGCGAAATGGAGGAGAAGACGCACGTTAGCCGCTCAACGATCTTGTTGATCCACATGGGATCCGTCGGCTTCTGTCGTCTGATGCGTCGAGCCTCTTTCCTCGGTTTCGACATCTGCGAAATCGCTGTTGTTTATCGTCAAGCTCATTGTAAAATATCTCGAAGACACAAAAAAAACGCGGAACCTGGTTCTATGATCATGATCACTTGGTCACTGAACAAGCGAGCAAAATTACACAACTTTCCCGATCAAATTTCAGAACTAAAATTTGGAAAATGACAATTTTGAGACTGAAGTCACAGACAAACTTGAAAGAAATATGCAAAAAGTATTTTTTTAGTGTTATTTTAAGTCATGGAAGGCTTCTGCGCTTTTGAAAAAGGAAACGTTAAAAAATATCTCCGAAACGACAAAAGCTCTCACAAAATTTCAAAAATTGATAAAATAACAAAAATCCGAACAAAAAAAAAATCATACGTTCAAAAAATTAATAAATATTTCATTCAAAGGTCATTTTCCAAATTTACATTTAATCTGTATCTCAAAACGAACAAGTTCGTCATCTGTTGATGGGAATTTGAACGCATTAAAAATCCATTCACAACAACAGAAAATACGAATACGTAAAGATTGAAAACAGAGAAAATGACGTTCCACGAATGACTACGCCATTTTTTTCGACAATTTTTTTAATATTTATGTCTTTCTTTTTAACATAGAGCACCGGAAATTATCATACCAATAATTAAATGGTACAAGAATGTACAGAAAATTTGGCTAGAACAAAAAAATTCGACCATATCGCGGGCCGCAAGCGATATCGCCAAGACTTCTTGCTGCGACCTCGTCAAAGTTTCGCTTCCATATCGCTTTCTCTCATGAACTTTAGATTAAAAGAAAATTTTCCTGATAAAATAAACCAATTGAAGAAAAAATTTTCAAAGAGCGATATAGCGTGAGACTTTCGCGATGTCGCAGCGAGATGCGAGCGATATTGCTCACGGCTCCCTCACGATATCGCGTTACTGCGACATGGTCCATAGCATTGAATGAATGGTCAAAAATATCTACGTTGCGCAAAAATTATGATGCGTGGCAAGATCAACTTTTTTGATCTCTACAGTGGAGGAGTCTTTTTTGTTGATGTTTTTTTTCCAACTTAATTTTTCTGACATCATCATTCTCCTCAAGTGCAAGTACTAGAACGAACCGGAAAATGAAGTTTATTTCAAAGATTCGAAAAATTGTAGAAGTCCTCCATGGATAGGTCGTCTGCCCTCTCAGAAGGTCGCTTTCCTAGAACGGTCGGCTGGATTTTTCGAGTGCTTTCTTCAAACCGAAATTTTCACAAACACTTTCAGAACCTTAATTTCGCACAATAAAAGTGTTATTAGCAATTTTTACAGAACTTCCAAATTTAAAAGAATCTCAGAAGCCGCGCTCAAAGAGCAGCCGACCCCCGAGTGGCGTGTTTCTCGTCCCGATGCACCCAGAATAATGTCTTACGGTAGTCTCCAGGCGGAAAATACGAAGGAGAGAGCCAAAACAAAACACCAATTGGCTGGAGACATTATCAGTCGGGTCGGAGGAGCTGGACCAGTTCGGTAGACCTTCTCCAGCTCTCGGCAACTCTGCCAACTCATTCGTCTCTTTTGAAAGTTAAACTCGATGTATTATGGGGTGGTCAATGATTCAAAAGTTTGTTAATGGCCAAAACTTGATTTTTAGTAGTCACTCTGTTTTTCCTTTCACAGGAACTCTAATGAAAATGGCCTTAAAAAAGAAAAATTCCTTTTGTAAGAGAATTCGTACTGATTCGGGCCTCTTTTCATTACCTCTGGTAACTTCTTCATGTTAAAAATGTAGTTTGAACGTGGAAGAACCTTGTTTTTCATGTTACTTTCAATTTTGGAATTCAAATCATCCAATTTTGATCGGACCGAAAAATGTCTACGATAATTGCCGTGCCGACTGGATTTCGTATGAAATCCTCGTTTTCTATCTACCGAAAAATCCAATTATATACATGATAGTCGAGAATCCAGTTGCCGTTTTTCCTGTTGCTATTTTTGCTTTCTTTTCTGTGAATTTTTATTATTTTCAAACTTTCGACATTCCCATTCAAAAAATAGTTTTATCAGCTCTAAAAAATTGCAAGTTATTGTGAAATTTTTTTTTACGAAGGACTAGATCGGAAAATAAGACTCAAAACAAAAATTTTCATTCAATTTCAAGTCTACTTCTGATCTTAAAAGTCTCTGGAGCACGTGGAACGGCTCAAAGTGTAGTTTATGATTCGTTCTCAAGTGAAATAAAAATTACAATAATCAAAAAGTTCCGCAGAATCTTACTAGTAAATCAACATCTAAGAAATCGAACCAGCGTTGCATAAGCCCAGCAAAAAAAATGCGTTCTGAACAGAAAAAAAAATTCCCGATACAAATTGACCCTCTTTGTGCCTCTCTTTGTCTCGCTGGTCGTCGATGATAACATCATTTTGTTTCTTTTTTTTTGCTATTTATTGTTGTTTGCGATTGGCAATCTCTGAGGCCTAAAACTAAGACGTTCGTGTCCCGAAAAAGTATGAAATTTGAAGTGCCCGTTCGCCAAAAAAAATTCATGAAGAGAAAAACTATCAACTTTGAAAATAGTTGTTCTTTGTTAACATACACAGTTCAATCACGGGCAGAATCCATCGAAAGTGTTTTTTTTCTGCGGAAGAAAACCGGTTCTTCATAACTTAATTCGGAATTTCTCTTCAGAGGCGTATTTTTCATAATTTCCAGAACAGGTAAATTCAAAAACTCTTCAGAAATAAAGAATTTCCCAGAGGAAAACAAATTGAATTTCAGTTTTTTTCATTCCATCCTATCAGTACATAATCTATTCACCTCTAGCTTGGGAAAAAATATTATTTTTGTCAAACTTCTTCATTCGTTCGAAGGCCTACTTCCAATACTGACCCAAGAAAGGGACAAGTTTTTCGGAACTACTAGCCGACCTCAAAAATTTGATTTTTTTTTTCTTCGTCGAAAATTTCCCTTCAAGTCGATTTTTCGAAAGTTTCTGACCTTGTGGTAACACAGTACGAACCCAAAAAAACGCCTCGTGAAACCGGCGGCAGACAGTCTAAATGACGTCAACTGTTGAATGGAGCGCGTTTGTTGTTGTTTACCGGCCGGAGTCCCACAAAACAGATGCTGTTTCTTCGCTCAAGCACACTTTGTCCTGTTGGATCGAATTGGAGGAAGATCTTCGAACTCTTTATCTTTTTTCTCGCCTCAAAAACCAAATACCTCTGCACGAATCCATGTGCTCCGCCTCTCACTTTTTGGGCTCCGTCGAAATTTCTCGGCATCTCCGCCATTAGCGCTCTCTCTAAGAGACTCCGCCCCATTTTGCAACAAACAACAACAACAAAAGTGTGCATATAAATGGTGGGCTGATAGGGTTTCTCCTAGAAGTTTCGCTCATTTTCAAAACTTTAAGATATTCTTTAAAACTCCATTCACCGCTAGCTTTGGACAAGATTTACTCTATAAACATTCCAATCTTCCTTTTTGCATTTTTTTTTTTCGCTACCCTTATGAAAAATCTTATTAAACTTTTGAACCTAAATGCAGCACTAACTAAACTTTAAAAGCGACTTCATATTCTTCTTTTTGAAGTTTCTTATCTTTGCTAAATTCCAAAACTTGAACTCTAATAACTTTTTTTTTTGATTTCTTGATAGCTTTAATCTCTTTCTATGCTTCGAAAATCTTCTTTAATTAACATACAATGCTTTTTTTAATATGCATCTCGATAAATGACCGCTTTATTTATAACTTAATTTGAAAAATTTTTTCCTTTTTTCTAAAAGGTTAATTTTCAAGTCTTAAATTTTCAATTTTTCAAATTTTCAATTTTTCAAAAGAAAATTCAACAAAAAAAGCCAAAAAACCCTTTTCATGTAGTTGCTACGTCTTCGGAAAATCCCAACTTCTTCCCAAATCGAGATTTCATGCCGAACGACCTCTTAAGAGCTCAAAAACGACAAAATGTAAACATGTTTTCCTTACCCTGCGGTTGTTGTTTTTCCTGCGCGTTCGCCTCTGAACCTTTAGAACGAAGTAAAATTCCCACCCATTGCAGCTGCGGAAAGCCAAAAAAGGTCCGCCTCCTGCAAAAAATATATAAGTGAAAACTCAAAAAAAGCTGCAGCTGAAAATCGCAAACTTTTCTCTGCGAACTCTCAAAATCCTGTAATCTCTCGCGCTTGCGTTAGGGCGCAAATTCAAAAAAACTGCAAGACGTAAACAATTCTGGCGAATGATGTCATTGTAAACAACCCGCTCTTGTTTATTTTTTTCCCTCATTTCACTCTATCCTTCTACTATTTAACGTCTCATAGATGATTCCTATCACTTTCGTAGCGGTCATATAGATTTCTGAATCCGAAAAGGACTGTTGCTCAGATTATTTCAAAAGTCTAAAATTCCGGAGTTTACTCTTTTTTCTAGAAGACTTACCACTGCGCAATGTAACAAAGATTATAGGGATCTTAGAGCCTTCGCTTCATTCTATGTCTACAATACTCTTTATAAGTGCAGAAACCTGAATGATTCCTTTTTTCTTGTTTTTTTTTGCACAGTTTTGGCTTTTTCTTCTCTATTTGAAAAGCGTTCGACCTTGCGTATATCTAATATTTTTGCGGTTTTCGCTCAGCAAAACGGCTGTTTATAGTGCAACCCAAAGAAAATCCAAAAAATTTTTTGCGCCGAGAAAGTGGCGAGAGTGTGATACGATTTTTAAACACTGCTAGTGGTTCCGCTGTGATTTGACAGCCGCTTGGTCGAATTGCTATTCAAACACCTCACTTTCCGCTGTTTTTCTGTCGACGAGTAGCCGTTGCTTATTTTCTTCGCGACCAACCTTCTCTACCCGGCTGTTTTGCAGAAAAAAAAAATGCGATTTTTGTATCTACTTCCACTTTTTATCGCACTTGCGGCCGCAGCGCCGTATCCAGAGGTTTGCGATAAACAATCACTTTTGGTAAATTTTCATTTTTGTGTGACTCTTAATAATAATTTTATCTATAGGTAATTTCTGGAGTCGAACGGATCAAACGAAGCCCTGACGGTAATTTTTTATTTCTTGCTATGTCTTGATTTTTTTCCTCAACGAATGGGAAGCTTTTTGGAAGAATTTTTCACGGTCTGTGAATTTGCTCAAAAAAATGAAAATGTTTCAATTCCATTTTTTTGAGCATTTTTTTATAGATTCTAACGTCGAATTTCGTATCTTTAAAGTTTTTTTAAAATTATTCATCCAAAATTTCGAACTGGAAACACGACATTTATGGCACCAAAAATAACCCAAATAGTGTAAAAAAAAGACGTTGAGGAAAAGTCCACTCGCTTTTCTTTCCCCTTGATCTTCTCACTCTATCCCTTACCCCGTAATACGGATTTCAGAAGCCGGCGACAGGATAGAGATAGCCAAGCAATCGGCTGCAGACACATGGGACAAGACCAAGGACGCGGCTTCTGCGGCAGCTGGTAGTGGACCGTTGTAATTGGCGGAAGAAACAAACGTTTTTCCAGACAATGTCAGTGCTCGGGCCGGCGAACTTGCCGGAGCCGCGAAACAAGGCTACGAAGAGGGCAAGGCTTCGGCTGGCCGTCTGAGACGTGCCGCTTCTGGTGAATAGTTATATTTTGTTCGATGACCGGAAAAGCACAGAAGTCTTGCATACAGAAAACAGCTTACGAGACTTTTTTGAGATTAGACTTGTCCATTTTCAACCACAGCCAGCCAATTTCACGCTATTTGAACGGCATCTTCTACTCCAGAAGTCTTGGAAAAAAGTTTTATCTGAAGAGTTTTTCAGCCGCCGTCGAGTACGCGACTGACGTCGTCAACCGCTTCCGACGTGACAGCGGAGACAAGCTCGAAGCCGCCAAGGACTACGCCAAGCTCAGCGCCGACAAGGTCAAGGATGCCGCTGATGAGGCTACTGACCGTGTGAAGAGAGGTAGCTCCATCCAAATCAACCTTATAATCCTTTTGATTTTCAAGACGCCGGAGACAAACTCGAAGTCGCCAAGGACTACGCGGCCGAGAGTGTTGAAAAGACCAAGGAGGCTGCCCAGGAGGCCGCCGACCGTGTCAAGAGAGACGCTGGCGACAAGCTCGAAGACGCCGCCGACTACGCCAAGAGCAGCGCCAACAAGGCCAAGGAAGCTGCCGAGGACGCCGTTGATCGTCTTAAGCGCGGTGAGTGAAAAAAATTCGAGATTTAGAGTAATCTTGTTTTCAAGGCTATAATTTAGGCTTTTTTTTTTCAGTTTCTCTCTGAATAAATTTAGGTCTTCATAATTCAAATAATAAATTTCGACTCGCTATTGAATACATTCAAAATTTTCTTTTTTAGATGCCGGAGACAAGCTCGAAGTTGCTAAGGACTACGCCAAGGAAAGCCTCGAGAAGACCAAGGAAGCTGCTGAGGATGCCGCCGACCGAGTCAAGCGCGCTGCTGCCGACAAGTACGAGGAGGTCAAGGAGTACGTCGTCGACGACGCTGCCCCAAGACTGAAGCGCGCCGCTTCTGAGAAATATGAAGACGTCAAGGAATACATCGTCGATGACGCCGCCCCAAGACTGAAGCGTGCCGCCGCCGACAAATACGAAGAAGTCAAGGAGTACGTTGTCGAAGACGCTGCCCCTAGACTCAAGCGTGCCGCCTCGGAGAAGTACGAGGAGGTCAAGGAGTACATTGTTGACGATGCCGCCCCGAGACTGAAGCGAGCTGCCGAGGAGAAGTACGAGGAAGTCAAGGAATACATCGTCGATGACGTCGCCCCACGACTCAAGCGCGCCGCCGCCGAGAAGTACGAAGAGGCCAAGGAGTACGTTGTTGATGACGCTGCCCCGAGACTGAAGCGCGCCGCCGCCGAGAAATACGAAGAAGTCAAGGAATACATCGTTGACGATGCCGCCCCAAGACTGAAGCGCGCCGCTTCTGAGAAATACGAAGACGTCAAGGAGTACATCGTTGATGATGCCGCCCCGAGACTGAAGCGCATGGCTGAGGAGAAGCTCGAAGACGCCAAGGAGTACATCAGAGACGAGGCCGCCCCACGAGTTGCACGAGGTGAGGAGTCTTCTGAGGCTTAGATGAATTTGGCTAGTCTAATCAAATAAATTAGTTTTTTGAAAGCAGAATAAAAAGATACAAAAGTTTTTATTTTTACTGACAAAAATGACTAAATTTCAGCTGCCAGCGACGCTTACAATGACGGAAAGCAGGCTGCGCACGATGCCGCCGAATGGGTCGGAGACAAGGTTGGAAGCGTCGGAGCGACGGTTGAAAGCATCGGAGAAACTGCCGGAGAACTCAAGGAATCCGCCAAGGCCGGTTACGAAAGAGGACGCCAGGAGGCCCACCACACGATGAAGCGCGCCGCTGATGGTAAGCTTTCCCTGGAACTTTTCCAAAAAATCTCTCTAATTCCAGCCGTTGAAGACGCTGTCGAAGATGGAAAGCAGACGCTGAAGAAGGTCAAGCGCGACGTCAGCGGTAAGATTTATCCTTGAAAATTTCCATCCTAACCTTAAATTTTTTCCAGAACCCGTCGAAGATGCTGGTGTGTTTTCTTTCCTTCTCACGATTTTGCTTCCTGGATTTCTCATAATTTATGTATTCCGTTCTCTAATCTTTTCGTGATCTCTTGTACATAACTTATTTGGGTGTGTCATGTGCTTCTTTTCAAATTCTACTTGCCTTTTTGTGTGACGTTCCTTTTTGCGTGTGACGTCATTTTTCAAAGCCAGACAATCCGCTTATTTGTTGTTGTTAATAACTGTAAATATCTTCTTTGCATGTGTTTTTGGTGTTTCTAACAAGAAGTTGTAGTTCAACGGCTGGAACCCGTGCAGACTTACATCTACACGGCCAACGGGAAATTTGTGGACCGGATAGGTATTTAGCGTTCCATTGGCATCACTTCTCTGCACTTGCACGATTTTTCTTTCTTTCTTAAAACTCATTTTCGGCGTTCCATTCAGAATTTTTAGGGTGTCTTTTCTGACTAGGTGATGGTCTCAGAGTGTAGTTGGACTTTTGGAAGAGACTGGGCTCACTGAAACTTCTGAAAAAAAAAAATGAATCTAGGATCTCAGTCTCACTCAAAAGTCCGACGGCGACCAAAGAGCTTCCCTAGTGAGTGTATCTAATCTAGAAAAAACGGTAGTTGCAGCAAATCGTCGTTTTCGTGTTGCGGCTAGGCTAGAAACCTTAAACGATAGGCTGAAAAGACAGAGAGAGTATGAGGATGGTAGGGTCCAGCAGCAGCAGCAACAGCAGCGGTATGATCAAGAGCGGGAGCGGCAAGAAGCGGAACGAGCTCGGCAGCATCAGTCTCAGAGCCGTGAGGAGCAGGAACGAGCTCGAGAGCTGGCTGAGCAGCGTCGTAGAGACCGTTGCCGGAATCGTCGACCGCAGCCGACTTCGCCGCCTCAGCCGCGCTACAACTGCCTGCCGCCACCTGGTCCTCCCGAGCAGCAGCGTCAGCCTTGCAACTACCCACGTCAGCCTCAACCTCAACCTCAGTACGGTTGTGGTCAGCCTCAGCCGCCAGCTCCCACTCCTTATCCTTATCCTCAAACTGGCGGTTGCTTGCCGTCTCCTCGAGGTTACCCAGCTCCTGAGCCGAGGCAAACCGGCGGTTGTCAGCAAGTTCAGCAGCAGCCTGAGCGAAGAACTGGCGGATGCCAGCCTCAACCGCAACCTCAGCCTCAGAGAACTGGCGGTTGTCAGCCTGCTCCTCAACCTCAACCCCAACAAGACCGAAGAACTCCCTGTGAAATCAGACAGCAGCAGCAGCCTCAACCTCAGCCTCAGCCTCAGCCTTGCCAGATCCGCGTTCCAGAGAGACCTCAGCAAGATTTCCGGGATTATTACCGCGGAGGTTGTCAACCCAGACAGCCACCTCCGCCTCAGCAGCAAAGGCTCGACGAGTTCCGAGCCACGACCATCGAATGCTCGGGAATCGGACCGGCGCCTTGCCAGCCTGAATATCCGGCTCCAGCGACCGACCCATGCGTCGGCAAAGTCAAGATTGTTTCAGTGAACTCGGCTGGTTCCACTGAGCATTATGTGTATAAGAAGGCACGCGACACCAGCGCTGTTCTTTTGGGTGGGTCGTCCGGTCCTGGAAGTACTTCAAGAGTGTCTTTCTTTTTTTCATATAATTCTTTTCTCTCTCGAACAACTTTTGTGTGGCTTTTCTCCCATGTGGCGACGACGATTAGCTGTTCGAAAAATGAGGTTTTGTTGAATGGAAGGGAAACGGTAAGAATAATTGTTGATTGGAACGCTGGAAGGGTTTTTCGAAGCATCTTGGCTTGTTTAAAGGCGCATAGGTCGAGTTCAGCTTGAGACCTTTTTGGAAACCAACCCATGCTCTTTTTAACAACCCAGCAAGCTTTTCAGGAATTTTGTAAATAGTGTATTTGTGTAAATTTTCTTGTTTTTCTATGTCTGTGCCGTCCTTTTTTTCATCAAATATCTTGAGTTTGCCGTAAAACTATCAGTGACGAGTGTTTTGAGGGTATCTTCGGTCCATTATGTTTCTTTTTCGAAAATTGAAAAAGCATGGAAGACCGTTTCTCTTCAAAATTGTTTCTGTAAAGGTTTTTCTAACAAAGTACAGATTACATTTTATTGTTCATATGTGTCTAATAAACGCTTATAAAATTCTGTGTTCTAACAACAAAAAAAAAAGATTGAGCAAAAATCCAAGGTTCCCTCACTAACTCGTCACTGTAGCTAACTTTTTTTCTCAGAATATCGAGTCCTCACAAATCCTAAAGCATGTGTTCAGGAGATGCTGCTCGCCAAAACGCTGAGATCGCTGGAGAGAAGGTCGGACAGGCTGTTGGTGAGTGAAGCTGTGTAGATGGTCCAGCTCATGTCTGCTCTCAGAAAATGCCGGTGAAGCCGCTCACCGCGGTGCCGCCTACGCCGGAGAGAAGGTCGGACAGGCCGCTGAGGGAGTCGTTGATGCCGCCGGAGCCGTCGGAGAGAAGATCGGAGAGGCTGGCGAGCGTGTCGCCGAGAAGGCCCACGAAGGATACGTCGAGGGCAAGCAGGCCGTTCACAACGCCGGAGCCGCTGTTAAGGATGCCGGAGGTAGCGCATTACTGAAAAAAAAA
This sequence comes from Caenorhabditis auriculariae, assembly GCA_904845305.1. Taxonomy (NCBI): domain Eukaryota; kingdom Metazoa; phylum Nematoda; class Chromadorea; order Rhabditida; family Rhabditidae; genus Caenorhabditis; species Caenorhabditis auriculariae. The sequence continues at coordinate 136,261 of CAJGYM010000114.1, forward strand.
TCTATGACTCTCATTATTTTATCATGCCACCGATATTCAAGTATACCCAGTAGTATGAGTTAAAGAAACGTAATAGCTTTCTAGAAATGGCCAAGTAAAGATTTTTCTTCCAGAATGGGTTGGCGACAAGGCTGCCGAGGGAGCTGAGGCCGTCAAGGACGGAGCCGTTGCTGGAGCCGTAGCCGTGAAAGACGGAGCCGTCGCTGTCAAGGACGGAGCTGTCGCCGGCGCTGAAGCCGTCAAAGACGGAGCCGTCGCTGGAGCGGAAGCCGTGAGAGATGGAGCTGTCGCCGGAGCTGAAGCCGTCAAGGACACGGCTGTCGCTGGTGCCACGGCTGTCCGAGATGGAGCTGTCGCTGGAGCTGAGGCTGTAAAGGACTCGGCCGTCGCTGGCTACCAGAAGGGAAAGGAAGCCGTTCATGATGCGGGTGAAGCTGTCAAGGACGCTGGAGGTGAACATTTCAATGAAAATGAAGGAGTTTTAACATTACTCTAGACTTTTTTGAGCTCAAATTAGGATCTAGCAATCCTTATAGTATAGTCTCTACCAAAAATTCACTGTTTTTACAAGTTTTATCCTTGGAGTCCATTTTCCTCAGTAGAGCGCACTTTCCGAAGAACTTTACGCCTTGAGAGTTTTTCGTCTCAATCTGATCCTAAGATTCAAAAAAGTTACGGAAAAATTTAGAATGGGTCGGCGAGAAGGCCGCCGATGGAGCCGAAGCCGTCAAGGACGGAGCCGTCGCCGGAGCCGAAGCCGTTAAAGACGGGGCTGTTTTTGCGGGTCAAAAAGTCGTTGAGGGTGCCAACGCCACCAAGGAAGGTGTCAAGGAGGCCGGAGTCGCTGTCGCCGAGGGAGCCAGTTCGTTTTTACTCCTTTTTCTCGAAGTTGCATGATCCCTTTCCTCCGAAAATCTCTTGCATGACCGTTTCCTAAAACAGAGGAAGTAGCGGACGCGGCTGAAGACGCTGCAGATTCTGTTGGTAACTTCATCACGGAAGCCGGCGAAGCAGTGGCTCATGCTGCTGGTAAAATTAATTGATTGACTACTTTTTGGCAGCTCTAACAACGCTGGCTTCGCTTGCTGCGGATTTCTCGTCCAGTCTTTGGAAGATTCTTAACCTTTTTTAGATTACAGTAGCTTTTACTAAATTTTTCAGCTGAACATTAACAGATTGATTGTTTTGCATGTACTTCTGATCATCGAGAAACAAAAAGAAGAATTCAGAAAGCTAACATTTAAAATTGTCCGAGTTCTACTAATCTCTCGCATCTTTTCTCTCAATCCAAAAACGCCTACCTCCTCCAGGCTCAACAGCAGACAAAATCAGAGCTGAAATCAACTTGGTGTTCGAGAAAACTCTAGAAGGCGTCGTCGGTGGCCCAGAAGTCGTCGGCGATTTGGCCCGTAATCCTTTTTTTCAGATATTCCTCCTCACTAACAAACCCATTAATGTCTAATAACGCTCAAGCTACCCGAAATAGAAGATGAATGAACCTTTAACTAAATAATGAATTTAAGAGACGGTTGGTGAATCTGTCGTCGAGGGAGCCGCGGCCGCCGGTGGCGCTGTTGTCGAGGGAGCTAGTGAGTTAACTATTCAGGAGCCTGTTTATTGATTCGTGGAATCTTGAAGGCTGGGTCGGCGAGAAGGTAGCGCAAGGAGCGACGGCCGTCGTTGAGGGCGCCGCCGCTGCCGGTGGAGCCGTCGTCGGAGGAGTTGCCGCTGTTGGAAACGCCGTCGCTGATGGAGCCATCGCCGCCAAGGATGGTGTCGTCACTGGAGCCAAGGCCGTCGGTGGCTTCCTGAGCGGAGCCGCTGAGGAAACTCAGAACGCCGTTGGTCAGTCTTTTTTCTAGAAGATTCGTAACTTTATTTAAAAAATAAGCCATTCTTGCCTTTGCTCTAGTTGATGCCTTCGTATGAATTGATAGAAGAAAAGTCCTAGTGATAAGTCAGAAAATTCGACAAGAAGAATTTTTGAGATCGGTTTGGTTCAACATCGATTCTTATAACTGGGGAAAGTCTCAAAACCCATTTCCATCATTTTTTTTTCAGGAAAAGGATTGGAAAAGGCTGGAGAGGGTCTCGAAAGCGCCGGCCAGGCAGTGAAGGCCGACCCCAATGCGTAGATGCCATAGTTCTTTCTTTCATCGAATGAATCTCTTCTCACGCTCACCCCAATTATTCACGTTATCCTATCACTTTCGGTTCTATACTCTTGCCTTTGCATAATCTCAACAACCCCCTATTGTATAAAGTTCCCGAATTGATCTTACATTGCTTTATGTTGTCTTCAACTTATTATCACCAGGTCAAACCTAAAACTCCAAATAGATTATCTACTGGTTACCCTGACTGTATTTGTTTGTTTTTTGTCTTTTTTTTTGAATTGTATTTAAATATTGGATGTAAATAAAGAACGAATTTTCCCAAACAAAAGTTGGAATGTGGAAAAATGGCATAACGCAAGGAAAGAGTATGGTTGGGAAGGAGGAATGATCAAAAGTAAATGCGACAGAAGGAAGTGAACAGATCAATCGATATTCAACGGAATTTTTCATGAACATAAAGCGCTAACACCGAAAGTGTACAAGATTGAAGAAAATACGAAGTTTCAATGAAAAAAAATACGAAATTAAAGCTTAGAAAAAGGAAACATACGGGCTTTGCGTACTCGCAAAGCCTTGGAAAAAAGTAGAAAGGCGAAATTTTTACAGAAAAAGAATAATAAATAAATAAAAGTGGGAGATCACCTCGTAAAGTTCGAATAAATAGGTATTATGAAAGGATGCGGGGTGCCAAGGAAGAGGTGAAGGAACTATCGGTAAAAATCCACAAGACTGAACAATTTTTCGAGAGAAGTGGTTAGTTTGTGTTGATAAAGAGTAGAAAATTGAAAAATGAGAGAAATTGTAGTCTTGCGGTTCGTAAAAAGTTCAAAAACACACATTTTTCTTCTACTCATCACACACACCAAAAATAGAAGCTTTCCACATTCTTATTTCAAAAATTGGCCGTGACCTTATATAGGGTGCTTCAGTGAGTTGATTTAAAAAACATGTTGCTCAAAAGAAGTCATGAGCCTTCAAGAAATGCTTAGATGGTGAGAAGTCGCTGAACAACGACAGCGAGGAGGTTACTCTGGGCAGTGGACAGAGGGAGAAGCTCCATGTCGGGATGTTCGCGGATGTAGGCGGTGATGAGCGTCATGTTGTTGGAGACGAATTCGAGCTCCCGCAGCGGCGACGGCTTCTCAACGGGAGGCGTCAGGAGCTTGGCCAGAATCTGCGGTCGTGCTTCGAAGTAGCGACAAACGTTGTGGACCACCGACAGCAGCGAGGTCAGCTCTTCCTGTAGCTTTCGGTTCGATAATCGTCAGATTTTTCAGGCTTACCTGAGGTGCGGCGTTGCCGACGAGCTGAAGGAAACTGGCGATTTCGATGCTCGAGAAATTGTTGGCTTCACAGTCGATAGAGCTCGCCGATTCGCAGTCGTCGTCCTCAGGCTCCGGCTCGTCGCTCACCTGTCAGGACAGGTGATGTAAAAAAGAAAAAGTCAGGAGAAAATCTCTTCTCAAAAGCTCTTTAAAGGTGCAGAAGGCCGAAACCTTGCAAAAATGATCACTTCTTAAATTCAGAGCAGTCCCTAAAGGGGTTGGGGGAAAAAAAAACGTAGAAAGGCCGAAAAAGTGGTATCTATAGGGGTAAAATTAAAGGGGTCCCTGTAGGAGTTTAGGGTCAGACCCCTTGGCCCCTAAAGCTCAAGTAGACCCTATAGGGGTCTTTCAATTTCATTCAAAGAACGCTTATTTATTCAGTTTTTCCCATGCAGATGCTTCTTTGCTTAGAGTTCATAACAACTATCGACCAGCATGTCCCCTATAGGGGCCACTTACTGAAATCCTTAAAGAAACCACTTTTGCAAGCTTTAGTGGCCCCTTTAGGGGCTGGTAAAGTGGTACCTAGAGGATCTGTACCTTCGAAAAACATGCGGACAAGTGGTTGGTAAAGTGCTACCTCGAGGGTAAAGTGGTACCTAGAGGGTACAATACAAGGACCCCTATAGGGAAAATTCTGTAGTTTCTAAGTACCATTTAGTGAGACCCTTTGAAGCTTCATATCTTTGAAACTTCAAACTTTTTCAAGTTGCGAATCTAGACCTTCAGAAAGTGTTTGAGACAGTTTTTCATAGCTTGTCAGATGAAAAAAGCTTGTTTCTTACCTCGATGTGTTGCTCCTCGAAGGATCCATCGCCTTTCGGCTCACTGAACGTCTCCACGGCCACAGAAGCCGACGCGACGCCGTTCCCGTCGTCGAACGGATTCGAAATCGGACTGAACAAATGTTTTTATGTTAAAGCACCGCTAATTTTTTTCTTCTGCTGAATACCTTAACCAACAAACTTCATTTCAGAATACCCACCCTTTGTTTCGAAATCTAAAGAAATTCAAAAGAAAAACTTCAAGGCAATCATCAGAAGGACCGCCAGGAGATAGGATCGGCCAAGAAGGTTCTCGATTCCGTTCATGTGTCAATCCCTCGGCAGGAACACCTCCAACAGGTGGCAAATCGTTCCTTTGTTCGGAGGAGTGTGATCTCGAACGGCCGACAAATTATTCAACTCTCGCCGGAGGCCATTAGGAGTATTTCATGTTCTTTGTTGTATTCAGCAAGTTTCAAAATTTGAAAAAAAGTTAGTAAGCTCACAAAATCACGCCAGATCAGTTAGTATTTGGTAGTTGAACTGAAAAATTAAGAATAATTTTTTGAAAGCTTGAAACTTTTGAAAAGTCAAGGCGAAGGATCAGAAGTCCACGAAGAGGAGATTCAGTCCGATTATTCGCTTTTTCAAAATCTCACTAAAACTCAAAAGAACTACAGCCCGTCTTTCAGGATCTTATAAAAGACTGCCCTAAAAAGTACCCAAGTACTCAGCAAGAACCTATGCGACTTATTTGAAAATCAATCCAGGACGCCGTCGCTGTTCAAAAATCCCCACAAACTTTGCAACAAGTCAACGGTGACCGTTGCAAGCCGATCAATCAAGTCACTCCTAGAAACCAAGAAGTTGACAGAGAAGTGTTCGTGTCAGAGACGTGCCCTCGACAAAGGCCCATAAAATAAGAAACATTTGAAGGTTCTGAGGCGAAGCCAAGCGAGAGGAACCCCCACCGAGCGGTTTGCAAATTGAGCTTTGTCCTGGCTGGTCGAAACGGTAGCCGCCTCCGAGAACTGACATCCATCAGCAAGTGCACGTGGTGGCGTACTTTATGCCGCACCGGACCCACTCATTTTCAACGTCAAAATCCACTTTTGTAGGTCAAAGAGAGCGTCATTACTTTTCATTTTGAACTCGGAAAAGCCTAGCAAAGTTAGTTGACTGTTAGACCCAAACAGAAAAACAGCCTTGAAGCCAGAAACTCAAGTTTGGTTAGCGCAAAAGAATTGAAACAAACTTATTGACGTTGAAGATGGCGCCAATCTGCTGCCGCATCTGATTCAGAAGCTGCGGACAGATCGTCGATTGGAAGACCGTCGCCGAGGGCATATGGTAATCCGGCAGAATGAACCTGATTGAAGAATCAATTTTTTGATGTTTCAGAGAGGCTATCAGTTCAAGTTTCTTTTTTTTCCTAGCAAAAATCTTCTCATCCCTAAATTTTCCTGAGATCAAACCGTATAAGAGATCGGAAACCGGGCCGATCGACAAGCTGAGGCGGGTGCTGGTCGAGTAGAAGCATCAGAGCAACCTGAGAACATATTTCTGCTTTTTTTCTGTTTTAAAAAATCTGGCTATTCTCGTCTAGGCACTCTATAAAATTGTGGAATCGGCCAATTAAAGACCTTTGGGGATCTGAAAGAGAGACAGGTCATCAACAGGTTTTTCTTGGACTTCGCTTGAAAAAAAAACTAGGTGGCTCAGCTGGTAAAACTCATTTTTAGCCTTCTGAAGGTTCCTAGATCGAGCCCTCCTAAGGTTGATTTATTTTTGAAGTCATATAATCAAGTTTCTGTAACCTTTTCCAAAAGACAAAGAGTTGTTAAAAAAGTTACAACAAAAATACTTCTTTTAAAACTGAAATATACCTGCATATGAATCTTGTACTGCTCCTCCTCGCGACGCCTTTGGTCGGCCTTCTCGTCGGAAGACGTGATTGACGTCGGAAATAGCGCTGAGAATGCAGAGGTCTTCACTGTCAGGTCTGTCGGCTTCTCGACCTCCTCCTCGACCTGAAAAGAGAGCCTATGGGATAGTCTCGGTGAAACCTGGAAGGGAGGGGAGGGGGGGGTTGCCAAAAACCGTAAAAAATTTTCAGGGTGTATGAGCTTTTTCATAATCTATAGATTCAATGAACGGTCATCTTCTCTAAAATCCAATTTTCCCGGTACAAACCTCTGTAGCTTCGCACTTGACGTGTATCGGCATGACCAATGGCTTGAGGGCTTTCGGGGCCGGGAGACCCGAGGGCGGCAAAGGCGGGAGGACGAGATTCGGCGCGAAAAGCGAAGAAGTCGTCGATGAGGCCGTGTCAGAGGCCGAGGATGAAGCTGTAAAGTTATCAACCTCAATTTTGAAGTTAAAATGCAAACATTAAGATACCAACTTCGTAAATTCCTAAAATGATCAATACGAAAATTCAGATTGAAAAACGCAGGAATTTAATTAAGATTTTCAAGTTTCTGGATCAGGATTTCCTCTAGAAAACTCTGCAGAAAAGCCTACCGGAAGGGCTTTTCTGGCTCTCCTGCTGTTCTTTCCGGTTGACGTGATTCACCATGCCGCTGGTCACTTTGTCGTTCATCTCCCGCAGCAATTTCGCTCTCGCCTTCTCCTCTGGAAGTTCTAAAGTCACTAGTTGACTAGTGGAATAGTAGAATCACTGGATCTTTCAAAAAACTTTATTAGGGCTTCGGAAATTGATGGATTTTGAAGCTTCATCTCTTGGATTAATTTTAAAAAAGCTGATAGAAAAATTTAGAATCTATTTTTATCGAAAAAATGTGAAAACTCTACAAGACGAAGAAGAAAACGGCGTTGAAAGGGAGATTAATAGGAAACTTATCAGTTGATAAAATAATTTCCTAGGGTCGAAGGTAGAGAAAAAATATAGCTGTTCTGATTTGAGTCCTTGATGATTTTTTTCAAATCATTATTTTCTATCCATCGGGTTAGCGCGGTAGCTAATTTTTTTCTATCATATATTATATATTTGAACATTTTTTTCGACCCTTCTTGAGCCTTTAACTCATCAATCAACACACTCTGTTCCCATATCATCGAAAAATGAGGAAAAAACTCAAAAAAATCATCTCAAAATCTCATCATCTCAAAAAAAAAAATTAGCTCAATTAACCCTAAAACTCGTTTGAATTCCTCAGATAGCTGATTCGAAAAAAAGACAAGAACATCTGGTTGGCAGTCGAATCAAGGACTCAAGATTTGAATATAACGGAAGAGTAATTTGCAGCCGGCTGCCCTGTGTCCGTTTGACTCGCCAGGTGCGCCGTTCTACAGGCGGTTTTTTTTTTCGCTTGTTCCGATCCGATGAATGTCTCGATCCCCGGTGATACAGGTGTTCTTCGGTAGCCTCTTCACGGCCCACCCAACCAGTTCCTTCTTTTCAAAACGAGGCATCATTCGCGCCAAAAAGTATGGAGGAAACTGTCCCTTTCAAAAATTTCTCTCTAAGTTCTAGGTGATAACAGTGATGCTCGTAAGGCTTCATCATCCCGATGACATGCTTGAAATTTATAAAAATAAAATGGCCAAGCTATATTTCTCTTTTCAAGAAGATAAGTTCAAAAAAACTTTCAAAATGAAGCCAAACCCTTGAAAAATGTCCACCGCAAGGGAAATTTGATCTTTCGACTCTAAACACTTTGTCGATTGCTAGCAGGTTATCCAAAAAAGGTCTAGTGAAAAGCCGTTTTTTCTATAAATCCAGAAGCCCGAGTTTCAACTTTTCCCTCAAAAGATGTGGCCTAGGAGGAGGAAGCTTCATGTCCAGACCCAAGGATCTGGCTTGGGCCGAAAACCGGGTCTCTTCCGACGAAAAGTAGTGGCAGACAGACAAAAAACGAAATATACAGTTTGTTGCGCGCGAACGCCTCTCTCTCTCGCGTTGCGCAATCCGATTCGCAACTTTTTCTCGCGGCAGCTGATGAGAAATCTTGCAAAAACAGGGGGTTAATGAGTGATCTTTGGTTGGGTTGGAAATCGGCGTGCGCTTGGGTTCGGAAAAGGAAAAAGTTGGATTTCCAGAATGAATTTGTCATTTTCCTAGTTTACTTAAAGAAAAATCGTGCCTTCACAAGCAAAAACTGATTAAACTTAGGAACTCGAGAGTGAACTCTATAGGGGCAACTTTAGGGGCCCTTGGAGGGTCCCCTTTAAAGACCACTTCACCAATCCCTACAGGGGCCACTAAAGATTGCGAAAATGGTATAATTTTTATAATGCGAGAAAGCATTTTTCATGCGAAAAAAATGAATAAAAAAAGCTTTTTTTATATAATTGAAAGACCCCTATAGGAACCACTTAGAGACTAAGAATTCAAACCCTAAACCGCTAAAAGGTCCACCTTGATTTTACCTCTTTAGGGGCCACTTTTCGGCCCTGTTCAGGGGCAGTTTTTCCTAACTAACCTCTATAGGGATCACTCCAAAATTCCTAAAAAATTACAGCTGTGTTTTTTAATTTTCTATAGTCTTCCTCGGGTTAAATCTTTCCGTCAATTTTCCTTAAGCCGACTCATTTTTTCTCATTTTTTCTCGTAAATCAGGATAAGCTATGAAATCCTTCACCTAAAAATTTTCAACAACTCGAAACTAACCCATTTTGACGATCATACTGCTCTGTCGAGCCTCCTGAACCAATTGATATTCCTGGACGTGGCAGCTCCGCAAGTGCCGGATCATTCCAGTAGTGCTAAAAATTGCTTTCATTTCTCATAGTTTTCGTCATGAAGTTCCTCTAATTTTTAATCCTATGCTCCTTTAAAAACCCCAGCTACACAAATCAGCGCCAAAAAACAAGAGCTTTTTTTTTCAAAAAACAGGATGAAATATTCACTTCTTGATATTGTTATCTCGAGGGGCTGAAAAAAAGGGAAAAATAAGGAAAAAGGCGTCTGAATGGTCTTGGCGCCGCTCCAATGAATCCGGACGATCGGCTCGCCTTCCCAACTTTTTAATATTTCATCTCGTTATTCTTCTCTTTCATTTCAACTTGTTTTCTCCCAAAATCTCTCAAAAAACAAAGGAATATTTTTTTCTGGAGCATTTTTTTTCGAACCTGCTGTTGGTGGCCTTGATTTTCTTCCTGCATATCCGGCACTCGGCGGCTTGCTCTGGAGTCGGGAGCTCGTCGAAAAATCGCCAAACTTTGGCGGTTTTCACTGTTGAGCCACCGACGCGTTTCCGGGCCGGCGGATAGTCTTGAGGCGTCTTCAAAGGGACATTTTTTTTTGAGAAAAAAAGCATGGAAAATGGTTCTTGTAACTGTAAGCTAACCAAGTACTCAGATTCAAAGCTCACGCTCCTACATATAATAAAGGCTGAGCTCAATAAGTTAATTGTTCCATTTTTCTCTAGAAATGGCTTCCCAAACGCACCCTCTTCCCTTCGATGACCGTCGGCTGGAACGGCCGCGACTGTAGGGCTGCGACCTGCGACTGAAGCAGCGTCTGGAGCTGCGTCGTCCGGAGCTGCGACGCAAAGGCGGCGAACGCCGATGGGAACGACGCCAGCGACACCGGCGAACCGAGTGTCGCTCCAGCAGACGTCATCGGCGACGACGTCGCCACTGCGGCAAGCGAGGCAAACGGCGACTGCGCTTGCATTCCGCCTGGAAGAAGGTTCAGTAAAAGGATGAGAAAAAGTATAGTTCTATGAGAATCGAAAACGTATAAAAAGAGGAAGAACACCGAAAACTGGAAAAATGATACAGCAAAAAAAAAAATGAGTTCAAAAATTATTTGTTGAAAAATTTAAACGTATAGGTGTCATTGAAGGAAGAACTCCAGCTTTAATTTAAAAAAAATCAGAGAAATTGAACTTTTTTCGAAAATTCCACACATGAAGGTGTCATTGAAGGAAGCATTTCAGCATTAATCAAAAAGAAAAATCGAGAAGAATCAAAACTTTTTCACTTTCTGTCCGCAGTTGGAATGGCTCAAACGTCACGCACTGAGCCATCCACTGTCGCAAGCCTCAGAAAGTTACCTATTGAAAAAAAGGAACCCAAAAGTCAAGAAATGGATCAGGAGGATCGTCATGTCGGCAAAAGTACAAGGAGAGCCATTCCGACAGACGCCTCGCAGCGTGTACACGATTAATTGAGGACATTTTTGGCACTGGCGCCGCCTCTTCTGCCTCAAATTTGGGTCAGAGTGTTATTGACCGGAAGCTTCTCGCCGGAAATGAGAAGTTTGAAAAGTTTTGCAAAAATGAGAAGTTGAGGTGGTGTGGCTGGCCGGTGTAAAGATGGATCCGTGCCTAATCCGCTCGAGAATCGCGATCGGGACGTAGGAAAGGAGGATCGTCAGCAAGTTCTTTTCATTGAGAAACTGACCGCTGCGGGGAGGATTATCCAATGGCATTGGGACCACGAGCCCGGAACCTCAATGGAATTGAGGTCGCGGTGGTCGAGAGTTTCTGATAATGACCATGATCTGGTGGGGGAAGTTTTCTCCGCTGTCAGCGGAAGTGACTGGAGCCCTTAAGTGTCCAAAAATTGACCCAGACTATCTAAGATGTACCAAATAAAGTTGTATAGCTGATTCACGGCTAATTTGGGACTTTAAGGGGCGTGACCGGTATGCGCTCTCCACGATCCAGGAACTCTCTCGTGTATTATCGTGTCAGGACCCTTTTTTCGATGGCTCGAGCTAGCCGTGAAGCAGCTTTTGAGAATAATTAAAACTTTCTATTTTTCAGAAGCAAAAGCCTAAAAGCTCTTACAGATTTTTGAAAAAAATATTCTACTTCTCAAAATATGCAGACTTTCAGGATTAATTCAGCACTTCTAAAAACACTATACAGCTTTTTTTAAGAGGTAGTAACTTCAATAATAGAATCACAGCTTCAAATTATCCATTACTGAACTCTTCCAGCACAAAATTTCATAAAAAGTATGTTTCCGGAAAGAATAAATCATGGGAGCATCACCAAGAGAATGAGCTACAACTTCAAGAGTAGAAAATCAAAAATAAAACTGAAAAAAGGAGCAAGGAAATGGAGGCTCATCAGGAAGGAACAAAAGCTTGTAAACGACAGATCCTGTCAAGATCGTAGCCACGAAGATGAGGAAGGAAGACCCTCTTTCGCTGTTCCTTTGGCAGAAGCGCGTACACACAAATAGGAGGCGGAGCCAGGCCGGCGAGTGGACAGCGTCGGCCACGCCCCCGTTTCCTGCGCGGCTGTTGGCATATTACGTGATTGTGGATGCAGAACCAGCTTCGAGGCAAGAATGAGAAGAAGAAGAAGTCCACCAGGCCGAATGGCAGAGAGGCGCCAACGGCAATCGGGCAGAAAAAAAAAACAGACTCGCTGGTCAGCTTTTGACGATCTTCGGTTACGCCGATTAGAAACTTAGTTGGGATGCCTGAAGGTGAAGCTTGCAAGGGAGATCATTTCACCTTCGACTATAATTTTCTGGAAAACTAGAAGGTTTTCAAAAGTTTTAGATGATAGTCCAGAGAGCCTAAGCTTGCTCCTTTTTCAAGAACGGGTTTCTTAAAAAACTTGGTTTGAGGGAAACTCTCTGACTGAAAAAAGTGCTTCGAGCGATCTTTTTTGAACCATCTACCCTTTCTTTTCGTTTCAAAATGAAGAACTGATAAAAACTCAAATCTTGATGGGCATTTTCCAAATCCGATCATCGAGATTTGGTCTCGTTGGCGCCGTCAATTTGACGCCATCAGTGCGAAGCCGACCAAAAGACCGAAAAAGCTTTCGCGCCATCGGACCTTATCGTATCAAGCCAGCAAAAAGCGTGTCGGAATAACGGAGACACACAAAAAGTGTGTATTCACCTTCCACTTTCAAAGTTCAAACTTTAAACTTTTTCAAAAAGTAGCCGTCCTAGTATTCTCAATATTTGAAAGCCGAGGTTCGCCTCGATAGACAGGTGATACTCCACTCAGGGAAGGTCAGTCATTAACCATCAATCGGGAGGGGGACATGGTTGGGTGCAGCCGTTTTCCAATAGACATCTGCCCGCTGCAGCCGACTCCATGGTTCATTTCCATATATGTCGCGGCTGACGTCATCGAGATGGTCTCCGAGATCAGACCGTTTGTATTTTGAAGCCGTAAGAGAAGCTGGTTCCCGATAAATATCCACGCGAGGAGGGTCCAATTTTCGTCTGTTGATTTTTTGGCTGTACTGTGGATGGATTCGAATCAATCATTGGATGATAAATGACCAGAAGGGTCTCTGGATGCGTACCAATACTTTTCTCATGGGTTAAACTGATTATTAAAATATCTCGATGACAAAGCTCTATTGGAGAAAAATACAACTCAAAGCCAATTTTCAAGAAAAAGTGCTTCTGTGGAAAAAAGACCATTATATGTCTAATCAGAGCTTCCCTTCACTGAAACTTTAAAAAAAAAGCTATCAACAAGAATTCCTGGCAAATCCAGACCTAACAAAAACTTCTTCTTTTTTTTTCGTTGAAAGAGTTCTTCTTGGAAAACAGCGTCTTCTCCGCAAGTGCGTGATTCGGCGCCGACGTTCCCACTGACCATGGCAGCGGAACCGGTGGCCGCAGTGCCATCCCGACGGTCCACTACTTTGCTACAATTGGTCAGAGACGGCCGCCCTCCTACGTCGCCTGTGGCAAAACGAGTGGTGGCGCAACACACGAGGGCGAAGCTGTTCTATTAGAAGAAAAGTTGACGCTATATCAAGAAAAGAGACGGCGGCGGCGTCAAGAAGAAGCAGAACTGGATATGTGTTGCGCAACGGGGCAGCTTCTGGCCGACGAGATGAACGCCCCGGCTGGTTTGACCACGCGCCGTGCCAAAACGACTGTCGCGTCTTCTAACTGCCAGCCTTCGACGCCTTCCGAGGGACTTTCGGATATGCTTTGGGGATGAACACCGAACAGAAGCAACACATAATAATTCATAAAAATGTATTCTCTAGAAAATCCGAACATAAAGGAAATTTTTTTTTGAAAAACCTACTCTGATCTTGAAAAAACTCTTCCTCTTCTGTTAGCAAAGAACTTTGAACAATCAACTTGGAGTAATACAAAAGAAGATATTCCATTTTCCAAAAAACTTTCATACTCAAACAACAAAGGACTGTTGAAACTAAGCAATGCTCGAACATCTGCAGAAATAAGAAGTCAAAAGATTTTTGCGACAAGCCAAGATGTATGCAGAAACTCTGAATGCAAGGGCGAACAATGGATAGTTTACAAGGACCGTCGAAATTTGCGCGCCCGTCGCTTTTTAAACTTTAGCCCAGTCTGCTGTATCGTTTCGACTCGGAAGATAAATAAATAACCGAGAAGTGTTTAAGATCTTGAACTTTTAACACGAAAAAAAAACTGCAGATCGGATGAACTCATACAATGTCCTAGATCAAGATTTTTTGCCTCGTCAGCCGAGGATCAAATCGAGACAGGACAACGAGAAACTAGGAGGTGAAGAAAAGCAATAGATGGCTATCGGTGCGGTTGCCGTCCGCCGGTCTGACTGCCAATCCGACGAAAAAACTGTGTCCTTCCGACCCCCACCCACGTCGTTAAGACACCTTCGTTGCGCTCACATTCTCGATGTACTCGATTCATCGCTTGTTTGTCACGAAAAAGTTCAAAATTTTTACGAAATATCCAAAGAAAAAGTCGCAAAAAACGAGGAAGTTTACTCTCAACAGTTAGCGATAAATTGAGTTCACACTTCAGCCTAAAGTCCGTTATATAACACGTCCGAGATCCAAAAAAATTAAATCATCAATTCGAAGTCATAATCCTTCCTTTTTTTTTTACTGAACTACTTCTTATTTTTCAGAAAAAAATTATATATTACTCCAAAAAAAAGAAACTTTTTATTCTAAATTAAACTTTTTAATGAAAAAAAAGTTGACTTTTCGGTAATGGTTTCTCATCTCACATCAACAGACAGTGATAATCTCCACTTTGAAAAAGAGATAGCTACTTTGAACGTAAAAAACATCGAAAAACCATTAAAAAAGGAATGGAAATAAAAAGAGAAATTTTTAAATATTCCCTGAGCTGTTTTTTTCGGGCTTCGAATGGAAGAGAGAAAAGGGGAGTATTTAAAAGGCAGACTGCGCCTTTAATAAAACTCCCATTTTTTTCTATTTGTTTTTTATTTAATCAAAACGTTGTTTGAAGGAAATGTAAGTTGATTTTTTTTTTCAATGAATTCTTATCATAAATTTTCTGTTTATGTAAATTTTCTCATTTTTCCAGATAAATGGTATCATGAAGATTCACTCAAGAAGAACGAAAATGAGTTGTTGTCGTCGCGTTTCGAGTTTTAGGGCTCTGAGAACTGTTATTTATCCAGTTTTATCACGCCCATAGGCGATAAAAGTCAATGAGACGTGGTTTCATTTCTGTTTTCAAATCAAGGCGCTCGAAGAAAAATCTTTCAACTTGATAAGAACAATCAAGATTTCAAAAATAGTTCAAAGAATGTGAATATAAGCCGAGAAAGAGGTAGGGGAGGCCGCTGAGATGAAAAATGGCGATCGGCAAATGCTCAGCGTTTATGAAAATGAACAGTTGGCACGAAAAGTTTCGTCGTTCCATTTCAAATTCCCCGGTTTTTTATCTTTCTGTAAAAAAATGTCTCGGGAACTAAAGATCGCGTGCCAGTGTGCAGTTTGAAGTTTTCTTCAGGTTCTGACATTCAAATTTCAGAACGAAAGAGTCTCGGTTTTGCGTGGTCAGTTCAAATTGGAGACAATGGGACTCGAGGGGAGGATCTGACTCTAAAGAATTTGAACTGCGCCAGAAAAAGTTGACGGTGCAGCTACAATGGGACGCGTCCGAAAAAAGTGAACCTTTCGATTCCTGCCTCTTTTTTTCATAGTAGGATTCAAATGGAAGTTGCGAAGTTTGAAATGGATCTGTTTCCAAGGAGAGAAGTCGTACAGGGAAAGTGGTGAAAAGGAAATAAATTGTGAGGTATTTTTTCACAATTTCTAGAAAAGCTTGAGACTCCAAAAATGTTTCTTGGGAAGTTTAAATGAGATATATTACAGTAGTTACAGAGTTTTGTGATAAAAAAGCAATGAATTGAGTTTTTTTATAGGTTTCCCAGCGTTTCGAGATGCGAAAAAAAGTTACATGAAGAAGAAAAAAAGTTGAGCATCTCGGTTAGGGCCTGGGAAACTCACCCGCAAAGGAAATTTCGAGATTATCTAGGAATGAAGGAAAAATAGTCCTTCGATTTGATGGTAAAAAAATTTTTTTAAAAAAATCTCTTGAGAGAGCAAAATTTTTTTGTCTCAAAAATAAAGGCATAACTTTAAAAAAATAAATAAATGCTTTTTTTAAACGATGTTTTTCTTGAAGAATTAATTCAAAAAGAGTTTATGATTTTAAGGATTAAAAGAAAGCTGTACGAATCAAATTTAAACAAATTTTTTTCTACTTTTTCAGGGCAAAATTTATTATTATTTTTTTGAAAAATTTGGTAGCTATCCTCGTTGAGGCGAAATTGCCAAGACTGGATAATTTCAAAAAGAGGAGTAAATTAGCGTGAGAATCGTAGAGTCACGGCTACATTTTTTTTGTTCCGAGCCAATCATGACTCAGCTTTAGCTTTGCATTCAAAAAAGAAAAGGGTGAGCAAAAAAAGACAAGTTGATAACGAAAAGTAGTTCAGGAATCTTATGGGCTTGCAAACTTCTTCAACAAGTTAGGAGAGTTGTAGGCCAAGCTGTAACCAAGAACAAGAACAAGGGAGCAAAGAGTCGTTTTCGCGACGAGAGCCACGCCCACAATGGACGCGACACCAATCATTTCGTTACGGTACTCTGCACATCGGGCCTCCCGAGTGATCATTTTGGGCCATTGTCCACTCGCTTGTGCTTCCGGGCGGTGTCCACACAACTTTTGGACAGGTAGGAAGTGAAAAAAAAAGGGAAATGCAAAAGAAAATAAGCGATTCTTAGGAGTATAGTCGATGTGCCACAACTTGAAATTTCGTGGAACGACACTCCGCTGTTTTTTTGATTTTTGTGCGCGCTGTCGCGAAGCGTCTCGCCAATTAAAAAGTGTAAAATTGAAAATAAAAGAAACAAGTTGAGAGCGCGACCGAGATTCGCAAAGGCTACAAGGCTACGCAGCGGAATGTCATTCCATAAAATTTCAAGACGTGACCAGAGTGGCCCCTATAGGGATTTAGGGTCTGAGCCCCTATAGCTCAAGTGGACCCTATAGGGTTCTTTCAACTTCATTCAAAAAACGCCCATTTATTTATTTTTGCTTCTTCGCTTAGAGTTCATAACAATCATAGACTGGCTTTTTCCCTATAGGGACCACTCTTGCAAGCTTTAGTCCTTATAGTGGCCCCTTAAGTTGCCCCTATAGAGACCTTTCTTGAATTTCTAAGTTGGTAGCTTAACTTGATCCTTATAAAAATTAAAATCAACTGTTATTTTTGGACATCAGAAATCAGACATAGAGCAACCGTGACAAATTTGACTGGAACTATACTCCATCAGCTCGAATTTTCCACAAAGAAAAATATAGAAACGTCTAAAAGTCAAAAAATCCTTGTAATCAAACCAAATAAATGTTCCAATGACGTCAGTTCTGAAAATTGAAAGCTTAAAAATAATTTTTTTCAAGTTGAAAAAAACCATTAGTCAACTCGGAAAAGAAATGAAAATAAAAATCAAAGAGCCTCGCGGACCGAAGCGAAAGGACGAGAATCGGATGTGGGTCAGCAATTTTCAGAGGATTATCAAACGCCCCCCGTCGAAATGTGTGCTGCAAAAATAGAAGAGGAGACTGACCGGCGGCCAGTAACGGATCAAAATATTGTCAGCCATTTTTTTTTCCGACCGTTTTGTTTTTCTAGTCACAAATTTGAGGCTCCCGAGTCATCTAAAATAAAAAAAATGAAAAAATCGAATCGAAAAAAAATTTCCAGCGAATCCTTGAAGCTTCGTGATCGGCTGGAAAGCAGTTTATGGCGAGTTTTCGGTTCTGAAGCCCGATTTTTCAAAGTTGAATTATGCAATTTTGTAGGAAACTACCCAGAGCAATTTTTATTAACCGTTTCTTCAAATTTCGATCATGCTCCACTTAAAAAAAGACAGAATAAACATGGAAAAGTATTTCAAAAAAAGAAGATTGGAGGTGCGAGGACAGAAAGGAGTATGTTTTGAGGGGGGAATGTCGTCCCAACAATGCTCATTAGTTGCCGATGTCATAACCCAGTTGCGTACGTTTTGCGCATGCTTCGCCGCACTTCGAATCGGATGGCGTCCGTGAGCCGCCGAAATTTACCTTTCTCGACGAGAGTACTGTTATTGAAGAACTTGTTGGTTATTTTTTAAGAGTCAACTTTGGCAGAGAAATCGAAGTAAGGTAGCGCCATAGTCTTTTCAGTTTTTAAATGTCAAGTGGTCGCTCAAGCTCCGCCCCCTGATGGCGCGATAAACCAATCAGAAGCGAGCCATCCAGAGAGCGTTTTTGGATGACGTCATTTTACTTGGAAAAAAAGGACCGAAAAAATTGAAAAAGCTTCCTTTCGATTCCATATACAGAATATACCTCAAATCGTCTTGATTTCCAGCTCGCCCGACCAAAAACTACTTGCGCTTAGTGTTATCCTATAGCAGATGAGAAATCGATAAAAAGAAAAATACCAAAATTTAAAGTTGATTTTCTACCGCCAATACGAAACGCGACCGCGACGCGTCAAGCCGTTCCATGCAAGTTATTTTCGGCTTTACAAGTCATGCTAGATTTGGTGGGATACATGACTCGAACTCGGACTTTTTGGACATCGTGGTCATCATCGGCGATGAGCAAGGTCGACCAGCCGGTTGCCCCCTTGATGACCGCTTTTTTCCCGTAGAGACATCCGATCGCCACCTTTTCTCTTTCATTAAACGCATTTTCAACAGCTCGCCAAATTTTCGAATGTTACGCTATTCACAGATGTGCAAAAAATCGGCTAGGTAGAACCGGATTTTTGGGCAGAGGTTTTCAAACTTTCCAGTGTTGACTTTTTTGATTTCAATGTTTTTTTTAGGGGAACGGCTACAAAGATTCAACAACGAAAAAAATCAAATGTTTTTTCTCGATTTTCTTAATTCTTGAGAACTTCTCCTGCTTCCAAACCTTCTACCAAAAAAAAAGGATGTTCAGGTGTCCCGAATACAAGAAGATTTCCCGACAGACGAATGGACGATCTGTTCTGGAAAACGGGACATGTGTCCAGCCAACCGGAGAGCCGACCAGCCAAAGCAAAAAGCAGCCCCTTTTCTAGTCCGGCGCAAAGTCGCGAGACCAGGATTTTTGCTTTGAAAAAAGCAGATTTTATAGAGTTTGTAAGGGGGGCGGGAGGTAATAAGACTCAAGAGGAAGGAGTTTATAAATCAGTTTCAAATTATTTGGTATAGGGGGGGTATAACGTTTTTTTGAAGGAATACTTAAGAAAGCGCTGCGACGTACCGCCAATAGCTCTGGAGTTTGCAGTTAGACCACTAAAGGGACTACTCGTATTCTTCCGAAACTGAAAATTTTCTCAAAACCTTTTATTTTTATTACTTAGAGAGCTCAGAACTTTAGATTCAAGACGACTTTCAGCTTTCGAACTGAAAGACCACTTTTTGTCGGATTCTACCTGCTGGCTCAAACCCAGCGGAGCTCTGCGCGTGATTACGGTAGCTCATAAAAAAGTCGGACGACTGGCTCGCCATCGTTATTTTTTTGACGAATCTTCTCGGATGTCGATTTCTTTTTTTTTTGCTCATCGCTTTTTTTTGTTCAAAGCTCTGCGTCTCCGTTTTTCTGGTTGTCTTTTCGGAGACAACAACGAGCAAAGTGGAAAACGCACACGCCGCCAGCCATATGGTCAGAAGTTAGCCGTCCGACGGAGAAGAGCCTTTTGTTCGGGTCGCGCACACCTCACAACTCCGACGCGTTGGGATCGCTCAAGTTAACTTGGCTTTTGCGAGATTTGAAACGGTTCAGGGATCGTAGAAGAAGAAAGAGCTTTGCGAATTTTTGAAAATTTTACCATTTGCCGTTCTTTTTTCACAGCTTCTCTTCTTACCTTAGGTCTAAAATGTTATAATTTATGAGCTCGATATAAAATTATCAACAAAGAAAGTCTCCGCGTTCGCGGAGCATATAAAAAAAAATTATCTTCGATTCTTTCTGCAGGTGTTGAGGAGTTCACAATAAATTAGCAAGGTTAGCAAAATTCTCAGATCTTCAAAGTCCAGTTTTTCCTATACTTTATAGATTATGTTGCCCCATTAATCTTCATGGAAAAAGACTTTTGGACCTTTTTCTGAAAAGAACCTTTTAAGGAAGTGTAAAAAATGAAGGCGGAAAAAGGAGATTCCGAGAAACTTTTAACACCTTTTTAGGAACTCAAGAAGGAGCTTTGGGATCTTTTAAGGCTTTTTTGCGGTCTTTTGGACTTTGTCTGTGTTTAAATTTTCTTCTTTTCAAAAAGTTGATAATAACTGAACTTTCCTGAATTTTTCTTCAGCGCTTCATCTCCGCAGGGATTGAACTAGCCACCTTTCAATCACTAGAAACAAATCTTACCAACTGAGCCACGGGAATTTATTTGCAATCCTTTTTTGCTCTAGAACTATTTGTTTTGCAGTCAAGACAAAAAGCGAAAACTGCGGCCGGCCGGCGACGAGTGAAACAGTAAAACAGGCTGTGTCGGACTGGCCATTTCGTGGATGATCGGACGAGGCAAATATTGGTCGGATCTTCGAGGATTTGCCGGTCGGGACACGAATCAGGCCACGACGTCGTCTTCTCACTTCGGATTCGCCGTCGCCACGCTTCGCCGCACGCTTTCCGGACACAACGTCTTCTTCGAGAGGTCGTCTTACTGTTTGCCTTTTCCAGTTGCGGCGTCTTTTTTTCGTTCAGCGCTAGGGCAAAAGAGATATACGCAGGGACTTTGGGATTATTTTTATTGGTTTTGCAAAAAATTGGTCACTTTGATTATCGCCAGAAGTGATTGAGTTCTATTATGAAAAAAAAAAATTCATTTTTCAATCTTTGGAAATATTTTTCGATTTTCTTCTCAATTCACAACATGAAGACACAGTAGACCCTTCTCCAAGAAGTTTTTTCAAAAATACCAAAATTTGCCCCAATGATTTTCAGGAAATCTTCAATTCATTTTCTGAACCGTTTCAGTCAGAAGTCGATCAGAAACTCGCTCGTTAGGAATCAAAAACTCTCTTTTCTTTAAATCGACCTTTTTCCGGATATTTTTAAAAGGTTATTTTGCTTATAACACCATTTAATATACGAAAATAAAACTTTCTCACATAAATAGAAAAAAATTAACGAATTTAGAGCTTTTTTTCCGTACCAATAATTGGGGGCCCTTCCTAGAAACAAGTCACTTTTTTTGTTTTTTTACAGTTTTCAAAGTTCCCTGATATGAATATGAGTAACAAAAATATCAATTCACTCAAAAATCCGGAAATTCAACTGAATTTGATCATTTTTGAGACCACTATTGGGACGGAGTTTTTTTTGAAAAATTAAAAAAATCCTTATTTTTTTGTCTTCTTCGTAGTTTATCAAGCACATTCTTGTTCAGAAATTTTAGCTGAACTCAAAAATATAATTTTCATGGAGAAATTCGCAAATCGAAAAAAATTATGTCACTTTTAAGACCCAAAATGCTATTTTCGGGACATGGAAATTTTTCATTTTTCGAGTTTTTCGAAATTTCAAAGCTTGATCCTACTCATAATTTGCTCTTTAACACAAAAATTTAGTTTTCAGATCTTATTTCGAGAAAATAACACCAATAAATCGCTTTTTTTTAAATTTTAAGGGTTTTATTTTGCGTTGTTTCCGAGTCTTGCTACAGTTTAGAAAAAAGCGAAAATGACGATTTTGTCCGTGGAGCAACTTTACTGCAAAACGCGCTTTTGGCATTGATCATGTATACAGTAGAGCTTCAGAGAGAAGAGGAAAAAATAGAGCTGTTGAAATATTTCTGTTGAAGCTAGCAAGAGATTCCATAAAAACTTATTCATACTTTTCAGAAATTCTCCGACAGAATGCGACCTGACTTCTCTTGTCAGACACTCCCCTTCGAAATGCCCATCTCGACAGAGCAACTGTGCGACGGGGGGCGCCAATGTCGACGAGACGCTGGCGCCGAAATGACAAACAGCTCCTGGGCCGTTTGGAAAGAACGATCCTCCGACGGGGGTCAGACCATAAATCCGGAGGCAGCCGCCAATTGGAGTCGAACCAAGCCCATTGTGCCGCCCAAATGAGTTATCGTCGCGCATTTGTTGCCTTTGCCTTTTCCGACGTGTTTACGAGAGGTGATTAGTCGTGTGACAAGCTCGGGCTCTGTTTTGAGGGGTTTTTAGAAGATGTTAGTGGGTTTCAACTTTAGTTTTTCTCAGAGAAGCTGGAAAATCTTTTTTTGAAGCTATCTGGGAAGTTCAAGAAATCTTTTCAAAGGAGTTAATAATACTTATAGGTTCATAAATTTCTGAAATTAGGCCGGAATACTCTTCAATGTATCAGGAAACCATCCCGGAAGCCAGAGTCAGATTCAATGCTCGTTTTTTCGAGAAATGCGTCAAAAATTGGACTTCTTAAGCGTATCTTTTTTTCAGAAAACCATAACTTTGAAGTTTGGGGATTTCAGAATATCATCTCCAGTTCCAATAGTGGTCGCTGTAGGGAAAAAATCAAGGTGGTCCTCATAGGGACTTAAGGCCTGACCCCTTAACCCCTAAGCTCAAGTGGTCCTTATAGGGGTCTTCCAATTTTGTTCAAAAAACGCCTATTTATTTGGTTTTTCACATGGAAATGCTTCTTCGCATAGAGTTCATTAAAGTTATCGACTATAATGCTCCCTATAGGACTATAATGCTCTCACTTTTGCGAGCTTTAAAGGCCCTTGTAGGGGTTGGTATAGTGGCCCCTAGAGGGAATCCTCCAAAGGCTCTTCAGGTTGCCCCTATAGGGACCATTCTGGAGGTCCTAAGTACATTATTTTTTCACAAAACTTCCGCTTTTTTGTACGACTGAATTCCCTTCCAGTAAACTATCCATCAACGAGCCTTTCAAAATATCGACTAACTGTGGGGATCGTGTTGAAATCCGGACTCGAAGCCGCTCGACGCCCCACAGAGCGTCGGGGCGTCAAATGGCATCGGTCCATATTGTCGGCCGCTCGTATAACGTGTTTCTTTTGAGTAAACTTGATTCTACAGCCTGTTGCGGTGTTTAAAGGAGCATAGTGGTCACTTGAAAAGTTTTTCAGTCTTGCCTTCAAAAAATCCAGGAGGATTATTCAGTTAACTGTACATTTGAACGAAGACTTTTTGTAAAGAGCTACGGATTTTTGAATGTACACATGTCCGCTGTTGACTGACCACCCAAGTAAAAGTTGAATTTTGAATTTTCTTGGTCCAACGAGAAAACTCGTAAAAGTCAAGTGAAGTCCATTCGAATCGACCTCGCCGGTTGCAAACCGTAAAAGGGTCGGTTCAAAGGTGTCGCCCCGTGGGTTATGACTGATGGCGATCTGCCGCCTCGTATTGCCAACGTCTTGAATTTCGACGCCTTCTACGGCCGCCGCTACAAGTTTACGACCTCAAACTTTCTCGAAAAACTTCGTTTTTGAGAGGTTTGAAAATGTTGCGAAATGGAGAGAGTAGGAAAACGTAGGGACTTTCTTCAAAAAATAGAAAATTTCTGGCTTCAACTTTACTTCAATCTTCAGAACTGACTAACTGTTTTTTTGCCCCCAATTGAAATTTGGACCAAACTTTGCTGAATCTAAGTTGCTGTAGAACAGGAGTGAAATATCTCGCAACGGATCTGGTTTTCGGATTTTGAAGCTTCAAAGTTCGTGAAATACCGCCGTGGGGGGCAGTGAAAGTCTCTAGTGAAAGATGTGGCCACTTATCAAGAAAGATGGGCTTTTCAACTTTTTTCCGGTCCAACTTAAGTCAAACTTCCAGAAGATCCCATTACCTCTTCCCACTCTCGATAAAAGAAATGAACTGAAGCGAATGGGGTCTCGATACGATGGCATACGGTAGAATGAATTCGCAACAATAACAATCGAGCCATCGGATCCGCCGCCGCCTCGAATTGACTATTAACGACCGTCGTCGCCAAAAATGGGAAGACGAAGAAGAAAGAGACACGGGAACAAGGGCGGTAAAACGCCATTAGGGCCTCCGCCAGGATATACATCATTCATCTGTGGCGGTCGCAACTCGTTGTTGCGACCGGAGAGCATCAATTTCGGAGCCATTTCCATATTTCGGCCAAGCAGCAACTCATTTGCATTAGTCGGAGCATTAGGGTTGAGAATTCCGGGATTTCCATGAAAACAGAGTGGAAAAAAAGACATGTTGGCTGAAATTTCTCGAGAATTTGCGCTCTATCGATGATTTGGGCTCCGTTGCGTGTTCACCAGGCTTGTGCGTCAGGCCGGGTGGCCCGGGCTTTGGGCCTGCGTGGGCTCGGACCAGGCCGGGCTTCGAAAGAAATCTCATTTTGAGAAAATTTCACGGAAAAATTATTTATACTTGTTGAATCATAGTTTTTCTATGAGAAAAAATAAGCAAAAATCCACTTTTCTCGTTTAAAAAGGCAAAAAATCGACTTGAAGAGAATTTGAGTTTTTTGGGCCTGGCCGGCCATTTTTGCTTAAGGCCTCCCTAGGGCCGGGCTTGGGAAGTGGCCGGGAGGCCGAGAGGTTGATGGGCCGGCCCTCGCACAATCCTGGTGTTCACTCGGACATTGGTAACGCTAAACGGGCGTTTCTGGGCGTTTCTGGGCATTTCTAGTGACCACTTTAGTAGCTTCAGCATTCCTAATAACACCCTAGGATCGCCCAGGCAAAGTTACGTCCTTTTTTTTTATCTTGAAATGAAAATTTGCCTTTATTGGGTAGCTTCGAAAACGTAGAATTTTCTTTAGTTTTGAAGCATAATTTTTGGTCGCACGTGGAATGGCTCAAAAGGGACGATATCCGAGCAACTTGGCAGTTTTTTTCTGTCCGCAGCGCGACCGCGACGCTGAGAGCAATTCTAGAACTCGCCCGATGCGAAAGTTAAAAAAAAAGACACTTGTTATCCGTGGAGCGCACTCTGTCACTCTGTTCCAAGCTTCTTCGTCAAATACCTGCCATCAAAGCCGATTTGTTCGGATAATAACAGGGTGGAAGGACAATAATCGCCCATGTAATTTACAGTTGCGAATCCAAGTCGCGTGTGTGTGTTTCTCGGCGAACTGACAGCGAAACTACGGGTTGTCGTCGACACACGAAAAAAGAAATCTGGAGGGCAAAACGATCGCGTGACTCTCAGTCTGACACAATAATTAGCCGGGAAACCTTGACGCTTGTCAAAAAACCTCAACAGGACGCGTTTCGGAACACTTCGAGATGGTTGCAAATGGCCTTTCCTAGGTCTATCCGGTACCTTTATTTATCGATCTTGAGGGGTCAAGATCTGAGCTTTTTTAATTTAAAGTCGATTCACAGCTTTGCAAAGAAGTTAAAGATTCCCTAGGAAAATTCTCGCCCGCGGTAAGATTTTTCAACGAAAATATATACTTTTTTCGAGTTTGGGATCGGTTTTTCGCTCAAGTAACTGGTGAATGGAGTATAGGTTCATAATATGATTTTTTTTTTCTCAGTCACTTCAAATTTGGGTTAAAACATCGCTTTTGATAGGAAGAAAGAAAATAAAAAACTTTGAAAGAGCATTTTAATTATTTTAAAGTGGTCCCTATAGGGGTTAGGGGAGAAACAGTTCCTATAGGGGTCGAAAAAGTGGTCCCTATATGGGTAAAATGAAGGTGAAGCTCCTAAAGCTCAAGTGGCCTCTATAGGGGACTTCCAATTTTGTTCAAAAAACGCTTATTATTTATTTTTTCGCATAGAGTTCGGAAAAATTATCAACTAGCATGTCCCCTATAGGGGCCACTAGCCAAAACCCCTATAGAGACATCTTTTGCAGCTTTAGTGTCCCTAGAGAGGACCATCCAAGGGCCCCTAGGGTCGCCCCTATAGGGACCACTCTGGAGCTCCTAAGAAGACATTTTTTTTTTCATTTCAAGTATCAGACCAACCATGGAAGTTAGCTAAGTGACCAAGTATTGGTCGGCGCCAGTCCCTCTAGTGTACTTTCGAAACGGTGTAATTATTGGCCGAAAGTCCGAAAAAGGACATCATCGGGACTGGAAGATGTCTAATGGGCGAATTATCTCGTCAAACTAGAAGTTCCGGCTGCCATTTTTCAAACAATCTCTCTTTTTTGCAAGTTAGGGACTCGAAAATGGTGGTTATGAACGCGACAAAGTCGATTCTAGGTTATCTTCTGAACAAATCTTTGCACTCTGGCCAAGAAAGTCCAATATGGCGATGCATTGATCCTGATTTTTCGATTCCCGTGAATGCTTCTCTCGATCAAAAACTTCAACGAGCATTTCGTTAACATCTTGTTGATATCGATCGCTTTTTACTCGGCTTTATTTGTTTGTTTCTACTCTTATCGATTTTCTCGAATCGATGACATTAAAATTGTCTCTGCAACTATTGAGAGCAAGTAAGTTGCAACGAAAGATGTTTTTTGAGGAAATTGAACTTTTCCCGAACCCCGAAAAATCATTCTTTTCAGCCACGAAGTCAATATTCTCTTCCATTCATCTTCATCAAGTCCGATAACTTCGGGACTTTTCCTACTACAAGATGGGAATGCCCTGACTGTAGAGATCATAAGTGCTTCTGCACTTCATCCAACCTACGATATACCGAAAAACGTGCCTCAAAGAATATGATTCATTAGTTCATCAAAAAATTTCAGTTCTGGATGGCCAAGTCTGAAATATCTCCAGAGCTTCCGGAAAACTTACGTTTGACGGCCGAATACCCAAAGACGCAACTCCTGGAGCAGCACTACGGGCGGCCGAGTTTAGCGGTTGGTTTTTCTGGTTTCACTTGATATAGTTTGTTCATATTTTGAATGTCAAGTACAATGACGTCATTCGAAAACGCTCTGTGGATGGCTCACTCTCTGATTGGTTTATCGCGCCTTTAGGGGGCGGAGCTTTAGAAGCGACTTGACATTCAAAATCTGAACAGACTACAAAATCATTTAATTTCAGTTAGCTACTCGGAAAACGAATAAGAGAAAGCACAACGTTGTGAGTTGCGTTGAGCCGCTTCTCAATGAAGATTCCTTGAGGGTTTTCAAAAGTAAGTTTATCTCAAAAATCTTTGCAGAGGTGCTTAAAGGAGCATAGCTATATTTAAAAAAAGGTCCCGAAGCGAAGTCTATTGCTCCTTTAATTACGAAAGCAAGGATTTTCGCCATAAATGGGATGAGCATGACTGGCGACAGCTAAGCTGAACTTTAGGAAATGAATTTTTTATTTTTATAAGACCAGGCTAGAACCTTCCAGCACCCTGAGAACTATTTTTTTACGGTTCTTGCCAATCCCCTCCCCCCCACCCATTCATTCCTTTTTTTGTCAAGTCGCCCCCCTCCCCCCTCCCTTTTTCAGGTCCCACCGAGATTTTCCCTTGTATGATTTTCGCACTTTTTTGCTTTTTCAGCAATCTTCACTTTGACATCCCTCGGCTCCTTCGTGCACCTACCTATAATCCAGATCCGACCAGAGCTTTTCTCAATAATCCGAACGTTCGAGAAAGTATTTCTTTTATTTTTTTTTCAAAACACAAAAAATTAGAGAAAACTGGTCCGATTCGAACCGCAAGTCCCTCTGAAACTGGATCAATCCGAATTGCGGGCGATAATATCCCAAATCGACTGCATGCTTCTCTACAGGTTTTTTTTTCAGATTTCAGTCCAAAAATCTTTCAGAGAAACCGCCGATTTCATAGTCTACGCGAACTTCGATGAAATGTTCTATCCCCACACGGAGAACGACTACAACAACGAGTTCATACTCTCCTTTCTACAAGCTCCAAGTGCGACGCAGCTTTTTTACAACGTGCTACCAATCGTTCCCACATTCGGTTTGTACCCAAAATCCTTAATTTTTAAATATGTTCAATAGAAAACGACATCGACTCGAATGCTATCGAAGAACTAGACAATACGAGGTTCAACTTCACGGAGCATTCAAGGACTCTTGTGTTAAACGTCGAAAATATGAGAAGATCAGAGGTTTTTTTTTTTCGGAATTACAGCAAAATTCTAGGTATTGAGTTCAGAAATCCCAAAATACAATCCAAAAATCAGTTTGAATTTCCTCTGTATGATGAACTTTTCAATAAGAAGACCTAATTTCCGTGAAAATCCAGAAATATTCACACTTAAGCTTTCGAAAGTGGCGCTACAAATGTACAATTTGCTGATAATAGAAGACACGGAGCTACCGGACACTGTGATTCGAAAATTGAGCATCGACTATAAAACTCTTTCAAGAGAAGTTCAGCTACAACTCGAGAAACTCCGAATACCGCTCCAAAATCACGAAAATACAGGTATAAAATGTCTTGATTTACATATTTTGAAGATAATTTTAAGAATGTCAAGTTACAAAGTGCATGACTTCGAGAGGGAGAAACGAGAGGCTTCACAGCCCCTACGGCTACAATTTTCATCAAATCGTGGACCAAAAATTGTCTCTTGTTTTGAAATAAATTGCTAGGATTATTTCATTTTTTTCGAGCAATAAAATTGGAAATGGAGACTCGATCACTGAAAAAGTCAAAAATCGAAAAATAAAAGGAAAAGTTGGGGTTTTTAAGGAATAGTTCATCGAGAAAAGCTTAGAAATTTCAGAGTTGTCCCTGTAGGGGGGAAAAGCCCCTATAGGAGCTCGAAAATTAGCCCCTAGAGGGTTCAATTTTATTCAAAAAAGGTTTTTTTTTTAGTTTTCCGCTTGGAACCACTAGCATGACCATATAGGGGCCACAGGTATACCCCTTTTGTAAGCTTTAGTGGACCTGATCAAGGTTGGTGAAGTGGTACCTAGAGGGGCCTTCCAAAGGCCCCTGAGGTCGCCCCTAGAGGGACCAATCTGGACCTCCTAAAAATTCTGCGCCTTCTAGAGCCCTCCAAAATTTTAAAATAAGAAAGTAGCCATCAAAAATGAAAAAATGCTCGCGAAAAGCTGAAAATCCTCCGTTTAAATCTCATTCCCCACATAAAAAATCATCATTCGATGAATTTATTCGCGAAAAAAAACAGTAATGTACAAATTAAAACAAGTTAAATAGTGCTAAAGATAAAAATTGAACAGAAACACTAGGAAGTAACTTGTCCGGGATGTTTGTCGGGCCTATTTTTTCTCACCAGAAACTTCATTTTGCGGTTCATATCCTCGTTGAAAATCGCCGTCGAAGCCTCCATCGAGAGGGTTTTCCGTTGCATGTACGGCTTCTGGTAGAACTGCGTCCGTCGGATGATCTTCAGCAATCCTTCCGAGTCCATCAATCTGGAAACAAGGGAATGAAATAATTTTCCGATACGGAAGGTACATTCAGTCCTGCCATATTGAAGGACTATTCGACCTTGAAGACTTAAAATTCGTATCAGATCAGATTTTTCCTTTCTAAACTTCGGAAAAAGAGAATCTACAAGTTACCAGAAAAAGAAATTCAGAAAAGATTCTTTCAAAAATGTATGGACGACAGGCACGATTAACCGGGAAAACTTCCAAAAAAAAAGAGGAAATTTCTAATATTCACTCTTGTCCCTTATAAGAAGCTTTTTATTTAGAGTAAATAAGATTTGAAATGAAGAAACAAAAATTTTTGTAAACCTAAAGTTTAATCCAAACGTTTCAACCATTTATTTCTGAATTTCGTACGAAAAAAAACAAACCTGTTCAAAAGACCGAAAGCCGAGTCGACATCATTGTTTTTGACCAAAACTGTCCGTGTGGCAAAACGAGGATGGGCATTCCAAATACCTGAGTATATTACTCCAAAACTTACCTGATTATTATTTTTATACCTTTGAAAAGTTTGACGGCAAACGGCTGCATTAATGTACCCCTCCAACGCCATTGTCGGACCATTCTAGAATTTTTTAGGAATTTCCTTTTAGTTGAATGAAGGTCTTATGGCGAATGACAACCCTTTGAAGCTACCATAAGCCAAAAAGAGCTTCTTTATTTTTTAGAAAGCCTAACAGGCCGTTTGAATGAAATATACAGCCCGAATGAAAAGTATTCGATTTTGAATGTTTCTTTCAATTTAACATAGTCAAACTTCAATTCATTATATTTATGTTTTTTTCTGCTGAAATTTCGAAACAGAGACTTAACATTATCATAACTGCCTTCACATGAAAAATAACATTTTCAAAAATCTCGGAAAACTTTCTTGGGTGTCCAATCCTCACATCAAATCGAACAATATATCAAAACCAGAAGGAACAATTTATTTTAGTCACGTAAAAACTAAGTTTAGATTTTGGTATGGTTACAGATGTCACTATTTTGTCTAGTGTTGAGCTTTGCGCGCGGCCACCCGAGCGTCGATTTCCTCCTGGACTTCTGGGGCCAAGGCGGCGTCGGTGCGGGGACGGAGCTGGTCGAGCCGGAGAAGCACGTAGGTCGGGTACGACAGGAAGGCGAACGCAATGAAGCCGTACAAACCAATCTACAACCCATGAACCGTGTGAAAACAATTATAAAAAGATGATTTTTATTCTTATACTTTGTTTGAAAAATGAGTTCTATGAAGTTAAACGGCGAAGAAAAAACGTTTTTCGCTCTCAAAAAATCATGAAAACTTTCTATGCTCCTTTGAACACAACGGAAAGGATCAAAAAATAGTAAGAAAAAAAAAATCTCGCTCGGTGTTTGTAAGTCATTCAGCTGTCCTATAATTTCAGTTTCGCTTTTGGTGTCTTAAAACAACGAAGTAACTCTTTTTCGGATGGTTTAAATAGAATTATAAAAAAAGTATCATTTTTCTAGAATTACAAGTTCCATTCTAGCTCCTACCATTCATAAAAACTTAAACTATTTGAAAAAAATCAGAAAAAATAACTTCTATTATGACTTCAATAAAGGATGAATAAACGAAACCTTCTCGGTGATGGAAGTGTATCGAAGAGGCGGCGTGGAGTCGACACCCTTGTGAATAGCACGGCGGAAAACTGCCGGATTCTTGGCCAAGGTGAGCAAAGCACGGTTCATTTCTGCAAAGTAGCTTGATAAAAAAATGTCAACCCTTAACAAAAATTTCAAGAAATTATGCTCGAAGTTTGTCACAAAAAAAAATGATACTGAAAAGGAAATCTATGTTTCAACAAAAGTTTTTTTAAAACTTTTATGTTTCATAATTTTTTTTAAATAAATAACGTTACGAAGTTATTCCTAAAAGTAAAAAGAAATAGAAATGAATGAATATAAAAAGTGCATCTTGAAAAAAAATGATTATCGTATTCAGAGTATTCTTATTACCACTATTCTTTATTCAAAACTTTCTTGACAATAAAAAGTAAAGGGGAGAAAATTCGAGTGAGATTAATGCACAAAAATAATTTTACAGACATACGAGAAAGCGTTAACTTCGATGAATGCTGTTTTAAACCATCCAGTACAAAATTTGCAAACATTCAAACATGCGAAGAACAGAAATTTCAGAAGAAAAGGCTTTGAAAAAGGAATTTAAAAAAATCTAAAGTGCCTCTATTATTAAAGGCGCAGAGGAGGCGAACATGTCTGTTCGTTGCGGTGCACTATTGGAAAATTGCCAAACGATTTTCTTTTCTCTTATTTTGAAGCATCTTTTTTTATTTTTAAAAATTAAATCTATTAATTTATTAGGCTAATTTCGTTCTTAATAATGCATTCCGGTTCTTTGCTGAATGCCGCATGTGAAAAATTTGAAAAGTTCTCAATTGGCAATTTATAAAACGGATAATACTGTCCAAAAACTTTTTCTCCTTTCTTTTTTTAAAGTTTTTTTGAAAAATTTAAATTAATTCTTTAAATTTTTTTAATAGTACATAGTATCTAATAGAAAATATTTCGCATTAAAATTATCACATAGTTAAAGAAAATTTCAATGCTAGATTCTTTTTCGAAACGAGTTGATTTGAGTCTTAACAACATTTTTGGTTATTAATACTTTTATTTAAATGAGTTATTCAATTTTTAGCTATCTTCCTGATCGATTGTTTTAATTTTTTTTTTGCCATTCCATCTAAACAAACCATATGAAACTGCACGAAGTTGATTTTTCCCGCAATTGTTTTTTTCTTTCATCGTTTTTTTATGCGCTTTTTCTTCATTATTTTAAGTTTTATAGGATATATGGAAGTCAAGGAGGATGCTGTTGCGTCGGCTCCTTGCTGCTCCACTCATATTCTTCCTATACCGCAGGCAATATTTCAGTTTCCTTTTTTTAAAGGGTTTTTTTTTCAGACAGAGTCTTTTGCTCTGCCTGCAAGTCTTCCGTCATTGCCATTTGTACTGACAGTCGACACAAAGGTTTCTTTTGTTTTATTAATTGTTTTTTAATCGTCTAATTTTATCAGGCAGCTCCGGATGCTCAACAGCCTGCTCAATTGAGCAGTAGCAACTTCTGTCTTCAGTGTGGCCGGCTCACACATATTGATGACGATGATGACAATGATCCGGTGCCACCGGGAGAAGTTCCACAGAGAAAAAAGTTCAAGAAAGATGAGCCCATCGTCAGCAAAAAACAGTTTGTTTTTATTTCGAAAAAAATTCATTGTCGTTATCTTTAAACAAAAAAGAGGATTATCATTCTAGCTTTCTGAAAATGGCTTCTTCTGAATTATATGAATTTTTTTCAGACAACGAACGTCGCCACTGAAGTGGATTCAATGTGACGGATGTAATAAATGGCTTCATTTGAAGTATATTCTGATCAAGTTTACATTCATTCAACTGCTTTACTTTCAGGTGTGCCGGCCTTGAAGAATTTGAATCGGATATTTTCGATCAATTCCACTGTACAAAATGTGCGGCGGTGAATGGACCTAGTATTCGTGAGTTCTTCACTTTTTTTGGGGCCTAATTTCTCTTTTCAGTTCACCGAAAGCTGGCACCTCATAGATATCGATACTATGCCCCAGATGAGGTTGATTTGCCAACAGAAATGGGAACGGAAGTTTGGTGCGAGAAGTTCAAAAGAGTCGAATCGACGTTGTTCTCCCCACCGTTAGTTTTAAAGCCATCTTTGGCATTGATAAACGAAAAAAAAAACATTGAAAATTCTGATTTTTTCCAGAACTGAAGATGAAGTCACGATATACAAGAATGGAGCCGAGTTTTCGAACGATTTTTCCCGAGACACTGAGTGGAGAAAAATTTTTCTCATCAAAAACAAGGGCGGCCTGGATATGAATATGCCGGAGCCGGGAGCCTTTACTGTTGAGTCGATTGTCGAGATCATGGGTTTCGAGAAATTTAAAATTTCTTTGGACTTGATAGTATTTTAGGGGAGAACTATGAAGTCGACACGATCGATGTCTACCGTCAGGAGACTTACTCGATGAAATTGGGGAGTTTTCTGAAGAAAATCCGGGATTCGGCCCCTCGCGAGAAGCTCTACAACTTTCTTTCGTTGGAGTTTTCCGACAGTGATCAGTGAGTTTTTTTCAATTAAAGCCAAAGTTGTTTCACATGGCGATGTTCAATTTTTATGCTCAAATTTAATGAGTGAAAATATTTTTTTCGGTAAGAATGTTTTAATGATTTTTGGAACCTTGCCTGACGTACTAGCCTGCCCGGTTGTTTTAGGCCTTTTGAGTCTCAGTTGTGCTTAATAGGGGGAACAACAAGTGAAAGAAAAAAAAGGTTACCCAGCCGTGCTTATTTCGAAATTCTGTGACCGAACTGTGCGGAGTCTAAGCTGGCGTAAAAATTGCCAAAAGTTCCACCAGCTGTGCTTCTACGGGTTTAATAGGGGTACGGGTACACCTGTTAAGAACCCGAGCTAGCACGGCTGGGCTACCCATTTCATCTTGAGAGGAAATGGATATGTTTTTGATACAATTTTCCCGATTTCAGGATGGGCGAACTGGTGTCTCCGCCGTACTTTGTCAGCGAGATCT
Organism: Caenorhabditis auriculariae; assembly: GCA_904845305.1. Lineage (NCBI taxonomy): Eukaryota > Metazoa > Nematoda > Chromadorea > Rhabditida > Rhabditidae > Caenorhabditis > Caenorhabditis auriculariae. Next base: position 169,536 of record CAJGYM010000114.1, read on the forward strand.
CTTTCGTCCACCGATTATGGCCGGATCGGAATTCGCCGGCTGTGAGGACCGGTCAGATGCATGACGTCAACTCCTTCCGAGTCCTTGACGAACATCTTCCTATGAAACCTAAAGTTTGGCTTTTTTTGTTTCTGAAAATCGAGTTGCAAAAAGAAGCCTGTAAAAATGGCACTTTTTCTATAGAAAAACGGAAATTCTTATTTAAAATATTGTTCAGAAAATAATAGAAGTTATCGGGAAAGATCTTTTTTTGAGCCGCGATTCATTTTTGCAGCTCGCTTTCCATATACGAACTTTTCTTTTCTGTTATCGTATACACTAGTTTTTTTTTAGGTTGCCGAGTTTTGCCTCGTTGGAATGGGCGGCTCATACACGGATTTCCATATCGATTTTGGAGGGTCTTCTGTTTGGTACCATATTTATAAGGTTCTGAAAATTTGACTTTCACTTTTCATTATGTGTTTTTTTACAGGGAAGGAAAATCTTCTACGTCGCGGCGCCGACCAAGGAGAATTTGAAGGCCTACGAAATGTTCCAATCGGAAAAATCGACGACCGCGTGGTTCGGAGATTCGTTACCGCCAGGGACCATCAAAAGGGTGATTTTTCCGTTTCTTTTCGTTTTTTCTTTTATGATTTTCTTAATTTTTTTAAAATGATTTTTGCGTTTTTTGAAGAAGGAAGGTTATATTATTGACCGAATTAAATGTTTTTTGTTAAAAACGTAAAGAAAAAATACATATTCCTTAGGAACTCCAGACTGTCAAGACTGTTCTTCCCCGACCCCTCTAGGGACCACTTTAAAAATTCCGGAGTTTGTGCGAGAATTTTCATTAAATCTGTATCAAGCCAACGGTAAACAGACTAATGAGTTCAGGAATCCTAGAATGCCCCCTGAGTGGTCCTTGAAGGTTTTTATCTAGGGACCACTTAAACAACCTCTTAGGGTCACTAGAGCTTGCAAAAGTGCCCCCTAAGGGTTCTACTTAGTAGCCACTAGAGGGGATATTCCAGTCGATTAATGTTATCACTTCTATGAGAAAGGGCCACGAAAAAAAACTCAGTAATTTAGCGTTTTTAAATGAACCATTAGCTCCTCTAACCCCTATAGGGACCACTCTAAGAAGGTCTCTAGACTTCGTATTGACATCACAAAAAAATAATTAAAAAAGGTAGAATATCGCACTTTTTAAAGGTAGTTATCGATGAAGGAGAGACTTTGATGATCCCTGCGGGTTGGATTCACGCCGTCTACACTCCAGTCGATTCTATCGTTTTCGGAGGGAATTATCTTCACAGTTATAATATCGAAATGCAGCTCAAGTTTGTCCTGAGACCAGTTTTCATTCGAATATTTTCATATTTCAGAATTTATGAGCTCGAGAATCGAATCCGGTCCCGTGTTTCAACAGACGAGAAGTTTTTCTTCCCGTCCTTTGAGCTGGTCAATTGGTACGCCGTCAGCAACTTCCTCGTCGAACCTTTGAGAGGTGAGAATTTTTTGACCGTTTTATTTTATTTTATTTTCAAGTGTTTATTTTTTCAAAGAAAGTTGTAATAGGATTAGTTGAAACTCGAAAAAAACATCAGAAAAGGTGGTTTTTCAGAATACAATGACGAGGGAAGCGCTGTGGATCAGTTGACTTGGAAATCGGCCCAATGCTTTCTGCCAGTCCTCCAAAAATGGATCGAACGTGACAGAGTTGGAATCCCCCGCCTAATTTTACCCGAAATTCCCGTTTCCAGGCAAAATCTGAAGCTAGAGGAGGCGAAAAAGTCGGCTACACGGAAATATTCACCAAGTTCTTGAAGGAGTTCCGTCGTCAGGAGGTTTTTTTGGATGATAATTGAAATTCGAACGCTTTTCATTCAGAAAATCCGAGTCGAAACGTTGTCGCCGAAGAAAAAGTACAAGAAGAGGCGTTCTGATGGAACTGGTAGGAGTTTTTTTGGTATAATAATCTTTTTTTCTTTTTCTCAGAAGGTGGATTGTCGCCGACGAAGACGCCGAAAGCGGCGGAGATTTGTTGGTTTTTTTGTCTTGAAAAAGAAAAAAAATGAAAGAATGGCCAGAATGAATTTTTTGAAAACAAAAGAAGTGGAAAATGGAACATGAAAAAAAAAAACTGCTAGATTTATCTATTTTTTTGCTTATTATATCGATTTTTTTGATTTTTCTTAGCTTCCAAAGGTTTCCATTTTTTTCCATAGAATGAATTATCTTTGTTTTCTATTGATATTGATTTTTCCAGATTACGAAGCTACACCGAAAGAGGAAGAGAAGTCCCCGTTTTTTTGAATGAAGTGGAGAAAAAAAGAGGAACCCTCTGAGGTAAATCGACAAAATGGCTCTGAGGATGTTCCAAGGTATTTTTTTCCTCCAAAAAAAATGTTTAGAATGTAGGTTTTCTAAGTTCCTGTTTGAGAAACCAAAAAGTTTTTAAATTATATGCTTGATAATACTAGAAAAAAATGATAGTTTTTGAAAAAGCTTGAAGGAAAATTCAAAAATTAAAAGAAAAAGATGTAGTCAATACACATGAATGAATGAAAAAAATAAATAAAAATAAAGACGCTTTGTTTTTTTGTTGTGCCCAGGTGGCCAGTGAAGAAGTTGTAGTAGAAGATTTTTTTTTTATTGGAAGAATTCGATTTTAGTAAGCAGAAACTAGACCGTTAAAAATAATGGCGTTTTCATCAGGCAAAACGAAAATTGTTCCGAAACGCAAGAAAAATGCTCCAAAGCAAAATTTTGTACAATCAGCTTTTTGGAAAGCAAAGTTTGTTCAGAATTTCCATGGGCATGATTACTCTGCCGAAAATCTCTCTTCGTCTTCCCCGACCACCGTCTCCGGATAAACACAGCGCCACGCAAATGTTCTCCAATTCCAGGAGTAGGTCCGGCAGGAAAATCCAGGTTTAGTTTTTTTATTCAAGATTATAATCATCAATTATTTCACGGCGAAATGGAACGAAACGTTTGATTTTTTTCAGGTTTCTGCAGCTATGAAGCTCGCCACCGGCGATTCCATCGTTCAAACCGATGTGAAAGAAGGTAGGAAATCGAAATTAACAAAGGAAAATAAAAATCTGTTTTTAGAAGAAAGAAACGACTCGATGTCACCTTTGTCGTTCCAACAAGCCGACCGCATGCTCATGAAGGCCGAGGAAAAAGCCGCGGAAATTATTCCGAAAAAAACGCGGCCGGCCTCCCAAACCTCCCACCGATAAACGTTAGTTCTTAATGCAGTTTTCGAAAACCTAACCATCTCTTTGTTTTTTCTACCTCTTTATTTTCGAGTTTGAAAATCTTACCCTTTTTTTTCCATTAAGTTTTTAAATAGACGCTTTTGAGAGTACATGGATTTTCAATAAGTTTACAATCAAAGTTTAAAATTGGTTTTTTGTCCCACCTGTTCCTAAAAGTCCAATGAGCCGTAAAAAACCGGGCTTTTGAAGGGAAAACATTCACTTTTATATGTTTTTATGAGGTATCAAACGGTCCACTTCAAAAATCACAGATTCGAGTATTTTTGAAGAAAAACGCGATTTTATTCTCACACCTTTTAATTTTGAAATACGCTTGGGATCGGTGTACAGAAAGTTTTTCACAGGAACGAATCGAAAAAAAAATTCCCACTGGAAAAAAGATGAAAAGACGGTTTTAAAGAGGTACAACGAATCCTTATTTTTTCTTTCCGCGTTTTAAATATCCTTGAAAAAATTTTGTAGGTTTGAATATGTTTAAAACTCAAACTTTTCAGCCAAAAATGCGCCCCCGCCTCCGAAAAAGACAAAAGCAGTTACTGCCAAGCAACGCCTCGCCAAATGCTTGAAACTCAAGTGAGCAACATGATCTCTCGAATAATTTGGTCCCCGTTTTTTTTTTCTAGGGTTTTCTCTGCATTTATTGTTCTTTATAACACTTTTGAATCTTGTTTAACTGGTCGAAGGTGCTCTGGTAATGACTAAAAAGATCTCAGTAATCGCGGGCGACAAACGGGGTGGTCGCTCTCTTAAGTGATCACTAGAAAAATATAAGTGGTCTCTCGAGCGAATATTTTTCCTTTAGTGATCAGTTTAAGAGGTCGATTACACGGTTTGTCCGGGGTTGTCGCCCGCGAGATATGAAGTTCTTTTGTTAGTAGGTTTTTTTTTAGCTTCCGAACTGCAAAAGGTTCTGTTTCATGCCATTTTTGCTTCCTTTTTTCATTCATAGACGCCAAGAAGTGAGTTACTTTTGAAAGCCCCCCGAGATGGTTTATTCACTTAACTTTTTGGGACCATATTTGAAGGATTTTTGTCGCATTTCCAAGCGCTTTGACTAGTTGAGAGACTGGATTTTCCCCTTTTTGTATTATATTTTTTTTTGCTAGAATTTTCCCGATCTGTTTTATATATTTCAATTGTTTCTCACGGGTGTCTTCTATTTTGTCCAAAGGTTTTTGTTCTCTTTGCGAGAAAATATATACATACCTCGCGTTTTTTTTTTTGACTGCTGGTTTCCCTTGTATCAAAATTACCTTGTTTTTTTTGTTTTGGTTTTTCTTGTTTGATGTGATAAATTTGAACCGCCAAAAGGTTTTGTCAGTGAAGAATCGTGGATTTTTCGGATCTATATATGAGAAAAAAAATGATAATTTCCTTGGAGGATGGCTTTTTGGCTTGAGGAATGTCGGGAAATGACGTCGAGATTGCCGCCTCGAAATTGGGGACCAAAGAATTGTTAGTTTTTTTTGAGGAAATATTTAGGAATTCGAAAAATTCCTTACAGTTGGGATGAGCGATACGAGGTCGAATTGAAGAATTTCGAGGAATTTGGCGACGAAGGCGAGATTTGGTTTGGCCAATCCGCCGAGAAACGGTGAAAATATGTTTCGGAATGAATGTCAATTTTTTTTGTTGAGAAACTTCGAGTTTGACTAGAAATAGCTTCTAGGAATTTTTCTAAAAATAATATTTTGCTTCAAAATGTTGAACTTTAGTCGAAAAAATGAATACTTAAGCGCTTTTTTTCGGGGTTTTTCATCGTCCTGAACATTTCCACGTAAGATTTTCTTTAAAAAAAAACATTTCACAGAATTTAACAGTTAAAAAATTTTTTATACGCGCCTAAATATACACGGACAAACGGCTCCTAAAAGTGCGCGACAGTTGCGCTAAGCCACGCCCACTAGCCACTTTCTTCATGCCGTGTTCAAAATAATTTCGGCGGTTTTAAAATTAGACGCCTTATTCGTTTAAAATTATTTCGGGAAATAGGCAGAATATGTATTTGAAAATTCCGTAGAAAATGCCCAAATAAATCCAAAAGTTTGAGTTCCCGCGTAGAATTTACGGTAAAAATGCATATCTAACGATATATCGTTGTAGGACTCATTTTTTCCCCTTCCCCAAATGCCAATTCTGCCTATGTCCCGAAGCCATTTTGAACGAATAACGCGTCAATTTTTAAATCGCCGAAATTACTTTTAACAAGGCATCAGCCTTTCTAAACTGCTTTGATCAGTCCTGAAGTTCAGGATAGTCGATCATTTGGGGAAATCGAAGACGCCGAAAAATTCGAAAATTGTCGACATTGGCTGTGGAAATGGTTCAGTTCTGCGGAGACTGGTAAGCGGGGCTGAAATTTTTTTTTTCGAACTTTATCCATATGCGCACTACAAAATGAAGTTGATTCATTGGTTATTAAAAAGGAAATTTCTTCTCAAAACCTTTTCCAGAAGGAAAAAGGGTTCACGGATCTGATCGGGGTCGATTATTGCGAGGCGGCTGTCAGATTAGCCGAGCAGTCTTCGAGGGAAGACGACGGATTTCCTCCAGAAATCGAGATCCGATTTGAAGTTGACCCCTTGCTCCAGCTCAGAGTAGACGGAGTTTCAGCAACTCGACATTTTGGCCCCTCAAAGGCCGTTCTTCGACGGTAGTTTCAGTATCGTTCTCGATAAAGGGACCTGGGATGCGATCAGTCTAGCCGAAGACAGAGGTAAAATCCTTCCAGAGCAGAAAAGTCATTCAAAAGAGTGTTTCTTGTGAGAAGACTGTTGTTGAAAGTGAAGTTAAGGGTTTCAAGGATTTAGTGGCCACTTTAGGGCTTTGAGGTTCGAGAGGTCTCTTTAGAAGTCCAAGCGGTACTACTGAACAACTAAAACTACTATAGTGGTCAATAAGACACAGAGTAGTGGCTTCTATAGAGGGGGTTTCGGTGGCCACTGTAGTAATCGAGTTAGTGGCCACTTAAGTGATTAAAATCTAGTGGCACCTTCAGAAGTCTAAGGGCTACTACTAGATCTCGAGAAACACTATAGTGGCCACTAAGACGCAAAGTTGTGGCTTCTATAAAGGTGGTTTTAGTGGCCACTGTAGTAATCGAGTTAGTGGTCACTTAAGTGACATAAATTGAGTGATAACTTAAGTGACTAGATTCTAGTGGCACCTTCAGAAGTCTAAGTGCTACTAGTAGACCTCGAGAAACACTATAGTGGCCACTAAGATGCAAAGTAGTGGAGGTCGTTTTAGTGGCCACTTCAGTGTCCTTTCTTAGTAGCACTTGAGAAGTCACCCAAGTGGCCACTAGAGTTGTTCTTGTTAGGTTAATAGAGAATTCAATAGGAAGGCCTATTTCGTGAATTTCTGTCACAGTAGAATCTTGATCAAGAATATTATAATGAAAATATATCTTCTATAACTTTTCAAGACAGAACAAAGGCTTCCTTTTTTCAGAAGAGCGGCTGAAAAAGTACAAAAAGTCGGTGGTGGACGCTCTATCGCCTGACGGCCAATTCATCATTTTCTCTTGCAATTTCACAGAGTGGGTTCAAGAAATTCCTCCTTTCCGTAGTTTCGGCGAGCGCCAGAGTGGTCCCTACAGGGGTTCGGGAAAAAAAAACTTCTGTAGGGGACCAAAAAGTGGCCGCTATAGGGCTGAAAAGGAAGGGGAGCACTAAAATTGCCACTGTAGGGGCCACTCTGGAGCTCCTGAGTAGTTTTGCTCTGAATCCAGAAATTTGAAATTTTTCGCTTAAAGCATTCTTACAGATTTTTTTAGATCATGATTTAATTTATTTGACTGTGGAACATTGAAAATTGGGAAGTTATAGTCGTTTCAAAGCGTGAAAAAAAAAATCAGAAACGGTGAATTTCTGAATTTTTAGAAGGTCCTTAATTTGTTCACAAGGCTCTTGAGCATTTCCTGAGCTCAGATTCGAAATTAGCATGGAAAAGAACAGTTTATGAACCTGGCCTCATTCAATAGCCTTTTTGTAAGCGGAGGCCATTCCCTAGTAACTTGTCTCTGAACAAAATCTATCAAAAGTAAGTAGGAAACTTTAGGGAGGAGCTGAAGGGCCAGTTTTCGGATACTCTGGTGTTCGACGCAGTTATTCCGGCGACCCACTCATTCTCCTTCGGCGGAAAGGACGGTGTCACAAGCACAGGCATCGTTTTTCGCAAGAGAAACTGTTGATAAACTTGAAAATACACATTCAATACCACGGCTCAGAACATAGAAAGCAAATTTCCAAGTTTTCCATCTCCAGTAAAAGAGAGCTTCTCGCTCTCAATTCGGAGAATGAGCGATTGCTGCGGGAAGGCAGTTCAATCATGAGCCTTGTTGGCAGCAAAACAATGATGAATATGTTCTTCACGTGTCTTCGAACAACGGAATTCTGAAGCGGGCCGGCCGACGAGTGTAAGATGATAGGCTCGCGTTGCAATTGTGTCCGTTTTTGTCATCAGCGAAAACTCACCGAAATGTACTCTTGTTTGTTTCTTTTCCTCTCATTGAAATTCATAATGCCTTGGTAATTTTTGCAAAATCCAGAGTCATCTCTGACTCTCCAAAATTTAGTTGTCTTTCTCTACTTCTGACGTCGATTTTTAATTTCACGATATTTCTTTGAAAACGGCTTAGATTCCTCGATTTTGCTCGTCTTTTCGAGAAAAAGGGCTGATAAACTCCTCCACGTGTTCTCTTTGTGTATAACCCCCCAAAAAACGCCTTTTTCGTAGGTTGTCGTGAGAAAAATTATTCATGAGAGTGTGTTTCAAAGTTTTAAACAAAGTAGGAGAACGCGGAAGTGGGTTGGACCTTTTTTGTTCTGAATATCTGTCAGAGGTGTTCTATTTCTTTTAACAAGGTTCTCAGCTAGCATTTTTTTCCGAACTTCTTATTAGTTTTTTTGTAGTATATCTTCGATGTGTATACCCTTTGAGTTCAAAATTACCAGAAAAATTCTATCAATGTCCCCCCCCACAAGAATAATTTCAATTTTCTAAGTTAACATTTTGCGAATATTGATATTTTTTTGAGTGCTTTTTTGGTGTACATCTTACAAGAAAGGTAATTTAAGTTTAAAGTTCGAAACTTTTTTTAAAAATCACCCTGAAAAGTCTTGAGAAAACATTCTATCAATGTCGCCCCCCCGGGCGGAAACTTCCAACCAATTTCAAGATATTGAGTTCTCGAATTTCGCATTTAAAGAGAAGCACTTGAAAAATTCATCTTGAAAGAAATTCTAAGCTGGTAGCATCTCTGAGATCACCTAGATCTTAAAACTTAAAGAAAATTCCAAACTTCCTACTAAATTGACCTTCTTCCTCAGTGAGGAGTGTCGCTTTTTTCGGAAACACAAGCAAAGCGAGGCGAACCAATTGAAGAATGCGTCGTTGATAGTTTTGGGAGGAGTCGATCTTGAGACATGGGGGGGCCTCTGTCCGTCCCTTGGGCGCATATCCGCGGAAGGATCCGCAAATCTCCTCCTCTACGACCTTTTGCAGGCAGCTTTTCCTGTTCCTTTTCTTCCATTCGACTCTAATTTGGTGTCCCCACTTGACAGTTTAGATATCTTCTCTAAAACCCATTGAAGAAAAATTTTTTTTAGATCAAAAGTGAAACTTTTAGGGCTCAGGATTGCTCAGAACTTTTCATTGAATTTGTAAAAAACGAAAATTATCAGTTCAAGTGGGCTTTCATGCTGATTTTTGCATGTTCTCTTCCGTTTTTCGGGACTTCTCTGCGCCCTCCTCATCTCTTGACATCTCTCTCATGTTTACGTGCTATTTCCATGTTTCTCTGACCTCCACGGTGAGGGAACAGAGAGACGCAGACACGCGATATGATGACGATAATTTATTCATTCTTAACTAGAAAAAAATAATTATGTGAAGCCTTGTACTTTAAAGGAATTCAAGTCAAAAGCTCGTTTTCAAGGACTGCTTTGAAAATTATTCTATTTTTTCCCGGGTTTGAACATTTTCTATATCCTGAATGAGTGGGAATCTCAAAAACAAAGATTATTTTCGAATCTTCTCCTTGTCTTTTTCTCTAGCCTCACAAGAGCTCTCAGTGGTCAGCACATGTATTATTGAATGTTATTACTTAAAAAGGAAGACGAATTCTTCTCTTTCCAACTTTTCCTTCTTTCTTTTCGTTCCTACTGCTTCCTTCGAATTCAGAATCGTATCGAATTACAAAGTGAGTTGGCGTCAGTTTTTTTTTTCGACTCGTAGTGTCAAATTGAAGTTTTTCGAGCCCATTCCTCTACTTATTTCTATGAAGCGCGGCATTAAAATTACAAATTAGGAATTTCAGAGTGGTCCCTATAGGCGTTAGGCGGAAAAACAGCCTCTATAGGGGCCGAAAAAGTGGTCCCTTGTTTGGATTTTTTTTTGGAGTCGTAGTGTCAATATTCTTGAATAATTGATGTTTTTTGAGTCCAGGGCTTGGCCCCTAAAGTTTAAGTGGTCTCTTAAGGGATATTTCAACATCATTTAGAAACGGTTTTCCGCAAGGAAATGCTTCTTCGCAGAGAGTACATGAAAGACTAGAATGTCCCCTCTAGGGACCACTTTTGCAAGCTTTAGTGACCCTGTAGGGGTTGGTAAAGTGGTCCCTATAGGAGACCCTTCAAGGACCCTTGAGGGTGCCCCTAAAAGGACCACTCAGGTGTTCCTAAGAACAAAAGACCTTTTGGACTTCTTTTATCAATCAAAAATCCTATTTCCCACTTACCTGCGCCTTTAAAGGCGCATACATCATTCACTTTCCAGTCTTCGATAAATCCGTCTATGCGCCTTTAAACACCAGCTTACTGTTTGGAAATCGGTCTCGAGATTCGCGAAAAGGTCGGAAAAAGCTTTGCCGGCGGTCGACGCCCCGAATCCAATTTGAGCTTTTGACGCTTCGGCCTCGGCTCATTTCGTTCCCTTTCCATTGTCCTTGTTTCCTGTTTCCATCTCCTCTCCAAAGTTATATATATTTTTTTTCCATGACAAGGCGAAATCTCGATAAAGAACATGTTCAAATTGCGGATTTATCGTGAAAATCGTCTTCTTTTTTTGAAAGAAAAAAAAAATTCAAATCACCTCATTTATTTTTCTGTTTCATTTGTTGATTGGCATATAACCAAGATATGGCTAAAAAATTTCTGATTTTTAGATTTTGTATCTCAGTTTTGAGCTTTTTTTCAATTTTCGGGACTCCAGCGTGAACTTTCAGCTTTTCCACCTTAATAATAGGCTTCTGCTTTTTTTTTATTGGTTTTTTTTTCCGAAAACCTAGCCTAGAAACGCCTAATTTGAACAGATTTCGAGCTTTCCGACCCTGATTTTTGAGTTTACTGTCGTTTCAAAAAAATAAAATGAAAGCTAGGCACCGCAAAGCCCCGCCTCCTTTTCGCGATAGAAAAAGTGGCTTTTTTTTGGTTTTCAACTTTTATTTTGTTGTAGTTGCAAAATATGTGGAATTGAACACACATGTACAAAAAAGCTTCCTCTTTCTTTTAAAAAAATCTCACGCTTTTTTGATGCGTTCTCGCGGAATGTCGTACAACAACGTGAATAGAACTAAAAAATTTTGTAATTTTTTTAGTGAAACTTTATTATAAAGCTTTACAGAAAAGTAGTTCCTCGTGACGTTCCTTTCATTTCAGTGTCTCAAAAAGCTTCCTGGTAAGAAAGCTTTGTTCGCTACACCAATACAACAAATGAGGGGATTTGAACGTCGTGGCATTATGGACGCCAAATCGAATTATCCTCCGTTTTACATAATAAAGTCTCTTCTCTCTCTCTCACTCAGCGTCCTCCTTGGCCGATTCTTCTTGAATTTTTTTTCTTGTTCTTCTTTTATAGTATATTCATTGACGCTTACTGGTTCCGATTTTCCGGATTTTTTTTTTCTGAACCGTTAAAAAAAGGCTTTACAATTGTCACTTTATTTGACGGTTTGAAAATTTCAATAAATTTGCTCAAACACTTTCTGAATGTTTAGATGAAAATTCCTCTTAGTCACTACCTTCCCAACTTCCAGTTTTGAAATATTAATTTTTGAAACTTGCGTAAAACACAAAGTTATACCCCACAAGAAGGTCATTTTATCTTACGACTTGGAATTTTATACTTATTTTCTTAAACACTATCTGAAATTTTATATGAAGACCCATCATAGTCGCAATCCGCGCCAGCTTCTAGTTTTCGAGATAATTGTCTTTGAAGCTCGAAAATCTAGGCTTAACACTTATATTTTGCAACTTTGAAAAATCATATCTGAAAAATTAGAAGATTGCGCAGATAGCCATTATGTGGGTTTTTAATTTATCCTTCTGAAGAGTGTTTTAGCAAATTTATAGAAAATTCCGAACCGCCAAGTAAAATGACCTCCCTTGTGAGCGAATTTTCCGAAAGTAAAAATTTCCAAAACCCTTCAAATTTCGTTCAAACTAAATATGAAAGTAAGCTGATCGAAAAATAAGACTCCCCTAGAGCAAAGCTGCCACCTGTCGATAGCAAAAAAAAAGAAAAAAAAGAAGAGCTGTTCGGTTCGTAGATTGATAGCGTTGATTTTCACGCTTCTCCATTTTTCCTCGAAAATTTATCGGCCAATTTGCCAGAATTTTCTGTCACGTTTTGCTCAAAAAAAGTTAAAACTACGATTTTTTTTTAGTATATTCTGGGAAAAGTTTTAGTTGCCACTATAAAGGCTCGCCAAGGACTACTTGGAGAGGACACTAAAGTGTCCACTAAACCCACCTCTATAGTGGCCACTATTTTCCGTTTTAGTTGCCACTTCAGTAGTTTTTCATCCAGTATTCCTTCCAGTAACTCTGATGATTTTAAAACAAACCTATTGGACCAGTTATGTTGATCCATTGACCCCTAAAGTGGCCACTCAAATTTTTAGTGGTCTAGTAGTAGCAATTAGACCACTATAGGGGCCACTAATTTGATTACTATAGTGTCCACTAAAACGTCAAAACCCTTTAGTAGCCACTAAAAATGTTCCCAGTTTGATTCATTTTTGAACCCTTCTTCTGTTAGTAACTCAATACTTTCTCTAGTTGCATTCAGGTCAAACATCAGTGTTCCTTGTGTTCTTTGTCTAGTAGTTTCCATCGAGTTCCATTATTTTATTACCTTCCAGAAGTGACGTGGAAAGGGGGTTGCCACTCAGGTTATTAAGAAATGAGCTGGGTCAAAAAAAATCGGAAATAATTTTCATCTGAGCGTGTCATTTTTAACATAGCCGGGGCAGAAATTTGTTATAGAAAGGTGCCAATTTTTTTTGGACGTGGAGGTCCTCTTTTTCTGACGGCTGAATTTTCGAAGCCTTTTTTCTCATTCTGCAGACGTCTTTTTCAGTATTATTTCAAATTATTTTCGACACATGACCTATTTTTAATCTTTTGAACAACCCAAAAAGGACTTTTGAGCATAAATTTTACCTTAAAGAGGTTTCGCATGTTATTTTTCTCGAAAAAAGCTCCGAAAGTTTCTGAGAAGCTCTAGAGACCACTTGAGAGATCTGAAGCCGCTTAAGTGGCCCCTAGGATTGCTTTTCGGTAAGGCCCTGAAGTTTCTGAGATGTTCTAGGGATCACTTAAGAGATCTGAAGCCACTTAAGTGGTCCCTAGGACTGCTTTTCGGTAAGGCCCTGAAGTCTCTTAGGAGTTCTAGGGATCACTTAAGAGTTCTGAATTAACTTAAGCAGTCCCTGAAATTCCCGATTCGCGTTGCTAATTTTTGACTTGACCCTCCAAATCGTTCAGAATCCTTGTCTCTCTCTTCGTTTTTCGGAACTCAAATTGAAAAAAAGAACTGGTGAAGAAACAGATGCACCTGTGCGAGCAGCCGATGAATTTGACGCGGAGGGCCTGCTGCCACCTGGTCCTTCTCCTCAACGACACTTCAAAGGCTCGTTTTTTGAAATCACGTGTGCCGGAGTGACGTAAAATCTCTTATACTCCGTAAAAAAAGGTTTTGAAAGGCGAGATGGATAGGTTGGCATGGGCGACGCGTTGAGTGTGCGATGCGGCTTCCTGGCGAGCCGTTTTTCTCCTTTTTTTTTGGCATTTTTTTTAAAGAATTGTAATTTTCATGAGTTTGAAAAGATTCTGTAGAGAATAAAGGTTTAAAAATAATTTTAAAAAAACTTATTTTTTCTACATTTCCAAAGCCGCGTCGCACACGCAACGCGTCCCTCTTGTCAATCTAAAAAATCTCGACTCCGGGAAAATTTTACTATACATCTTCTAGTAGATCATTTCGATCACCAGCTCTTGATTTTTTTCTTTTTGAAAGATTCGTTTTTTTTTCTAGAAAAGGTGCATTAACATACACAAACCAAGAAAAGGGCAGAAATCGCCAGTCTCCAGCTCGTATTCAAAATCAAACCGATTCAATTTGAAAGAAGCGACGGAGTCACAAATTGGATAGAATCATGACCTTCTTTTTTTCTTCGAAATCAGCCTTCGTCTGAAATCCAACATTCTACATTTAGATTCGATTAAAATTGAGCTGTCCTTTTCTTGTGTAATTACGCATTTTCAGGTCCCTTTGTGTACGGTAGACGAGTTTCTGGATAATTCAACGCGAGTTCTTGTGAGTTTTTGAATTATCTCAAGAGAATATTTTATGCTTCCCAATAGTAAGAGGGATTTAGTCAATTATCAGTTCTTTCGTAGAAGTTTGGCTGATCTTCTTAATTTGAAAGTCTTGGAGCAATATCCCAAGTGAAAATATCAAATTTTGGTCTCAGAGAACGCCAGTCTACCTCGCTGAACCGGCCGAGGAGCGGGAGGACCACGTCACTTTTGTCGTCGGAATCTTCCTTCTGATGTTGATCGCCCTCGGGTGCACCTTCACTCTCAGCAAACTCACCAAACCCAAGTAATCGTCCAATCTTAACCTTCAAAGATCTTCTACAGAATATCCGTCGGCTACGGTACTTCTTCCAACTATGACGTCATGATGTGGATGCCATCGTCCTACCATAGGAGGTACTAATATAGGCAAGGCGGAGAGACCCTTTGAGCGTCCTTTATAAATCAAAAAGTTCCGTTTATTGTTCCTAAACGGTTTCCTTTTTACTGCCTTTTTCCGTCCTTTCTTCGGCCTTCATCTACCCTTTTTGGACCCTTTTGAGATAGAAAATTTTTTTTTGTATTGAGAATAATTTTTACCAGTGACTGTGTATGAACCCAAATGTAAAAAGACCAATGCCGAGAAAGAAAATATCAAGAAAGGGTCAAGGCTGCAAAACGGAACCCTTTTAGCGGCCATTTTGCAGTCACTTCCTTTTTGCACCCGTTTCCGTACTTCCTTTGGCAGTGTAAAATCACGAGGTTTCCGGTCTTTGAAGCTGGATTTCTTAAAAGCACAGACTGTCAGTTGCTCTTTCTCAAAAGGGAGCACGTCCCAGGGATCAAAGTTAAACGACCTTAATGAGCTGAAAAACCTTTAAAAATCAAAACTATCCGATTCAGATCGTCTGTACTGGTACTCCTCCGCGGAATGACCTGCCGAAGAGATCCTTCCAATAGGGAAAGTAGCGTCAGCGTCGTTTCTTCACACGTCCCGTGAGCTTTTAATATTATATCCACAAGATGAAATTAAAGTTCGTTTAAGATTTTGAAGAAGTTCCAGATTATTACCATCGTATCAAACGGCGACGACGACGCCGACGTCTTCGCTTCCCCCGCCGCCGTATTCTGAAGATCGGCCCATTTTGTCATAGTTACTCTGGGAATACTCTAGTGGTCACTTAAAGGGTTCGCAAACTTGGAGAGGACACTAAAGTGGCGACTAAAAACTATAGTTTGCGTCTTAGGGGCCCTAAAACTTTTAGCAGAACCACTTAGATTTTAAAATAGGTAAATAAATTTTAGTCGCTTAAGTGGCCACTTCGACTACTATGGAAACCACGAATACTTCAAAACCCTCAAGTGGCCACTAAATTTTGCCCGCATAGGGTACTTCTAGTCTGTTCATATTTTTAATGTCAAGTGCAATGACGTCATTCAAAAACACTCTGTGGATGGCTCACTCTCTGATTGGTTTAACACACCATTAGGGGCGGAGCTTGAGCGACGACTTGACATTCAAAATCTGAACAGACTATATTCGCCTACTATAGCGGTCACTAATACTTCGAAACCCTGAAGTGGCCACTAGAAGTTTACCCTGCTCTTCTAGTATTCTTTTCTCTTTCACGGGTTTCTGAAGCCGTTTAAAAAATTTTTTTGAATTTGTTCTTCTTAGAACTGCCCTTCTTCATCGTGTCTATCAACTACAGGTCGCTTTCCCATTTGAACCAAAATCTTCCCCGCTTTCTAAATTGAATATAGGCTTTGAAATACCATTTTTGCTTTCAAATTGTGAGTTTTGTTCATGTTTTACGGGAATTAATATAAACTTTGCGGTCCGGTTATGTTTTGTCGAACTTCTGCAGACCAAAAAGTGAGGCGAAAGGGGATGGAAAAGCCGAAAAACGAGGGCATGATTGATGTGATTTTATCTGTGCGAGACCCCCGGGGAGCTCTGAATTCGTCGTTGGGAGCTTCCGCCGCCGTCATTACCAGCCGTTTTTGAGGGGAAGAGGAATACGGTTGAGACATCTTTTCGATATTCTTTTTTCTGGGAAGGAAAGATGGGATATCTCACGAGGCTGCTATTTAATCTGCCTGGAAATGATGACGTCCGCAGTTCTTCTCATCAGGTTTCAGAGAAAAAATGAAAAAGAAAGCGAAAATCAAAGATTTTTCGGACCAGACACCTCGGAAGACCATCAAAAATAATCGGAACTGTTAATTTAAGGCATATGGGCAGTAAAAAACGGTGTTTTAGTTCAAAGCAGTACTTTGTAGAGTTTTTCATTGCGAATCGAACGGTGAACTTGGAAACGTACAAAAGTTCCTAGATTTGGAGAAAAAATAATTCAAAGTCGGAGAGAGGAAAGCTTGAGTTCCCGCGAAAAGGGCGTTTTGCAGTAAAGTTGCTCTATGGACAACAAGCTTCGCCATTTTTTGGACTTTCGCTTTTTTCTCCGTTTCTTTCAATTTTCAATTTTTTCTGTTATCAACAAAGTTCTTTTCGTCGCAAAAGCTTTCTATCCATGTAAAATTTGAAAACTTTGATCGCAAAAATGCTTCTCTGGTGAAAAATGATGATTTTACACAGGTTTCGATGGGGTTAGCGATATTTTGTGTTTCTTTTATTATCGGTGTGTGTTTTTGTTTTCTTAATTGATTTTTCAGAAATGAAACCCTTGACTTGAAGCAGATATCCGGTTATTTATCACAAAATGCGAGTTTAATGAGACGTCCGCAGCATCGCGTGCACAGCTACTGTAATCAGTTGTCTGAGCACCGATTCAAAGCGTTTTCAAAAAAAAAAAAAGGCATGAAAGGAAAAATCGCGTTTTTCTTCAAAATTAGTCACATCTGTAATTTTTTCGAGTACACCGTTCGATCCGCAAAGAAAAACTATACAAGATAATGCTTTCACCTAAAACCCCATTTTTTACTGTCCCTATGCCTTAACCTTAAAAAAACCTTTTTCAGAACATGGAAAGAACTTGACAAAGGACGCAAAATTGAAACTTGTAAGATCCGAAAAAGGACTGATCTTGAAGACCACCCAGTCAAAAAAAAGAAAAAAAACCCGCATGATCAAAAAAGGCAATCTGAACACCGAACGAAGAGGCCTTTGAAATCGCAAACAGCTGGGGGCCAAACGGAAACGAAAAGGAACACGGCAAACAGTCGTCTTCTTCTTCCGCTCCTATCCTCGGTCACTCTCTGTATATACTTTTCGAGTAGTTTCTACTTTGAGCTCCACTTTTTTCATACGCTTTCACTCGAAAATTGAGTTCCTAATGGTTGTTTGTCTTTCAAGTCACTGTCATCGTGAAGAAAGTCATTTTGAAAAAATTTGTGTGTTTTTTAACGGGCTAAAGGTCGTTTGCATCATATTTTTGTATTTTCGTTCATTTTTCGAAAAAATAAAGAACAAAGTAACTCCTAAAAAAGGCTAGCATCGATAGCAAAAGTTTTAACCATCCTCATGAGCTCGAACTCAAAAATCACCTTAAAGGTCTTCGAAAAAAAGTTATATCAGGCCAAAAATCAGCAGGGCATCATCAAAATTTGTTACAACTTTTAATATTTCGATTTTCAGCTAAAAGAAGCTTGAAAAAAACTTTCCGAAGCTGAAAAGACTTCAAAAAATCATAACCTAAAATCAAACGGCAGTTAATGAAAAAGAAAGTATATTTGGTGATTCAAAACTCATTTATAAATAACCTGGAAGAAACTTGATAAAAGTAAAGTCATTGTCGTCCTGATTTCAACCGCGACGCGACCGCACCGCTTCGAGCCATTCCATTTGCGGCTTGAATTATGACCAAACAGAACAGAATTTTCGATAAACTCCTCTTTCATTTCAGAACCATCTTGCTGCAAAATGCGTTTCATGATCTCTAACAGCCAAAAAAAAACTTGAACCATCACAGACCGTAGGAAATGGAAGATATTTGAGAAGGCCCAAAAAAGGGCAGAAATTCGATCTTTTTTCTGAAGTGCATCGGGGGAAATTCAACCGTCGACACGTTTCCGTCATTTTTTTTTAATTCATCAATCTTCCAAGCTTTGCTGGCACAAAATTCTTGTCACCATAATCGGCGCGACCGACCAAAACCTACTCTCGCGCCATGGCATCCCTTGCCAAATTTTGAGCCTGTTCTTTTTCGAATTTCATGCCAAACTTTTTCAATTTGAAATGTCGATTCTGAGAGAAAAGCGGCGCCAGCTTCTGTGCATACAAATAGGCCAGTGATAGCCCTGTTGGTTTTTGAACGGTTGAGTATCTCTGTCGGTTTTTTTCTTCTTTCTGTTTACTTTCCATTTTTAACTGGCTGAGCCAAAGTTTTAGCAAGTCGGAGCAAAGGTTCAAGCTGAGAAATCGCTCAGCTTTATTCTAGAAAATGATCTAAAAGCAGCCTTTTCCAGGTGGGCTTCAGAATAGTCCCTCAAGGACTTGGGGTGAATGGAGTTTCTCAGAATTTTTCTCAGACGTTTTTTTCATTAGTGAATCTTGGGTTATGAGATTATTTATTTCAAATTTGATTTAAAAATAATTGTGCCTTGCTGATCGCGAGGTTAATGTTATCATTCCCTCTCACCTGTCTGTGCTCTCTCGATCTCTCACCGAGCGTTCCTTCCAGTATGACGAGAGAGAAGAGAGTGCAGACAGGTCAGACAGGTCAGACTGTTTCGAAAAGTTAGAGCCAACTCGGAGCTGTTGACTTCATCTGACCTGTCTAAACTCCCATCACCAGGAAAAGTTTCGTATTTTGTGTTTGGCTAGAGAAAAGAGAGCGCAGACAGGTAAGACTGTTCCGATAATGAAAACCAACTAGGATGTCCTACCGATAGTGGGACACGGGTTCGTTCGGACTTGAATCCATCAGACCTGTCTGTGCTCTCTCGATCTCTCACCGAACGTTCGCCTTTGCCGTTTTCCTTTCTGTATGAAGAGAGAGAAGAGAGCGCAGACGGGTTGGACTGAGAGTCTAGCGGACTTCTTTCTAAGTCGAAGGAAAAATTCTCATCTTCTACTCTGTCAGAGAAAAGAGAACGCAGACAGGTCAGGCTGTTTCAACAGTGGGAGCCAACTCGGATATCCGCAACCGTTACTGTACCGATAGCGGAGCAGTGGTGTGTTGCGGGAAGGAAGGCGTTGCGCAAACAGGCGCCAGGAGCTGCCTCGTGGGGGCGGCCTTGTTGGCTCAGAGGGTCCTCCGTCGCTACTGCAACGCCACAGCTTTAAGCTAAACGCAAGGGAGCGAACTGTCACACCTGTAACTGCCCCGGCTTCTCTCCCTCTCTCTCAAACATACACTTGAACCGAATTTTATATATCCTCTGCCACGTTCCTCGTTTTGATCCAGTTCCTTTTATTTTTCTGAAAATTGCTTGAAATACAGCCGATTCACGGATAGCTTGAAGCCTGTCTGCGCTCATAGGCAAAGTCAAAAAAGTTGGGAAAAGGCTCCATGTTCCTTCTAGGGTGACGAAGGCTGCCTTTCTTCTGCCTTTTTGGCCTTTTTTAAGCTTCGCCCTCTCCATCAACCAGGCGCTGTCCCATTTCGTGTCAGGACCCTTTTTCGATGGCTCAAGCCAGCCGTGAATCAACTATACTGTAGAAACTCAAATATTATGCTTTATACACAATATTTTTATTGCCAATCGTGTAGAGGACCCAAAAAGGCGTGGTCTGTCTGCGCTCTCCATCAACCAAGCACTGTCTCTTTTCGTGTCAGGACCCTTTTTTTGATGGGCTCAAGCCAGCCGTGAATCAACTATACCGTGTAGATCTTCAAACCCTGTTTTTTCGCACAATTTTTTTGCCAATCGTGTAGAGAGCCTTAATCGAAGCTATAAGAAAAATACCAAAAAAGGACAAGTTTGGGGAAGATAGACTCTTTTTGCATTATTCTTCTTCTCGTGCATTTTGTGAAGCTGTAATTTTTCGATTTTCCGGAGTCCTTGGATGAATTGGGAACCTTTTACATCTCATCAGAATTCTTTTCTACTTATTTTTTTGAATATAATCCTTTTATTCACTGATTTTTCTTCAAATTTTATTCAGGAAGACCTGAAACGATCTTTTCGCGTAGTGAAGGGCTTAATGTCCCGGTTAGAGTAATTCAAAGATTTCTCTTCAAACTCAATTTTTTGCAACCGCTTCGCGTTCGCTACGCGTTCAGCCATTCCTCATGCGATCAGAATTTTTCCATTCGAGGTTTCAGGTCCTATATCTCTTTCTTAAACAAATCCCCACTTTTTGAAGTCAATATTCCGAGAAATATTGGCAGGTTTGTTAGCGATACTTCTAAAAAAATGTTTCTTAAAAAATCTAACAAGCTCAAGTGGCCCGAGTAGTCGGTTGCTTTGCATGAGTAATTCGAATGTAAACAAATGACGAAAAGTGCGGGCAAAAGATGGATGAAAAACTGAGGGACGAAGGCCCCCAGAAGCCGATGAAAGTGGCAAAGTGTCGGATTGCAAAGTAAATACGGTTCGCTCAGAAGCCTCGGGGAGGGGAGCCCGAGTTGGCCACAGGCCACGCCAACCCATTAGGTTCGGCTTCTTCGGCTGTTTGTTTTTGGCTCGGCACAGCGACACTTATAGCGATTTGCTCGACGATGCGGCAAATCCCCACAAACTTCCGATTGATCCCTACCCAAGTGATCATCACTCGTTTTTGACTTCCGGAACGGTTTTTTTCGATTTTTTGGCTTCTCACTTGATTTGGCTCTCTTTGAATCAAGGCCTAACAGTTTCTGATTGAAAAAAAAAAAATCAAACCTATCCTTTCAATTTTTATGTTGTGCGTCATAATTATTGAAACAACTTGGCTTTTCGAAAAACCTGCAGAAGTTTGGGCTTTAAAAGTGATAAGATCAAGCAAAATCACTGCTCAATATTGACCTGCATCTAAAATTATCCCTTTTTATTACGCACAGTTAAAATTTTCTTTAAAAACCTTTGGCAAGACTTCCGCAACTTTTTTTCTTCGGTTTTTTGGCTTCTCCCATGATTTTGGTTCCTTTGACCGTCTTAACAAATTTTAATTTAAAAAAAAACCAAAAACATCCTTTCAATTTTTATAAAAACATGTTTCTATCTTGAAAAGGCTGCGAACTTAAGGTGCGTCATAATTATTGAAACAATTCTTTTTTCGAAAAACCTGCTGAATTTTGGGCTTTAAAAGTGATAAGATCAAACAAAATCACTTTTCGATACTGATCTGCACCTAAAATGATTGCTTTTTATCCATTAAAGTAATAACGTTCCTTTGAATTCAACAAAATCTGGTGAGACCTCAGGAGAAGCTTCTGGAGGGCTTCAATATTGAGCAGTTGACCTGAACCTTTTTTTGAACTTTTTGATTTGAAAAGAAATCTTTCTATTGAATCTTTTCACTGATTCAGGCTACCTCTAGTCAAAACCGTTTCCCCTAAAAGACTGACGATAAGGCTCAGCACCATTTGAATAATCTTAGGATGGCTAGACCTAACTATTTTCCGAATATTGTCCAGCTGAGCAACTCGAGCCACCCAATAATCAGTTTTGAGCCGCCCGCAACGGTTTTCATTCATCAGTCACCGTTCGATACAAGTTCTCGTTCTCAGCCTTCCCCATTCTGAATCATCCTCGGGTTGACAAAAGCTTGGCATATATGGTGACCCTCCAACCGCTTTTCCACCTTTTCCAACGCAAATCACCATTTCTGACAGCCCACAACCATTTATAATAAATATTCTTTTGTTAGGGAGTTTCTCCAAAACTTTGCTGCCTTGAAATCCGAAAAAAAGGACGCTGCGCAAACAAAACCCATCCGTTCGCAATGCCGATCTTCTGTTAACTTTGGCGCAATTTTTCATTGCAACCCCTGCTTCATCATCAACAGCTCAAATACTGTGGTGGAGCTCTCGGAAAACTTTATTTGCTACTTCAAGAGTTTCAGTATCTTTCCATCCTCTCAATGAACGTTTCTCTGTGATGTGTGATGAAATGACTTTTTTTCAAACTCTTTTTTTTTTTAAAGGCAGTCTTGAATTGAACGCTCCTTGAAAAAAAAAGAAAAAAAAAGTTATCCAATTTGAGGTTAATTTTTCAAAAAAACAACAGAAAGAGTCGGTTCATTGTGTTAGCTTTTTCAAGAAAGTTCAATTTTTTAGGTCCGAATTAATTTACGGTCGTCTGTAAACATTTAGAGCCTTGAAATCCATTATTTCCAAAACTAAGAATTATCTAATCTCATCGCCTTCGAAGCTAAACTTCAAGGCTCCTAGGAGGTGAAGAATGTCATTTTTCATCAGACGTCTTTCAAGGAAACTTTTCAAAAAAATTATAATAATTTTAATTCTAAATTTTATTCGCAGCCTTTTGAGCATGGATAACAAGTTCACGGGTCATTTTTGTTTCTAGGCCCAGCTTAAGTCTCTTATCTACAAAAAAAAAACCTTAGAATCCTTCATATCAAAGCTCAGGAATGACCTGGTCTCATAACCTTCGAGCCAGAGCCTCAAGATCCCCCGAAGAAGAGAAAAATCGAATATAGAGGTCTTTTTTGCGTCTAAGACCATATTAGGTCATCTATCTACAAGTAAGACCTCAGAATCCATCAAATCAAATCCTGGTAATGCCTTGATCTCATAACCTTCGAGCCAGAGCTTCAAGATCCTCATAAAAAGACGAAAAATCAGATCCAAGGGTCTTTTTTGGATCTGAGCCCAAATAAGGTCTTCTATCCCCAATTAGTACCTCAATAACCATCCTATCTAAGCCTAGAAATGACCTGGTCTTACAACTTTTAGAGCTTCAAGATCCTCTAAAGAAGAGAAAAGTCTTCTATCTACAAAAAAAACTTCATAATCCTTCATATCAAATCCTGGGAATACCTTGGTCTCATAACCTTCGAGCCAGAGCCTCAAGATCCCCCGAAGAATAGAAAAATCGAGTTTATTGGTACTTTTTGGGTCTTAGCCCATATTGAGCCATTATCTACAAGTATTACCTCAGAATTCATCATATCAAAGCTGAAGAGGAACCTGGTCTCATATAAGGTCTTCTATCCCCAATTAGTACCTCAGGAACCATCCTTTCTAAGCCTAGAAATGACTTGGTCTTTTAACTTTCGAGCCAGAGCTTCAAGGTCCTCAGACGTAGAGAAACATCAAGTTCACAGGACTTTTTTGCGTTTAAGACCATATTAGGTCCTCGATCTACGTCTCAGAAACCCATATCAAAGCCTAAAATTAACCTGGTCTCATAACTTTCGAACCAGATCTTCGAGATCCCTTCAAGAACGAAAAGATCAGGTCGATCGGGCCCTGTTGTGTGTGAACTTGGCCCTCTCTTGAGAGAGACGAATCGATGCAAATCGTGAGGCTCTCATGGCGTTCTTCCTACATGCATGTGGTGCATGGAAACGGAGGCAGAAGCCGCGCCGGTGATGAGCCTCGCCTCCCCGAGTCGGCCGAGCATTGTTTGAGCATGATTGTTTCTGTTTGTTCACCCAATGCTCCTGGCGCTGGGCCGCCGAAGACGTCTGGCCAGTGTCTTCCCGGCATTCCACTATGGTTTTTTGGCTTCAAAAATCGAAATTTTTCTCAAGTTTAGCTTCATTTTGTGCCGGCATACTTTTGAATGAAGATTTTTGATGAACTGCCCTTTTTGTGAAAATTGTCTTTATATGGCTCAAATTTCTCTTTTCTTGAACTTCTCTGTCTACAGTAATCCGATTATTTGTAAATTTTCAAACTCAAAAACCAAGAAGAAAGTATGATTTTCAATTTTAACGTAGATCTGCCGATTCTTAGGTTGCGGTTTCAATCCCAGGTGGGGGTCATATATTGTCAAATATACCTGTCAAGTAGGCTTCCTTTCCGAATTTCAGGTTGCGGTTTCAATCCCAAAGGGGTCTTATTTTTCTGAAAAAAATCATAAATTTTTTTGAAAGAAATTTGAAAATCCTGATTTCTTCATACCCTTTTTTCTTAAATACTCATGACAAGATGTTTTTTTCAACTTCCATAACCTCACTTTTGAGCAAAAAGCAGAAAAATCAGACTTTCTGTTTCTCACAGAAAGAAATAATTCAGCTTATTTTTTCGAAAAAAAAGTTTATTTCCCGAAATTTCTGTTCAGAATGGGAGAACAACAGCTTGTCTTTTTCAATTTGTACACCTGCTCATCATCAACTTTTTCTCCTCAAAATTTCTCCTTTATTCCAAAAAAATCCTTGTCCCTGACAACATTTTCCTCGTTATACATTATTTTCAGTCGTTTATTTTTATTTTCCAAGGTAACAAAACCTTCAATATGACTTTTCTTTCAGCTCGGCAAATAATGCCGCGGCTCTTCATCTTGAGTGCTATCCTGATCCCTTATATAAGGTAGGTCGGATTTTTTTTTATACCTGGATTCCATGTTTTCAGCACATTTTCCTTGGTTCAAGACACAAAAGGAAGCGGATGTGTTGAGTTGTTATGTCCAGCCGCTGCCATTGATTTTGGTGAGTCTCAATTTTTTTTTTTAAATGGGACAGATTGTAGTAGCTCTCATGCTAGCTCGTGAAAAATAAGAATCTGACAGGATTGGTCAAAAATTGTGTTATAGTCTGTGTACCACGACTTGGAATTTCACCAAACGACATTCCGCTGTTCCGCCGGGCGCCTTTGCGAATCTCGGTCGCGCTTTCAATTTTTTTCTTCATTTAAATACTTTCAAGTCGTGGTACACAGACGATAAGACACGGCATTCCTAATGGGGTGAGGGAAGGTGAGCGAGGCGTCAAAAGTTCTGAATTTGCAAAAAAAAAAAAGTAAGTGCGCGCCTCGGATAAAAGGACTGTGACGTCACAGTTACCTATCGTGGCAAATCAAACTGAGTATTCAACGGCAAGAAGAATACATTTGGCTGCGTTCTTGAGATTTTTAATTTCGCGCAAAATTTTTATTGACGTCTCCCCACCCCGTTTGGGAACGCCGTGTAAGAAGAGACATTCCTGGTTTCTTTCGACAAGCAAAAATTCTAGTAAAACATATGTAGAAATAGAACACTGATGATGTTCTTCTAGGGATCAAGAAGCTGGTGAACGAGGACACCTGGGCCAGCGAGACATGCAGCACCTGCAAGCAGTGCACGGACAACGGCTACAGGTGAGTTCTGGAGCCTCGCTTCTTCGATCTGATCGATGGCTCAGCGTGTGCCTGCGGGTGCAAGACTCACGAGCGGCCAGGATCGAGGGCGGCTGTAGCTGCTCCCACGCGGTTCCTTCCAACTGCCACGGCGACGTCCGTCAAACCGTCCATCCGGCCAACATCACCATGCGCCTCTACACCGTCTGCTACTCTAGCGGTTCGCTAGTGCTACTAACGTTTCACAACTAACATGAATCAAATTTGGTCTACCATGGCATTTGGGGAGCTTTATCTTGTGCAGGTGGCACAAATCCAAACAATTGACCTTAAATTATCAAATCGGGACGGGAAAGAGGATATTTCAGTGCTTCAAACACCCGCCAAACCAATTGCCGTCAACGAGAACTTCACTGTGACGGTTACGGTGGAGCCATTTTGGGCTGAAGCCTATTGGCAGCCGCTCAACGTCACCAACCTCACACTTCATTATGAATACGTCACAAAGGTTGGGAAATTATTTATCGCCAATTCAAAGATCCTCACTTCAGAATCCGGAGCACTGTGAAGGAGACCTGACGACGTCGTCGACGGGAGTTCACACTTGCAAAGCCTCGCATCCTGTCAACCTCGATGAGGCCGAAGCTGTCGAGCCTGAGAATGGCGATTATGAGCACAGCGAGGTTTGATCCATCTTGACTTTTAATCTTCCAAATATGGAAATATTTTGCGACCAAATTTACCGTATCTCTGTCAACAGGTATTTTTCATGTTGAAGAATTTTATGAGAGCAACAAAAAAGGGGTGAAATGAAAAAAATAAGCAAAAACCAAGAAAAAAAATTTTTGGAAACTATTTTGTCCATAGAGCAGCCTTGCTTCTTAAATAATTTCGCGCGTTTTCAATCGAAATATTCATTTCGCACGTCCACGCCTCATCATTGCTAGCAAGCATGCTTTTAGCACCAATAAAAACATTTTAAACTTAAAATTCTATTTCTTTAGTATTTTCCGTCTTGATATTGAAAATAAATGTGAAAATATTCACTGTTTTTCCTTTTAAGCTTCAAGAGGAGGTTTTATTTTTATTTTTCTTTTGCATCTAATGATCATTTGAAAAATATAAATTTCGGCAGTATGTTAATTTTCGTCAGCGATAGATGCACAAGAAACATCATAACTGACGACTTTTTGTGGCAGTATGGTAATTTCCGTGAGCGGTTAATGCACAAGAAACATCATAATTGACGGCTTTAGCTTTGGAAACGTCCTGTTCGTTTTTTCTTGTTTTGTTTCTCGGTTTCTTTCATATATAATGTCACGCTCTCCATATAACTGTTGGAATTTGGGGGAAACGCTCTATCAGATGGAATCCTTGTTAAAAATTTTATAGAAATCGATATTTAGCATCAGCATAGAACTCGAAAACTTTATGACTTTTTTCCGTCGTAATTTTGGTTTTCCCAATTTTCCTAGGTTTTCTATCTGAAACTCGAAAGATACTAGTCATTAACGGCGATTGATTTAAAGATAAATAAAAAAATCATTCAAGTGTAATTGGTTTTTCCTGCTCGAAATTTTTCTGATTAAGCTGTGACTGTTTTGAGACTTCTTTTTCAGAATTATGACGATGTTTTGCCGGAGATTCAGTTTGATCGAGTCGCATTCCGCGGCGTCAAAATGGTCCGCTTCTATTATACGGTAAGTGGCTTTTTCAAAAAAATCTCATCTGTTCGAAATTTTTTTGGGGTTTTGAGGGAGAAAAGATCATATGAATAATTTTTTTCTAGCAATGAAAAAAAATCTTTGCTTTGAAGATTTTTGTGATGTGTGTTCTTACATCGTTAACAAAATTTTAAGCAGGCTTAAAGGGAATTTATCAATTTCCAGGCGTCTGTCAAGAGAACACGTCAACTCTCAGCCAGCTCTCCCCATTCCAGTGGCCAGCAAATCCACGACACGACGACTGTCATCACCTCGGAGCCCTTGGACTTTGACCTAAAGCCTGAGGTGTATGGCAACGGAGTTCGACCTGGAAAAGGTTCTGGAAAAAACATGTTAAAAACCGAAAAATGTGTTCAGATGACCAGCCAGTAGCCGCCAAGCCTGTGACGACGTCGGAAGATGACGCCACGCCCGTGCCAGAAGCCGAAGAGGAGGAGGACGAAGGCGTTAGCGAGGAGAAGGGCGGCACCGACTTCTTCCGTGACGATGGTCCCGCCGAAGCGGATAGTGGAGAGCAAGAGAAAAAGGAGAAGGAGGAAGAAGAAGAGACTGAGGTAGGACGCGTTGAGGTTGAAATAAAACTCTCGTTTTTTCCAGGACTCTGCCGTCGAAGTCAACCTGGCCGACGTGAAGCCCACTAAATTGGAAGTGAACACCAAAAAACCGACGGACAAGTCTCCGATTGAGCTTTCCGAACCTATCGATGACGCTAAGGTTATTTGCAATCAAAAAAATAAATAATAAATTATTCTTGAAGGCGTCGGAAGAAGTTGAAGCGACGACGGAAGCCAAAGAAGAAGAAGAAGAAGACGAGGAGGCGGATGAAGTCGCTGACAAGGACGAAGACGTCGAGAAGGAAAAGGAGGAAGATCATCTCGAAGACGGAGGTTTGTGGAAAGAAAAAAATAGAGAAAAATGCCTGGTAGACCAAATTTGAAATGGGGGGAAAACTTCTATGCAACTGGGAACTGTCCTCTGTACAATATTTCAACAGCTTGTGGCTTCTCTGCACTCTCTGCTCTCTCACAGAAAGTGAGAGAACAAGAGGGTGCTGACCAGTTAGACAGTTTCAAGTCTATACGGAGTATGCCAGGATTGGCTGCGTCGCGAAGCATTTTGCCGCCAAAAATATTCAAAATTTTACGCGACCTCCAACGGTTTGAAAAGGACTTGTAAAGTTGGATCTTGAGAAAATGAAAGTCCGAAGCCGTTTACCCCGGATACTGAGCTTCGGGAGTTTGGAAGTCCGAGTTTTCGGCGCCCTCTTCTTTCTGGGCGACCATCTCGCGAACACCAAGTTTCAGAAAAAGATGAAGAAGAAGCTTCTGAAGAGAAAGAAGGAGAAGAAGCTACCACAGAAAGCGCTGGAGAGGAGGAGGAAGACAAAGAAAAAGACGACGAAGATGAAGATGACGTCACCAGCTCGACCGTTTCCGAAGACGAGACGACGGCTGGGGAGGACGACGAGGAGACGACCGATGAGAGTGAGGAGGGTTCAGGCGACGAGGAGGACGAGGTTCAGACATTCACAAAGACCTTTTGAGCAGTTACTTCAGGACCTCTCGTTCTTGGAGAAGTTTGTCAGGCGGTCGGACTTCCCGCGAGTGCGGCTCGTCTTCCTGATCACTTTAGTGGCTTTCATCACCTTCCTGCTGCTCGTTTGTCTCGTTCGCCACCGCAAGAACTTCTGTGGAAAGGTTGGTGCGGAAAAAACTCGAAAATCCGTAAAACCTCTTTTTTGTATTTCGGGCCAAGGAGGAATTTTCGGCTCCTCGTGACGATTTACGGAGGATATCATAGCAATATCGCGCAAGTAGAACCGATTCACGGCTTGCTTGCGACGCAAAGAGGCGTGGCCTGTCTGCGCTCTCCAAAAAACATGCACTGTTTCTTTTCGTGTCAGGACCCTTTTCGATGGCTCGAGCCAGCCGTGAATCAGCTATATGAATAATCTACTTGGAAAAAGAAATAACTGAGAATTTTTTAGCGAATAGAGGTTCGCCAAGGACTACTTGGAAAGGACACTAATGTGGCCACTAAACCCACCTCTATAGTGGCCACTATTTTCCGTTCTATGTGCCACTATAGGGGCTCTCTATTTAGTGGCCACTTCAGTAGTTTTTCAAACAGTTACTCTGATAATTTTTAAAAAAAACAGATTGGACCAGTTATGTTGACCCATTGACCCCTAAAGAGGCCACTAAAATTTTCAGTAGTCTAGTAGTAGCACTTAGACCTCTATGGTGGCCACTAACGTTTAACCCCTTAAGTGGCCACCAATTTGACTGCTATAGTGGCCACCAAAAATTTTCACAGAATGAATTATCATTTTGTTTATGAGGTGTAGTTTGTAGTGAAACTATAGATTGAACTTCTTCCAAAAAATCTTATCTGAGACAAATTTTTCAGTTCTTTTGACCTTTCTAAATCAACCTTATAGCCTTCAAAGTGAAGCAGATCTTTCAGGCTGAAACAAAAACGTCGAACGGCTACCGCTACTCGTCGGCTTCCGGAACCGTGCGCGGCACCGAAATGGTTAGTCCCGAGAAGGAACGCCTCCGGCAGTGATCCGTCAAGTCCCGATCCGTGTACCTTCCCTTTCCGAAAGACCCAAGCGCCATAAGAAATGGATCTAATCTCTCCTTAGTCCCTCTGTTAGCCCCCCAAAAAATTCAACACTCAATACGGTTATACTCTTACCAGTGCTGGAAGTTTTCGTTTCCCACGTTCGTTTCGAGACTTATATTTTATTTTTATTATTATCAATTTTTCAAGCCTGAATAGATCATGACGAGCTTTTTCATCCCCACAGATTTTATCGGTGTCCGTGTGCTTCCTGATCCGTTTTTTCTCCTCCAAAAATCCAGAAGACGTCAATGAAAAGTGGCTATAAATTGCTTTTTTCTTTGTTTCTCCTCGTCCTTTTTCGTTGAATAACTTTCTCATTTTGTTCCACTTTTTTTAAATTTTCCAGTATTTTTCTGTTAGAAATAAATATTTGAACATAACTAACTCGTAATAATTCAGTTTTCAGCATACGGGCACCGATTTCATTTCGTACGTATTTTTTGACTTCATTCACCACTTTTTTCGAACAGTATGGCTTGTCTGCACTCTCTTATGTCTCGCTCGTATAGATGAGAGAGAGAGCGCGCAGACAAGCAGAGCAAACTTGATCGTCCCGGGTAGCTTCCGGCGAGAGAGAAGAGAGCCTAGAGAAGCTGGATGTTCCGAAACCGTGGTTAATGAAGTTTGCACTGTGTGCTCGAGGGTTCCCTCATTTTTTAACTTCTTGAGAGGCCACTAAAGGGTTTTTTGGAGGTGATAGAGAAGAGGTTGAGCTGGAAAATTTCGAAAAATTAGCAAAAAAATTGGTTTCGAAAAGTTTTAGAGATGATCCTCATCAACAGTTTTTGAGATGGTTCAGTGCTCTGAGATTGCAAAGAAAATATAAAGTGGTCTTTTTAGGGTTTTAAGGTACTTGAAGTGGTTTTTAAAGTGGTCACTTAAACATTTTTATAAGATATTCACTTCTTCAACATAAATAGAGTTTTCTATCATAATATTTGCGGGCAAACCGCTCCGCGACCGCAACGCATTGAGCCATTCTCGTGCGGGAGAGAGGCCAGAGAAAAAGAATTTATTTCTTTCTCTTCCGTCTCTTAAATCTCCCTTGCTCTCTCGTTCAACATAGTCTTTTAAAACAGAAGGGAAATGTTGAAAAATAGGCTTTTCAGAAGCCCCTGACTCCAAAAACCAATGAGAAACGAGTTTCGGCTGATGAAATCGCTCTTATCAACCAATCAGATGTTGAAACGGAAAGGACCGCGTTAAGGTAATGAAAATACGGTTTAAAAGAGCATAGTCGATAATAATCTTGGTTAGCCTTCTGCGCTTTTGAAAAACCTATAAATCCTGATAAGACCCTCAAAATCCAAAAGTTAATGCTTTCAGAGAACTCGTCCGCACCGCCACTTCCTTCAACCCATCGAAAATCGAAATGGGAATGTCAGTGGGTAAGAGTTTGCTCACAAGGAGCTTATGTAGCTCGAATTTTCATGAGAATAAGCCTAGATGTTCTTTGATATACTAGAAGAAGGTGTTGAATATATCAGAATGCAGAAATTGGAATTTTGGGGAATGGTAGCTTCAACATTCTCCGATTTTTCCAGGCGTAAGATCCTTAAAAATGAAATATATATTTTTTTTTTTTTCTGATCGTTTCCAGAGCTAAGCCCACAAAAAATTCGTCAAATAAGATGTTTCTTGTGCATTCACCGCTGACGGAAATTAACATACTGTCGACATTTTTTTGAATTTATAAATGGAAAAATTGTTCATATAAATCACAAAAAGGGCATTCCTTCTTGCTCATTTTTATTTTTTTCAGGGTTTCATCCGTTTAAAAATTAAGTTTGATTAATCTTTTTTTATCTTCTAAACTTCATTTCCCAGAAAAATTCTACAGCTTCATTTCATTTATTATTGAATTCAGTTTGTTTTTTTACCTGACTAGAGCATTTTTATATATTTTTTTTTAATTAGCGCTAGATTTTTCATCACATTTCTTTTTTTATTCAACTTCCCCTATTGGTTTTCTTTTTTGAATATTTATTCCTTGTTATTTATTTTTTCGGTTCTCTGGAATTGAATCTAAAGATGGCTTTTTCTTCAGAAAGTTCTTCATAATAAAAAAAATTGTCGCAGTTTGTGAAACTTTAATCAAAATTATCTTCTTCTAGGTGTCGGTCAGTTCGGTTCGATCCACCGCGCGATTTTCAACTCCTTCAACGGCTCTGTCCATGACGTCAACATTTATCTTCTCAAAGGTGCGGGAATTCCAAAATTCTATCATTTTTCTGCCTTTTTAGATGTGTACCATCAATCTGCGGCTCAATTATCCGCTCTGACGTCACAACTGCGGATGAACGTACTTTCTGGAACCCATCACAACGTCGTGACCTTGAGGGCCGTTGCTCAGAATTCCGGAGGTTTTCTTCAGATTCTGAAGGCTTGAATGAAAGATCGATTTCAGATTTGCTTCTGATGTGGGAGCCGTTGGCGCAGCCGACACTTCAGGGCGTCCTGAGGGAGAGTCGTTGTGCCCGCTTTGGGCCCGACGCCTTCAAGTCGGCCTCGTTTTTGTCGGCGGAGCGACTTGTCGCCATGGCTATTGGTGAGTTTTCTTGCTAAATCAAGAGGGATGTGAAACAAATCTATTAATTGGCTTACTGTATCTTAAAGGTACGTGTGCAATTTTAGCATTTTAGCTGCATCAAGCTTTTTGAACTTTAATATTCGTGACATCATTTTTTTTTTCGTACGTTTTCAAAGCAATACAGCCGATTCACGGCTAGTTTTTGACGCAAAGAGGCGTGGCCTGTCTGCGCTCTCCACCAACCAGACACTATATCGTCTATTATCGTGTCAGGACCCTTTTTTCGATAGCTCAAGAGTCAGCTATAAAAGGCGTTTGGATTTCTATTCACGGGCACAAGTATAGAAGAAATAATGTCCAGCAGAATCGACACTTCAAAAGCCATGATTTCCAGGATGCTGCAACGGCGTGGAACACCTGACGAAGCGCGGCGTGATGCACCCCCATCTGGCGACGGCGAACGTTCTTGTCGCAGAACGAGGCGTCGTCAAGATCTCCGGCTTTGGTCTCGCCGACCATCAAGCCCTAAATGCTTCCACGGAACCTGTAACCCCGAAAATTCCTCCAAAACTTGAAGATGTTCCTCCAGAAGCCTCTGCCATTGCGTTGGCAGTCCCCGGAGCATTTCAAGACGGATTCGACAGTCGATGAGAGGAGTACGGTTTGGTCGGTCGGAGTACTGCTTTGGGAGATCTTCTCTCTAGGTTTGTCGATTTTCAGAACTGAGTTTTCAACTTTCAACTCGCAGCGAATGGACTATAGTCTGTTCGATTTTGAATGTCAAGTAGAATGACGTCATTCGAAAACGCTTTGTGGATGGCTCGCTATCTGATTGGTTTACCGCGCCATTAGGGGGTGGAGCTTCAGCGACGACTTGACATTTGAAATCTGAACAGACTATGACCCTCTCGTGTTCGCGCGCTATTTTCATGTTTCCATGACCTCTCCGGTGAGTGAACAGAGAGGCGCAGACACTCGGAAGTTGTACTTATTGAATCTTTTCATATTTTGAATGTCAAGTAGAATGACGTCATTTGAAAACGCTCTGTAGATGGCTCGTTTTCTGATTGGTTTATCGCACCATAAGGGACGGAGCTTAGGCTATGACTATATATCTTACTTGAAAATGTTTTGCAGGGTTATTAGGTCAGAAAATTGTCCTTTTTGCGGTTTCCAAAGGGTTTTTGGCGCGAATTTTGTATTTTCTGAACCAAAAGAGTTCAGGCGGGACTCCATTCCTGAGCATCCGGCAAGCCCAACAATTTGTCGATTCGATGCGAGACGGCTCCGCCACGCTTGACCCAATACCGTACTGTCAGCCGGCAATGTTCGTTCTTTATTTTCGAATATTTTTTGCTCGAAAACGAAAAATGTTCTCTTCAGAACCCAGCTTCTCTCTGCGACGACTTCTCATTCCGCCGATGCTCGCCCTGATTTGAGGACGATAATTCGGAGATTAGAATGCGTTTCTGCGGATGCCAAGGTCTAGTTTTCACTATTTTTCAAATAGGTTCAAAATCAAAAAACGACTTTTTCACCAAGCTCACATGGCCTTTGCCGACCCCCCACACGGTGCTTATTTCACCCATCATTTCAGAAATTGTTGAAATTTTTTTAAAACACTCTTTAACGTCCAAGTAGAGATCGGAGTCGGTGGAAGTAGATACAAATTTTTAATTTTCGAGAAAACTTTTTTTGATAGTGGATTTTCGGCTGAAACTTCGAGTTGTCTTTTCTGGAAAGCTGGCGATTTTCGCGTTCTAAATTTTTTTTTTTGGTTTTCAAGTAAAACTTGGAATCAGGATCTTTCATCAATCTGCCAAGAAGTTTTTTTTTGTCAAATTTCGAATTTTTAGGGGAATTGAGTCCTTAATAGGGCTAGGAATCATTGAAACTTCAGAGCAAGTGGTTGGTGAATTAATTTTTTAAAAAATGGCTCAAAACAACATTCAAAGTTTCTAGCTTGATTTATAAAAAGAATCAAGAGTAAAAAAAGAGTCTAAAATAATTAATTAATACTCAAAAAAATTAAATATTTTCAGGCGCACATCGACCTGTCCCTCCATGACGCCTTCCCCTACGTTCCAATTTCCTCCCAACTGGAACATCAAACGGAGAACTCGACGTGAGAAATATTTATCATTTTCCCAAGTGTATCATATTGCCGCTCAGCCATGAATTCAGTTGATCGATTGTTTGTTGCAGAGTTTATTAAAGAATATGGAATTTTTGCGTTTTTTCGATTCAATCTTAAAAAGTGAAGTTCGAGCCGTTCCAGGATTATTTTAGAACGGACCGTACGACCTATCTGATCCCCATAAATCCCCCCACGAACTTCTGGGTTAATTTGTTCCTGCGGCCTTGCTTTCTTTTCGAGGCTTCTCCCTATGCACCCAGAATGCTGTTCTTGCAAGTTCGGCTTTGCTATCTCTGAGGAGATCGCCGCATTTTAGAAAGCTGGACGTGTTGCGTCACGATAATATAGGACACTTGAAACAGTTAAGGGAAGATTTTTGAGGTTTTTGGAAACACCAGGAAGTGTTTTATCAGGAAACAGCTTTGAAAAGTATCTATACGAAAGCGGAGGCGAGAGTGTGAGAGGATGAAGAGGTGACAGAGAAAGAGAGGTTATCTGTTTCTTTGACGTCTCTTCAGATCGCTATCGCTTTTTCAGCTCTGATTCTTTAATCTTGAAGAAAGACCCTAGTCTGGCTGTTGAAAGTAGAAAGGAAGTGATACAGCGATTTTTAGAGAGGCCAGAGAAATAGAAATTCCCTGCTTCTCTGGCGTCTCTTCACGCCACTGCTACTCTCTCATGAATGCTTTTTTTCCCTGTTTTTTAAGTTCGAAAAAGCCGCTCAGGAACTCTTGTGTCCCTCATAAACAGGTATAAATTGGCAAGGTCTCAGCCAAAAAGAGCGCTTGGAACCGATGAAAAAAGTTGGAGACTGGAGATGCGGATAGGAGGAGCCGGCTGTAAGCGGCGAACCGTGAACGGCAGCAGATGGCAACGTCGTCTATCTGCTGCCGGCGATCTCTCAGTCCCCGACGACACCTGACGACGTCTCCGGCTAGCTTCATCCTTATTCCTCTTTTTTTCAAAGAAAAGGTTTCCTTTCTCTTTTTACCGCGATAGTTGTTCGGAATGAGATTTATTCGCTTATTTGAGGTCTCGTGAAACTTCTTTCTGAACATATAACTAAGGGTATCATTTCACCTTTACTTTTGAAGAAATATGTTTATAGTTTGATCTCACCTGTTAGCTGTTGTTTCACATAGCCATAGTAAATCCCAATTTTCTTCTTACCTGAAAGGTAGACCTAACTTCAAAACAAATATAATAAATTCATAAACTTTTCAAATAGACCTCAAATTCTCGCTTTGAAGCTTTTTTTTTTGGACTTCTCGTTCTTGGAGAAGTTTGTCAGGCGGTCGGACTTCCTGCGGGTGCGGCTCGTTTTCCTGATCATTTTAGTGGCTTTCATCACCTTCCTGCTGCTCGTTTGTCTCATTCGCCACCGCAAGACCTTCTGTGGAAAGGTTGGTGTGGAAAAATTCGAAAATCCGTAAAAATGAGACCTCTTTTTTTTATTTCGCGCCAAGATTTGATATTTGAAAAATTAAAAAGGCGTCTTCAACTGTTCTGAACGGTTTTGAGGAATTTTCGGCTCCTCGTGACGATTTACGGAGGATATCATAGCAATATCGCGCAAGTAGAACCGATTCACGGCTTGCTTGCGACGCAAAGAAGCGTGGCCTGTCTGCGCTCTCCAATAAACATGCACTGTTTCTTTTCGTGTCAGGACCCTTTTCGATGGCTCGAGCCAGCCGTGAATCAGCTACATGCATACTCTACTTGGAAAAAAAGAAACGACTGGGAAAATTTTAGCGGCCACTAGATAGAGGCTCGCCAAGGACTACTTGGAGAGGACACTAAAGTGGCTACTAAACCCACCTCTATAGTGGCCACTATTTTCTGTTTTAGTGGCCGCTATAGAGGTTCTCTACATAGTGGTTACTTCAGTAGTTTTTCATCCAGTATTCCTTCCAGTAACTCTGATAATTTTAAAACAAACAGATTGAACCAGTTATGTTGAT